>CM042684.1:273176326-273776326 GCA_023614405.1 Avena insularis | reverse complement strand
TAGAACATGCTAAAGTGCAACATTGGAATGCAATGGAGCACCAGTGTGATAGAGGTTGCATCACCACACCCACTTTAGTGTGTGTGGTCATGTGGATCACTATGGTTTGGAAAAGAACACATGCAATGACACTCCATTGCTTGTCAAACAATGGTCACAAAGCCCTAGAGCATGCTAGAGTGCAATATTGGAATGCAATGGAGCACTAGTGTGACATAGGTTGCATTACCACACCCACTTGATTGTTTGTGGTCATTTGGATCATTGTGGTTTGGAAAATAACACATGCAATGACACTCCACTATGTGTTAAACCGTGGTCCGAAAGCCCTAGAACATGTTAGTGCAACATTGGAATTCAATGGAGCACCAGTGTGACAGAGGTGGCATCACCACACCCACTTGACTGTGTGTGGTCATGTGGATCATTGTGGTTTGGAAAAGAACACATGCAATGACACTCCATTGTGTGTTAAACCATGGTCAGAAAGCCATAGAACATGCTATAGTGCAACATTGGAATGTAATGGAGCACCAGTGTGACAGAGGTTGCATCACCACACCCACTTGAGTGTGTGCGGTCATCTGAATCACTATGGTTTGGAAAACAACACATGCAATGACACTCCATTACTTGTCAAACAATGGTCACAAAGCCCTAGAACATGCTAGAGTGCAACATTGGAATGCAATGGAGCACCAGTGTGACACAGGCTGCATCACCACACCCACTTGAGTTTGTGTGGTCATGTGGATCATTGTGGTTTGGAAAATGACACATGCAATGACACTCCATTATGTGTCAAACCGTGGTCATAAATCCCTAGAACATGCTAAAGTGCAACATTGAAATGCAATGGAGCACTAGTGTGACAAAGGTTGCATCACCACACCCACTTGAGTGTGCGTGGTCATGTGGATCATTGTGGTTTGGAAAAGAACACATGCAATGCCACTCCATTGTGTGTTAAACTATGGTCAGTAAGCCATAGAACATGCTAGAGTGCAACATCAGAATGCAATGGAGCACTAGTGTGATAGAGGTTGCATCACCACACCCACTTGAGGGTGTGTGGTCATGTGGATAATTGTGGTTTCGAAAAGAACACATGCAATGACACTCCATTGTGTGTCAAACTATGGTTAGAAAGCCCTACAATAAGCTAAAGTGCAACATTGGAATGCAATCGAACACCAGTGTGATAGAGGTTGCATCACCACACCCAATTGAGTGTGTGTGGTCATGTGGATCACTATTGTTTGGAAAAGAATTACATGCAATGACACTCCATTGCTTGTCAAACCATGGTCACAAAGCCCTAGAACATGCTAGAGTGCAACATTGGAATGCAATGGAGCACTAGTGTGATACAGGTTGCATCACCACACCCACTTGAGTGTGTGTGGTCATGTAGATCATTGTGGTTTGGAAAATAACACATGCAATGACACTCCATTATGTATCAAACCGTGGTCATAAATCCCTAGGACATGCTGAAGTGCAACATTGGAATGCAATAGAGCACCATTGTGACATAGATTGTATCACCACACCCACTTGAGTGTGCGTGGTCATGTGGATCATTGTGGTATGGAAAAGAACACATGCAATGACACTCCATTATGTGTCAAAGCATGGTCAGAAAGCCCTAGAACATGTTAGTTCAATACTGGAATGCAATCACCACACCCACCTGAGTGTGTGTGGTCATGTTGATCATTCTGGTTCGAAAAAGAGAACATGCAATGACACTCCATTGCGTGTCAAACCGTGATCACAAAGCCCTAGAACATGCTGGAGTGCAACATTGGAATGCAATGGAGCAGTAGTGTGGCAGAGGTTGCATCACCACGCCAACTTGAGTGTGTGTGGTCATGTGGATCATTGTGGTTTGTAAATGAACACATGCAATGACACTCCATTGTGTGTCAAACTATGGTTAGAAAGCCCTACAATAAGCTAAAGTGCAACATTGGAATGCAATGGAACACCAGTGCGACAGAGGTTGCATCACCACACCCAATTGAGTGTGTCTGGTCATGTGGATCACTATGGTTTGGAAAAGAATACATGCAATGACACTCCATTGCTTGTCAAACCATGGTCACAAAGCCCTAGAACATGCTAGAGTGCAACATTGGAATGCAATGGAGCACTAGTATGATATAGGTTTAATCACCACACCCACTTGAGTGTGTGTGGTCATGTGGATCATTGTGGTTTGGAAAATAACACATGCAATGACACTCCATTATGTATCAAACGGTGGTCATAAATCCGTAGGACATGCTAAAGTGAAACATTGGAATGCAATGGAGCACCATTGGGACAGAGGTTACATCACCACACCCACTTGAGTGTGCGTGGTAATGTGGATCATTGTGGTTTGGAAAAGAACACATGAAATGACACTCCATTGTGTGTCAAACCATGGTCAGAAAGCCCTATAACATGCTGGAGTGCAACATTGGAATGCAATGGAGCCCCAGTGTGACAGAGGTTGCATCACCACACCCACTTGAGTGTTTGTGGTCATGTGGATCATTGTGGTTTGGAAAAGAACACGTGCAATGACACTCCATTGCTTGTCAAACCATGGTCAGAAAGTCCTAGAACATGCGAGAGTGCAACATTAGAATGCAATGGACCACTAGTGTGATACGCGTTGCATCACTAAACCCACTTGAGTGTGTGTGGTCATGTGGATCATTGTGGTTTGCAAAATAACACATGCAATTACACTGCATTGTGTGTCAAGCTGTGGTCATAAAGCCCTAGAACATGCTAAAGTGCAACATTGGAATGCAATGGAGCACCAGTGTGACAGAGGTTGCATCACCACACACACTTGAGTGTGTGTGGTCATGTGGATCAATGTGGTTTGGAAAAGAACGCATGCAATGACACTCCATTGTGTGTCAAGCCATGGTCAAACAGCCCTAGAACATACTGGAGTGCAACATTGGAAGGCAATGGAGCACCAGTGTGATAGAGGTTGCATCAACACACCAACTTGAGTATGGGTGGTCATGTGGATCATTGTGGTTTGGAAAAAATACATGCAATTACACTCCATTGTGTGCAAACCATGGTCAGACAGCCCTAGAACATAGTGGAGTGCAACATTGGAATGCAATGGAGCACTAGTGTTGCAGAGGTTGCATCACCACACCCACTCGAGTGTGTGTGGTCATGTGGATAATTGTGGTATGGAAAAGAACACATGCAATGACACTCCATTATGTGTCAAAGCGTGGTCACAAAGCCCTAAAACATGTTAGTTCAACACTGGAATACAATGGACCACCAGTGTGATAGAGGTTGCATCACCACACCCACTTGAGTGTGTGTGGTCATGTGGATCATTGTGGTTTCGAAAAGAACACATGCAATGACACTCCATTGTGTGTTAAACTATGGTCAGAAAGCCATAGAACATGCTAGAGTGCAACATTGGAATGCAATGGAACACTAGTGTGATAGAGGTTGCATCACCACATCAACCTGAGCGTCTGTGGTTGTAACTACCTCGGTGAATTACGCTCTTAGTTACAAGCCTGGATGAGCGGAAATGGTTAAAATAGTACGGTGGGGCCCAAATGCCACTCACAGGTAGACCTTTCGGCCGTCCTAACCAATTCCAAACATCGGGACAAGAACGAGCGGCGTAATCGGCAGACGAAGGGATCAACTACATACACAAATGAGTATGTATGCAAGCCACCATACAACAGTCCTCGGAGCCATTCCATCTAAAAGAAATAGAAATATTACAGCATACGGCAAGATCCAAATATCCTAGATAGATATAATAGTTTAGGATATCTCCTCATACATCAAACATCAGAGTATCAGGCGGAAGCGGAAAACAAGATCCGAGTACGGATAAGAAGCAAATCGGCATAAGATGCCCCATAAATAAACGCATCCCGCCCACAGATCTCACGGATCCCCGTTCCCGGAATCTCTACACCGAATGATCGTTGCCCTCATCGTTCGTCTCCTCCACCCAGTATCCATCTTGCGAGTATACCTGTTCATCTGAATCAAACAATTTATCGTGTGAGACCCTAGGGGTACTCAGCAAGTCTTAATGCCTCTAAAGGGGACACAACCTGGGGTGACGCAATTGCAGCAAAAGATAATCCCTAACAATTCTATAGATACTCGCTAACCATCCGCCTAACCAAAGATAGACGGATGTCCGTGAATTAAAAACAAAAGTTATAACAGTAATATTAACAGATACATCCTCCTCCTCGCTTACCAACGAGGAAGCGGACGAACAACCCCCCATCCTTTGGCAGTTTTATTATCCATTCCATGAGTGTTGCACTATTTACTAGTCAGGTACTTAGTTAAATTAAAAGCGGTACTTTAGTTATACTTGTCTATGATCGAGAAACTGTGCTCCAAGTCGTCCATAACCGCGGACACGGCTTTCAGAAAGTTTTACCCTGCAGGGGTGCACAAATAGCAACACACACTCAACCTCGGAAAAACCAAATCAAAACCCAACGAGGCATTCACGACAAAGCAATCATAGGATTCAGAAATATTTCAGGGGGCCACCCCATTAAGCTACCCGCAACAAAGTTGGCCGGCTCCGAGACGGACTCAAGGTTTGCGTCAATGGCTGTAAACGACTGGGAACCCGAAAGTGTGACTGGGCTTGTCGATACCGCGAAAACACTAAATAAAGACAGTGCTCCTCGCACAATCTTAAATAAAGCAGTAAAGCATGGCATAAGTACAGGATAGTAATAAAGCCCCAAACTAATTGTGGCCCCAAGAAATAAGAATGAATCAAGCTCTGTCTCAGGGGGGTTCATAAGCCTCCCGGATGTGGATAGCGCGAATATTCAAGGAACAGGAATCAAGTAGTCGGGGTCCTACGGGACACAAGTGAGCAGGAAAAACCAAATAGCAGATATTGCTCACCGGTGCCACTTTCATTAGTTATCCTATTACTACTCAGGTTAAGTTGTATAGGTACCTTGTTATCCATCAGACACTCACATACCCTACACATGCTGTTCTACGACCCGCATGGCTCAAACAACTCCTGTAGTAATGGCTCATGGGATGGAGGAACAAGCTTCGGTGGGGTTTAAAAGTAAAGGCTATGCAGTACTTGGGATTCAGTTTAATGCAATCGCGACTCAATGATGCAAGAATAAGATAGAGGCAATAGGTACTGTATGTATGCAAGCATGTGGTGCTTGCACAGCAGCTCAGTTGAAGCGAGAGAAGGATCAGGTAGTGCTCACAGGTTTCTTGATATATCCACCTTTCAGCGTCTATTCGAAGAAGAACCAAACAAACAAGGGCCAACATAAATAAAGTGCACAAGCATATGGATAAAATGCGACAAGCAAACAATCATGCCATGATGAATGATGCACAATTTGCATGGCAATAAAGTAGCATGGCATGGGTGAGGTGTGGAATACCAGAATAAAGCATTTTATGGAGTTTTAGTCACATTTTAACCTCAAATAAATTGCTGTAAACTTTATATTTACATGATGCATGCTGCAATTCAGAACATGGAATGCATAAACAGAAAGGTCTCGTCGAGCTGATCATTTTAGACATATCATTTGTCAAATTTGGAGTTATAAAACAAAAGTTATTAATTAATTAAGGAAAAGGGCATTTTATTTGTAATTTTAATCAACTCGAAAATTAAAGTGTTCAAAATATATTTTGGATGGCATATTTGAAATCCTCACATTTTTCTGATTTCAAAACATATATTACATGTATTATTTGGATTTATATTTTAAAAGATATTTGAAAACAGATTTAAATTTGAATTCAAAACAACTTTGAGAAATTTAATTTTAAACAGAAAACCAGAACTACTTTTTACACCCAACCCAGTACTAGCCCGAGCCACCGACAGGTGGGCCAGCTGCTGACTGGGCGACACAGCGCGTAGAGAGGCTTTTCTCACCACGGGTGAAGTGAGCCAAGGTGACGGACAGGTGGGTCCGGCGGTGAAGCGGACCCACGCGGCAGCGAACGAGAGGGGGCTTGCCACGCGGCACAAAGAGGGAGCGCAGGTTGAGGGGTAGGAAAACTCGGGGCTCTTTTGTAAATCGCCTGGAGGCGCTGACAGGTGGGACCGGGTGGATTGCGGGTTGCATAGGCAAAAAGGTGGGGGGTTTTATGGAAAAGTACCACGCACTCGCTTTCTCTTCTCAACCTTCGTCGACAGTCCGCACGACAATGACAAAGCGCCAAGTGGGGCTTGAACCCGTGACCTGGGCGTGCACGTAGAGGCTGAGACCGCTACGGTGGCTAAGGGGATGCTGGTAGGGGAGGGCTGCACGGCTAGATCCATCTCTGCGACGCCACGGTGTGGAAACTGACCGCGAACGCCGGCGCGCAGAGAGCGTTCGACGGATTGATCGCCACGACCAGGACACGACGGTGACTGCAAGGATGTCTGGGAGACTCGGGAGCTCACCGCGAGGTGGACGACGGAGGTGGATCGGGCTAGGAGACGACGGATCGGCGAGGAAGCAGAGGCTGGGGCGGAGCTAGGGTTTCGGCGGGCGGCGGTTGTTCCGGTGGTCCCAGCCCTTCTCCTCCTCGACGGCGTGTCCAGGGTGAAGCAGAGGGATGCCCTTGGTCTTCCAGGCCACCTCCTCGACGCGCTTGACGGCCGGAACAACGAGGACGTCGAGGTGATGGCGGCGCAGGGCAATGCAATGGTGGTGTGGCGGCATTCTTAAGAGGGAAAGGAGGAGGCTCTCTGGGGCGTATCTGGAGAGGCCAGAGGAGGCGTGTGGAAGGGGTAAAAAGGAGGGAGGGAGGAGGAGAAGCCGTGGCAGGGGGTAGATGAGGGTGGCTTCGGGTGCCACCTTTTTCCCTCGTCCTCACGTGCTTGCTCGGGCAGGGCAGGTGGGGTGGAGCTACGAGCCGGCCAGGGAGTGCCCAAGGAGGGGTAGGTTCGAGTGGGGCTGCTGTGGCAGGGAGAGAGCTAGAGGGAGAGAGGGGGTAGGCTCGGGTTAAGGTTTGCTAGAGGGGAGGCTCGGGTTAGGGTTTTGTGCTAGGGTTGGGGTTAGAAGGGTAGCTCGGCCAGGGGGAGTAGGGTGGCTAGGTGGGGCCTGCATGGTAGAGAGAGGGGGTGAGGGAGGTGTGGGTAGCTAGGGTTAGCTAGAGAGGGGTGGCTCGGTTTTGGCTAGAGGGGGGTGGTATGGTAGATGGTGATAGAAGGGTAGGTGAAATAGGGTTAGGGTTTTAGATAGAGGGGAGGGATTAGAGAGAGAGGGTGATGGGGTATGTCATGGTGGAGGCTTTTTGGCAAGACCAAACTAGACCAAACCAAAGGAGAGGTAGAGAGGGAGATGGATGATTCACTCAAAAGATCAAATAAAAACAAAGGAGGACAAAATATGGAGATGGTTGCATGGCCCATGCAAATATTTAATGCCATGTGTTAATCTTGTGAAAACAAAATATAATCTCATGGCATTTATTTATGTGCATCCTCAAAAGATGGAGTAAGGGCCAAGCTAAAGAATTAAAAGGATGCCCCATGTGGAGTAGATGGAGAAGACCATATTTGGATAAAAATGGGACTTGCTAGTGTGTATGTGCCACTAGGTATTTAGTAAGCCCAAAAATATCCCAACATGAGAATAACCCCAAAACAACCCATATGGGAGCTAGAAAGAGGTTCCACTCACAAGGCATGCAAAGGTGGCTCCACATATCACTAATGTGAAAACAACATGATGCTAATATGAGAGCATGTGGAAATAGAATTGGATCCATCCCAACCCACATGAGCTAGAGGTAAAACCAAATAAGTTGCAATGCTCATATATGGTGGAATGGTGGAATGATGGGGTGACAAGGAAAGGTGATGGAGTTGAATAAAAGATATGCCCCCAACTCAACTTGGGCATTAAACAATATATCAATAACCAAATGCAATATCAAGAGGCAAATACAATTAATAATGCATATGAGAGAAGAACCAAAACAAAAAGGGTTTTATATGATGCTCAAATCCAAGGTGGCATGATGACATGAGCATGATATAATTATGATGCAACAATTATATATAGGAAGTAGCATTATATTACTAGACCAAGTAGCATTGCAATTGTTAGACAATTGGGATGCTACAACTCTCCCCCACTAAACAACAATCTCGCCCCGAGATTCCTAGGAAAAAGAAAACAACACAAGGAGAGGCGGGTGTTCGAACGAAGGTGACCCTCACGTTCCCAAGTTGATGAACCATGGAATGGTGCGACCACTACACCTTGCAAAACTTGCTAGACTTGTTGCGAGTCTTGCGTTTTGCTTGAGAAACAACGGTTAGAAGAGTTGAAGGATTGTCGTGAGACAAGAAGGATAGGATGGACATAGCTCCGGTTTTCTCAAGAAACAAGATAAAAGACTAGAAGCACTTGTGAAAGAAAGGACAAGATGATGTATCATGGATAAAGAAAGACACACCATTAAGATTAAAGATTTACTGATACGAGAGAGGATGAATCTTTAACTCGCTGGAAGAAAAAGAGCTAGATTGGAGAGGTTTTGAACCACTATGACAATAGCATCGTATCTTCTCTCGGATTTGAGAAATGAAGTACGGAAACAATATTGCCTTCAAACAATAGAGTCCCTTGATATCAATAGAAAGATTTAGTTAGACATCGTCGGATTAGATTCTTGTTGCGCCGGTAAGACCCAAAGGATCACGCAATTGAGGTGCGCGGATATAACTTCTAGAGACGGATGTGAAGCTAGATCATGGTGGAATCCCGAGAAGCAAAGAATATAGAGGATCTGGAGTTTATTATAGGGATACTTATTGCTTTCTTTAACCTTGAGGCTAATGCAATAGATTTGCGACTGATGGCATCAACCATAATTGGCTTTACCACAGAAAAAGAATTGATGAAACAAAGAGAGATAGTTTCCTTTCATCTTGTTTGGGGATGCCGAGCATCGGTAGAATGACGAGGACAGAAAAGAGTTTGCGTTTGTTTCCACCAGATAATTGAAGATTTTGCTCCATCTAGAATAGACAGACCACCAACAAGAGATTATTGATTACTTTCTTCGAGAGAGCACTCCGGAAAAAAAACAAAGACGGAAGTAAAAGTATCGAGGGATAAAGGCCACTTCTAACTTCCGTGGAATGAGTGAAATCACATTAATTCACCAATTCAATGTACAAGAGCGAATGATAAGAGTAGTGGTATGGTAGCTACTCCATCCCGCACTCAAAGCATTACTCCGCACATGAATAAGAAAACCATGCAACCCAACTACCGAAACAGACTGAAGGTATTGACAATAACTCATGGAACTTCGTTAGAAAACAAGGATAGATGCAAACGATTCGCCGGATACATAGATAGATAAAGATGATGATGTTGTCGTCATGTCTGAAGTACCAAGCCACCAGAAAGATATAAAGGAAGATTACGGATAAGAACTGCAAGATTCAACAGCTTCAGAAAAGATAGCACCAACTTGAACAGAAGGAATACCAGATCTGGAAGGTCTTCATGGCCTCCGGTGGATTGAGCATAGACGATAGAGCGAGAGGGTTTCAAGAGATTACTTGACGAGACTGAGGTGAAAGAACTCCATGTTCTTCTGGAAATGATTGAGAAAGATTTAGCAGTCTTGAGGAAATCTACGGCGGAACGACGATGATAACTTGCCAACAAGGAATAACTCCAGATTGGTTGAAGATGGAGGATGGAATTAACAATGGACTTGCTGATTCCAGAGTTGAAGTAATGTATTTAGCAGAAGGACGTGGTAGAGATAGGTGACTTCAAGAAGCCAGAATTCACACTTTGAGACTTTGCACACAGGCAGTGCTCATGAAGCTTGAGAGAAAGAGACATAGATGATCTTCCATGTCCTTCCATTGATATGGAATAGGCAAGCATATTATCAACATATACCACCATGGATTAACAAGATATTCCCAGCATACCAAGTTCAAAAAGGCGAGAGAAACGAACAAATGCTCAAACACTTCCTGAGCTCAACGCTCTTAGAAAGATCAATATTAAGAGCACGGGTTCGTGTTGAAGAAGATGCACTGGAAGAATAGATTATCTGGTCCTTCAGAAGAAAAAGAGATGTCACCTGGTTCACATTGTCGATCGGATCACCGGTTACAAAGATAAAGAGATCTTGGATAAGAACCGATGATAGCTCATACCTTAAGCAAAGCTATCAGAGACGAAAAGATGCAATTCCCTCGTCTCAAAGAGAATTTTGCAGATATGGAGTTCAAAAAGATGTGCAGCATGATGAACAGATGATAGACCGCCGTAGTGCCTTGGGAAACTCCGGATTGCCAAAGATGCTCGAATATGCATAGATATGATCGCGGTGTACTCAAAATCACAGGAGATAACCGTCACCATTTGGAGGATAGTGTTGATAGCATTTTCCATATTCCACTCAGGATAAGTGTCATATAGCTAAGTCGAGAACCAAATTACAATCACCAGCATCGGATCGACACATGTTATGTAATTATCCCAAGAGAGTTGGAGATGAAATGAAACTCTAGGATTAAGCGCCGGTGACAAAAGAATGAGTTAGCATGGACATGCTGATAAAAGGGGGATAGATAATGTTTAACACACGACCGAAAAGTAGTGTGGAAGCACAGATGTATGAAAGAAAATTTTTCCGCATTTTCGGCATTAAAATACCAATAGATGCGCAAAATCACTTATCAGGTAGAGATTAGCAACTCCACATTCTGTGAAAGCATGCTGGAAGGAAGAACACCCTTAAGAAGATGGCACCGGTTAACAAGGAGTCGTAGATCAAGGCGGTTTTCAAAAGCCACAAGATGGAATGTACCAACAGTTGATAACCAAAGGTAGATTGTGATAAGAAATTGGATGCAACAGATAGACAAGGAATTACACACACACACACACACACACACACTTTCTATGGTACTACGGAAACCCAGAACACGTGAATCCTAGTTTGAATTTTAAGAAGAGGATTGAAAACGTTACACTTCCTTACTAGAAAAGGGTGGGTGGTTGGGTAAGAAGAAAAATGGAAGCAGTCCTACTCTCGCGTCTTGTTTTTCCCTAGTATACATAGCTACCAAAATATTTGCTAGACAGACAACGACCATTTATTTGAGACCACGAAGGCGGGATGGCTCGATACCAATTGTAACTACCTCGGTGAATTACGCTCTTAGTTACAAGCCTGGATGAGCGGAAATGGTTAAAATAATGCAATTGGGGCCCAAATGCCACTCATAGGTGACCTTTCGGCCGTCCTAACCATTTCCAAACATCGGGACAAGAACGGCGTAATCGGCAGAAGGATCAACTACATACACAAATGAGTATGTATGCAAGCCACCATACAACAGTCCTCGAGCCATTCCATCTAAAAAGAAAGCGAAATATTGCAACGCCATACGGCAAGATCCAAATATCCTAGATAGATATAATAGTTTAGGATATCTCCTCATACATCAAACATCGAGTATCGGTGAGCGGAAAACAAGATCCGAGTACGGATAAGAAGCAAATCAGCATAAGATGCCGCATAAATAAACGCATCCCGCCCACAGATCTCACGGATCCCTGTTCCCGGAATCTCTACACCGAATGATCGTTGCCCTCATCGTTCGTCTCCTCCACCCAGTATCCATCTTGCGAGTATACCTGTTCATCTGAATCAAACAATTTATCGTGTGAGACCCTAGGGGTACTCAGCAAGTCTTTATGCCTCTAAAGGGGACACAACCTGGGGTGACGCAATTGCAGCAAAAGATAATCCCTAACAATTCTATAGATACTCGCTAACCATCCGCCTAACCAAAGATAGACGGATGTCCGTGAATTAAAAACAAAAGTTATAACAGTAATATTAACAGATCCATCCTCCTCCTCGCTTACCAACGAGGAAGCGGATGAACAACCCCCCATCCGTTGGCAGTTTTATTATCCATTCCATGAGTGTTGCACTATTTACTAGTCAGGTACTTAGTCAAATTAAAAGCGGTACTTTAGTTATACTTGTCTATGATCGAGAAACTGTGCTCCAAGTCGTCCATAACCGCGGACACGGCTTTCAGAAAGTTTTACCCTGCAGCGGTGCACAAATAGCAACACCCACTCAACCTCGGAAAAACCAAATCAAAACCCAACGAGGCATTCACGACAAAGCAATCACAGGATTCAGAAATATTTCAGGGGGTCACCCCATTAAGCTACCCGCAACGAAGTTGGCCGGCTCCGAGACGGACTTAAGGTTTGCGTCAATGGCTGTAAACGATTGGGAACCCGAAAGTGTGACTAGGCTTGTCGATACCGCGAAAACACTCGGCTTACCTAAACAGTACAGGTGCTCCTCGCACAATCTTAAATAAAGCAGTAAAGCATGGCATAAGTACAGGATAGTAATAAAGCCCCAAACTAATTGTGGCCCCAAGAAATAAGAATGAATCAAGCTCTGGCTCAGGGGGGTTCATAAGCCTCCCGGATGTGGATAGCGCGAATATTCAAGGAACAGGAATCAAGTACTCGGGGTCCTACGGGACACAAGTGAGCAGGAAAAACCAAATAGCAGATATTGCTCACCGGTGCCACTTTCATTAGTTATCCCATTACTACTCAGGTTAAGTTGTATAGGTACCTCGTTATCCATCAGACACTCACATACCCTACACATGCTGTTCTACGACCCGCATGGCTCAAACAACTCCTGTAGTAATGGCTCATGGGATGGAGGAACAAGCTTCGGTGGGGTTTAAAAGTAAAGGCTATGCAGTACTTGGGATTCAGTTTAATGCAATCGCGACTCAATGATGCAAGAATAAGATAGAGGCAATAGTCTTGTATGTATGCAAGCATGTGGTAGTGCTTGCTGGCAGCCTCGATTGAAGCGAGAGAAGGATCTGGGTAGTGCTCCTGGGTTTCTTGATATATCCCCTGCTCAGCGTCTATTCGAAGAAGAACCAAACAAACAAGGGCCAACATAAATAAAGTGCACAAGCATATGGATAAAATGCGACAAGCAAACAATCATGCCATGATGAATGATGCACAATTTGCATGGCAATAAAGTAGCATGGCATGGGTGAGGTGTGGAATACCAGAATAAAGCATTTTATGGAGTTTTAGTCACATTTTAACCTCAAATAAGTTGCTGTAAACTTTATATTTACATGATGCATGCTGCAATTCAGAACATGGAATGCATAAACAGAAAGGTCTCGTCGATCTGATCATTTTAGACATATCATTTGTCAAATTTGGAGTTATAAAACA
The DNA here is from genome assembly GCA_023614405.1 of Avena insularis. Lineage (NCBI taxonomy): Eukaryota > Viridiplantae > Streptophyta > Magnoliopsida > Poales > Poaceae > Avena > Avena insularis. The sequence goes on along the minus strand of CM042684.1, from coordinate 273,763,016 downwards.
AAAGTTATTAATTAATTAAGGAAAATGGCATTTTATTTGTAATTTTAATCAACTCGAAAATTAAAGTGTTCAAAATATATTTTGGATGGCATATTTGAAATCCTCACATTTTTCTGATTTCAAAACATATATTACATGTATTATTTGGATTTATATTTTAAAAGATATTTGAAAACAGATTTAAATTTGAATTCAAAACAACTTTGAAAAATTTAATTTTAAACAGAAAACCAGAACTACTTTTTACACCCAACCCAGTACTAGCCCGAGCCACCGACAGGTGGGCCAGCTGCTGACTGGGCGACACAGCGCGCAGAGAGGCTTTTCTCACCACGGGTGAAGTGAGCCAAGGTGACGGACAGGTGGGTCCGGCGGTGAAGCGGACCCACGCGGCAGCGAACGAGAGGGGGCTTGCCACGCGGCACAGAGAGGGAGCGCGGGTTGAGGGGTAGGAAAACTCGGGGCTCTTTTGTAAATCGCCTGGAGGCGCTGACAGGTGGGACCGGGTGGATTGCGGGTTGCGCAGGCAAAAAGGTGGGGGGTTTTATGGAAAAGTACCACGCGGTACTGTTTCTCTTCTCTGAACCTTCTGTCGACAGGTCCGTGCGCGACAGCGGACAGAGCGCTGCGGTGGGGCTCGAACCCGTGACCTGGGCGTGCGCGTAGAGGCTGAGACCACTACGGTGGCTAAGGGGATGCTGGTAGGGGAGGGCTGCACGGCTAGATCCATCTCTGCGACGCCACGGTGTGGAAACTGACCGCGAACGCCGGCGCGCAGAGAGCGTTCGACGGATTGATCGCCACGACCAGGACACGACGGTGACTGCAAGGATGTCTAGGAGACTCAGGAGCTCACCGCGAGGTGGACGACGGAGGTGGATCGGGCTGGGAGACGACGGATCGGCGAGGAAGCAGAGGCCGGGGTGGAGCTAGGATTTCGGCGGGCGGCGGTGGTTCTGGTGGTTCCAGCCCTTCTCCTCCTTGACGGCGTGTCCAGGGTGAAGCAGAGGGATGCCCTTGGTCTTCCAGGCCACCTCTTCGACGCGCTTGACGGCCGGAACAACGAGGACGTCGAGGTGCTGGCGGCGGCATCGGCTGTTGGTGGCCGGAGCGGTAAGAGGGAAAGGAGGAGGCGCTCTGGGGCGGATCTGGAGAGGCCAGAGGAGGCGTGTGGAAGGGGTAAAAAGGAGGGAGGGAGGAGGAGCAGCCGTGGCAGGGGGTAGATGAGGGTGGCTTCGGGTGCCACCTTTTTCCCTCCTCCTCACGTGCTTGCTCGGGCAGGGCAGGTGGGGTGGAGCTACGAGCCGGCCAGGGAGTGCCCAAGGAGGGGTAGGTTTGGGTGGGGCTACTGTGGCAGGGAGAGAGCTAGAGGGAGAGAGGGGGTAGGCTCGGGTTAAGGTTTGCTAGAGGGGAGGCTCGGGTTAGGGTTTTGTGCTAGGGTTGGGGTTAGAAGGGTAGCTCGGCCAGGGGGAGTAGGGTGGCTAGGTGGGGCCTGCATGGTAGAGAGAGGGGGCGAGGGAGGTGTGGGTAGCTAGGGTTAGCTAGAGAGGGGTGGCTTGGTTTTGGCTAGAGGGGGGTGGTATGGTAGATGGTGATACAGGGGTAGGTGAAATAGGGTTAGGGTTTTAGATAGAGAGGAGGGATTAGAGAGAGAGGGTGATGGGGTATGTCATGGTGGAGGCTTTTTGGCAAGACCAAACTAGACCAAACCAAAGGAGAGGTAGAGAGGGAGATGGATGATTCACTCAAAAGATCAAATAAAAACAAAGGAGGACAAAAGATGGAGATGGTTGCATGGCCCATGCAAATATTTAATGCCATGTGTTAATCTTGTGAAAACAAAATATAATCTCATGGCATTTATTTATGTGCATCCTCAAAAGATGGAGTAAGGGCCAAGCTAAAGAATTAAAAGGATGCCCCATGTGGAGTAGATGGAGAAGACCATATTTGAATAAAAATGGGACTTGCTAGTGTGTATGTGCCACTAGGTATTTAGTAAGCCCAAAAATATCCCAACATGAGAATAACCCCAAAACAACCCATATGGGAGCTAGAAAGAGGTTCCACTCACAAGGCATGCAAAGGTGGCTCCACATATCACTAATGTGAAAACAACATGATGCTAATATGAGAGCATGTGGAAATAGAATTGGATCCATCCCAACCCACATGGGCTAGAGGTAAAACCAAATAAGTTGCAATGCTCATATATGGTGGAATGGTGGAATGATGGGGTGACAAGGAAAGGTGATGGAGTTGAATAAAAGATATGCCCCCAACTCAACTTGGGCATTAAACAATATATCAATAACCAAATGCAATATCAAGAGGCAAATACAATTAATAATGCATATGAGGGTTTTATATGATGCTCAAATGCAAGGTGGCATGATGACATGAGCATGATATAATTATGATGCAACAATTATATATAGGAAGTAGCATTATATTACTAGACCAAGTAGCATTGCAATTGTTAGACAATTGGGATGCTACAGTGGTCATGTGGATCATTGTGGTTTGGAAAAGAACACATGCAATGACACTCCCTTGTGTGTCAAACTATGGTTAGAAAGACCTACAATAAGCTAAAGTGCAACATTGGAATGCAATGGAGCACCAGTGTGACAGAGGTTGCATCACCACACCCACTTTAGTGTGTGGGGTCATGTGGATCACTATGGTTTGGAAAAGAACACATGCAATGACACTCCATTGCTTGTCAATCAATGGTCACAAAGCCCTAGAACATGCTAAAGTGCAATATTGGAATGCAATGGAGCACTAGGGTGACATCGGTCGCATTACCACACCCACTTGAGTGTTTGTGGTCATTTGGATCATTGTGGTTTGGAAAAGAACACATGCAATGACACTCCACTATGTGATAAACCATGGTCAGAAAGCCCTAGAACATGTTAGTGCAACATTGGAATTCAATGGAGCACGAGTGTGACAGAGGTGGCATCACCAGACCCAGATGACTGTGTGTGGTCATGTGGATCATTGTGATTTGGAAAAGAACACATGCAATGACACTCCCTTGTGTGTCAAACCATGGTCAGAAAGCCCTAGAACATGCTATAGTGCAACATTGGAATGTAATGGAGCAGTAGTGTGACAAAGGTTGCATAACCACACCCACTTGAGTGTGTGTGGTAATGTGGATCATTGTGGTTTGGAAAAGAACACACGCAATGACACTCCATTTTGTGTCAAACCATGGTCACTAAGCCCTAGAACATGCTGGAATGCAACATTGGAATGCAATGGAGCACCAGTGTGACAGAGGTTGCATCAACACACCCACTTGAGTGTGTGTGGTCATGTGGATCATTGTGGTATGGAAAAGAACACATGCAATGCCACTCCATTATGTGTCAAAGCGAGGTTAGAAATCCCTAGAACATCTTAGTTCAACACTAGAATGCAATGGAGCACCAATGTGATAGAGGTTGCATCACCACACCCACTTGACTGTGTGTGGTCATGTGGATCATTGTGGTTTGGAAAAGAACACATGCAATTACACTGCATTGTGTGTCAAGCTGTGGTCATAAAGCCCTAGAACATGCTAAAGTGCAACATTGGAATGCAATGGAGCACCAGTGTGACAGAAGTTGCATCACCACACCCACTTGAGTGTGTGTGGTCATGTGGATCATTGTGGTTTGGAAAAGAACGCATGCAATGACACTCCATTGTGTGTCAAGCCATGGTCAAACAGCCCTAGAACATACTGGAGTGCAACATTGGAATGCAATGGAGCACCAGTGTGATAGAGGTTGCATCAACACACCCACTTGAGTATGTGTGGTCATGTGGATCATTGTGGTTTGGAAAAATACATGCAATTACACTCCATTGTGTGTCAAGCCAAGGTCAGACAGCCCTAGAACATACTGGAGTGCAACATTGGAATGCAATGGAGAACTAGTGTTGCAGAGGTTGCATCACCACACCCACTTGAGTGTGTGTGGTCATGTGGATAATTGTGGTATGGAAAAGAACACATGCAATGACACTCCATTATGTGTCAAAGCATAGTCACAAAGCCCTAGAACATGTTAGTTCAACACTGGAATGCAATGGACCACCAGTGTGATAGAGGTTGCATCACCACACCCACTTGAGTGTGTGTGGTCATGTGGATCATTGTGGTTTCGAAAATAACACATGCAATGACACTCCATTGTGTGTTAAACTATGGTCAGAAAGCCATAGAACATGCTAGAGTGCAACATTGGAATGCAATGAAACACTAGTGTGACAGAGGTTGCATCACCACATCAACCTGAGCGTCTGTGGTCATGTGGATCATTGTGGTTTGGAAAAGAACACATGCAATGACACTCCCTTGTGTGTCAAACTATGGTTAGAAAGAACTACAATAAGCTAAAGTGCAACATTGGAATGCAATGGAGCACCAGTGTGACAGAGGTTACATCACCACACCCACTTTAGTGTGTGTGGTCATGTGGATCACTATGGTTTGGAAAAGAACACATGCAATGACACTCCATTGCTTGTCAAACAATGGTCACAAAGCCCTAGAACATGCTAAAGTGCAATATTGGAATGCAATGGAGCACTAGTGTGACATAGGTTGCATTACCACACCCAATTGAGTGTTTGTGGTCATTTGGATCATTGTGGTTTGGAAAAGAACACATGCAATGACACTCCACTGTGTGTTAAACCGTGGTCAGAAAGCCCTAGAACATGTTACTGCAACATTGGAATTCAATGGAGCACCAGTGTGACAGAGGTGGCATCACCAGACCCACATGACTGTGTGTGGTCATGTGGATCATTGTGGTTTGGAAAAGAACACATGCAATGACACTCCATTGTGTGTCAAACCATGGTCAGAAAGCCCTAGAACATGCTATAGTGCAACATTGGAATGTAATGCAGCAGTAGTGTGACAGAGGTTGCATAACCACACCCACTTGAGTGTGTGTGGTCATGTGGATCATTGTGGTTTGGAAAATAACACAGGCAATGACACTCCATTATGTATCAAACCATGGTCATAAAGCCCTAGAACATGATAAAATGCAACATTGGAATGCAATGGAGCACCAGTGTGACAGAGGTTGCATCACCACGCCCACTTGAGTGTGCGTGGTCATGTGGATCATAATGGTTTGGAAAAGAACACATGCAATGACACTCCATTGTGTGTCAAACCATGGTCAGAAAGCCCTATAATATGCTGGAGTGCAACATTGGAATGCAATGGAGCCCTAGTGTGACAGAGGTTGCATCAGCACACCCACTTGAGTGTGTGTGGTCATGTGGATCATTGTGGTTTGGAAAAGAACACGTGCAATGACACTCCATTGCTTGTCAAACCATGGTCAGAACGCCCTAGAACATGCTAAAGTGCAACATTGGATTGCAATGGAGCACTAGTGTGAAAGAGGTTGCATCACCACACCGACTTGAGTGTGTGTGGTCATGTGGATCATTGTGGTTTGGAAAACAACACATGCAATGACACTCCATTGTGTGTCAAACCATGGTCAAACATCCCTATAACATACTGGAGTGCAACATTGGAATGAGATGGAGCACCAGTGTGAGAGAGGTTGCATCAGCACACCCACTTGAGTATGTGTGGTCATGTGGATCATTGTGGGTTTTGAAAAAATACATGCAATTACACTGCATTGTGTGTCAAACCATGGTCAGACAGCCCTAGAACATACTGGAGTGCAACATTGGAATGCAATGGAGCACTAGTGTAGCAGAGGTTGCATCACCACACCCACTTGAGTTTGTGTGGTCATGTGGATCATTGTGATATGGAAAAGAACACATGCAGTGACACTCCATTATGTGTCAAAGTGTGGTCAGAAAGCCCTAGAACATGTTAGTTCAACACTAGAATGCAATGGAGCACAGTGTGATAGAGGTTGCATCACCACACCCACTTGTGTGTGTGTGGTCATGTGGATCATTGTGGTTTCGAAAAGAACACATGCAATGACACTCCATTCTGTGTTAAACTATGGTCAGAAAGCCATAGAACATGCTAGAGTGCAACATTGGAATGCAATGGAGCACTAGTGTGACAGAGGTTGCATCACCACACCCACTTGAGCGTGTGTGGTCATGTGGATCATTGTGGTTTGGAAAATAACACATGCAATGACACTCCATTGTGTGTCAAACTATGGTGAGAAAGCCCTACAATAAGCTAAAGTGCAACATTGGAATGCAATGGAGCACCGGTGTGACAGAGGTTGCATCACCACACCCACTTGAGTGTGTGTGGTCATGTGGATCACTATGGTTTGGAAAAGAACACATGCAATGACACTCCATTGCTTGTCAAACCATGGTCAGAAAGCCCTAGAACATGCTAGAGTTCAACATTGGAATGCAATGTTGAACTAGTGTGATACAAGTTGCATCACCACACCCACTTGAGTGTGTGTGGTCATGTGGATCATTGTGGTTTGGAAAATAACACAGGAAATGACACTCCATTATGTATCAAACCATGGTCATAAAGCCCTAGAACATGATAAAATGCAACATTGGAATGCAATGGAGCACCAGTGTGACAGAGGTTGCATCACCACGCCCACTTGAGTGTGCGTGGTCATGTGGATCATAATGGTTTGGAAAAGAACACATGCAATGACACTCCATTGTGTGTCAAACCATGGTCAGAAAGCCCTATAATATGCTGGAGTGCAACATTGGAATGCAATGGAGCCCAACTGTGATAGTGGTTGCATCACCACACCCACTTGAGTGTGTGTGGTCATGTGGATCATTGTGGTTTGGAAAAGAACGCGTGCAATGACACTCCATTGCTTGTCAAACCATGGTCAGAACGCCCTAGAACATGCGGGAGTGCAACATTAGAATGCAATGGACCACTAGTGTGATAGAGGTTGCATCACCACACCCACTTGAGTGTGTGTAGTCATGTAGATCATTGTGGTTTGCAAAATAACACATGCAATTACACTGCATTGTGTGTCAAGCTATGGTCATAAAGCCCTAGAACATGCGAAAGTGCAACATTGGAATGCAATGGAGCACCAGTGTGAAACAGGTTGCATCACCACACCCACTTGAGTGTGTGTGGTCATGTGGATCATTGTGGTTTGGAAATGAACACATGCAATGACACTCCATTGTGTGTCAAACCATGGTCAAACAACCCTATAACATACTGGAGTGCAACATTGGAATGAGATGGAGCACCAGTGTGATAGAGGTTACATCAGCACACCCACTTGAGTATGTGTGGTCATGTGGATCATTGTGGTTTTTGAAAAAATACATGCAATTACACTCCATTGTGTGTCAAACAATGGTCAGACATCCCTAGAACATACTGGAGTGCAACATTGGAATGCAATGGAGCATTAGTGTTCAGAGGTTGCATCACCACACCCACTTGAGTGTGTGTGGTCATGTGGATCATTGTGGTATGGAAAAGAACACGTGAAGTGACACTCCATTATGTGTCAAAGTGTGGTCAGAAAAGCCCTAAAACATGTTAGTTCAACACTGGAATGCAATGGAGCACCAGCGTGATAGATGTTGCATCACCACACCCACTTGAGTGTGTGTGGTCATGTGGATCATTGTGGTTTTTAAAAGAACACATGCAATGACACTCCATTGTGTGTTAAACTATGGTCAGAAAGCCATAGAACATGCTAGAGTGTAACATTGGAATGCAATGGAGCACTAGTGTGACAGAGGTTGCATCACCACACCCACTTGAGTGTGTGTGGTCATGTGGATCATTGTGGTTTGGAAAAGAACACATGCAATGACACTCCCTTGTGTGTCAAACTATGGTTAGAAAGCCCTACAATAAGATAAAGTGCAACATTGGAATGCAATGGAGCACCAGTGTGACAGAGGTTGCATCACCACACCCACTTTAGTGTGTGTGGTCATGTGGATCACTATGGTTGAACACACGCAACAACACTCCATTGCTTGTCAAACAATGGTCACAAAGCCCTAGAACATGCTAGAGTGCAACATTGGAATGCAATGGAGCACTAGTGTGATACAGGCTGCATCACCACACCCACTTGAGTGTGTGTGGCCATGTGGATCATTGTGGTTTGGAAAATAACACATGCAATGACACTCCATTATGTGTGAAACCGTGGTCATAAAGCCCTAGAACATGCTAAAGTGCAACATTGGAATGCAATGGAGAACTAGTGTGATAGAGGTTGCATCACCACACCCACTCGAGTGTGCGTGGTCATGTGGATTATTGTGGTTTGGAAAAGAACACATGCAATGACACTCCATTGTGTGTTAAACTATGGTCAGAAAGCCATAGAACATGCTAGAGTGCAACATTGGAATGCAATGGAGCACTAGTGTGACAGAGGTTGCATCACCACATCCACTTGAGCGTGTGTGGTCATGTGGATCATTGTGGTTTGGAAAAGAACACATACAATGACACTCCCTTGTGTGTCAAGCTATGGTTAGAAAGCCCTAAAATAAGCTAAAGTGCAACATTGGAAAGCAATGGAGCACCAGTGTGACAGAGGTTGCATCACCACACCCACTTGAGTGTGTGTGGTCGAGTGGATCACTATGGTTTGGAAAAGAACACATGCAATGACACTCCATTGCTTATCAAACCATGGTCACAAAGACCTAGAACATGCTAGAGTGCAACATTGGAATGCAATGGAGCACTAGTGTGATACAGGTTGCATCACCACACCCACTTGAGCGTGTGTGGTCATGTGGATCATTGTGGTTTGGAAAATAACACATGCAATGACACTCCATTATGTATCAAACTATGGTCATAAAGCCCTAGAACATGCTAAAGTGGAACATTGGAATGGAATGGAGCACCAGTGTGACAGAGGTTGCATCACCACACCCACTTGAGTGTGCGTGGTCATGTGGATCTTTGTGGTTTGAAAAGAAAACATGCTATGACACTCCATTGTGTGTCAAACCATGGTCAGAAAGCCCTATAACATGCTGGAGTGCAACATTGGAATGCAATGGAGCCCAGTGTGACAGAGGTTGCATCCCCACACCCACTTGAGTGTGTGTGGTCATGTGGATCGTTGTGGTTTGGAAAAGAACGCGTGCAATGACACTCCATTATTTGTCAAACCATGGTCAGAAAGCCCTAAAACATGCGGGAGTGCAACATTAGAATGCAATGGACCACTAGTGTGATAGAGGTTGCATCACCACACCCACTTGAGTGTGTGTGGTCATGTGGATCATTGTGGTTTACAAAATAACACATGGAATTACACTTCATTGTGTGTCAAGCTATGGTCATAAAGCCCTAGAACATGCTAAAGTGCAACATTGGAATGCAATGGAGCACCAGTGTGACAGAGGTTGCATCACCACACCCACTTGAGTGTGTGTGGTCTTGTGGATCATTGTGGTTTGGAAAAGAACACATGCAATGACACTCCATTGTGTGTCAAACCATGGTCAGATAGCCCTAGAACATACTGGAGTGCAACATTGGAATGCAATGGCGCACTAGCGTTGCAGAGTTTGCATCACCACATCCACTTGAGTGTGTGTGGTCATGTGCATCATTGTGGTATGGAAAAGAACACATGCAATGACACTCCATTATGTGTCAAAGCGTGGCAGAAAGCCCTAGAACATGTTAGTTCAACACTGGAATGCAATGGAGCACAAGTGTGATTGAGGTTGCATCACCACACCAACTTCAGTGTGTGTGGTCATGTGGATCATTGTGGTTTAGAAAAAACACATGCAATGACTCTCCATTGTGTGTTAAACTATGGTCAGAAAGCCATAGAACATGCTAGAGTGCAACATTGGAATGCAATGGAGCACTAGTGTGACAGAGGTTGCATCACCACACCCACTTGAGCGTGTGTGGTCATGTGGATCATTGTGGTTTGGAAAAGAACACATGCAATGACACTCCCTTGTGTGTCAAACTATGGTTAGAAAGCCCTACAATAAGCTAAAGTGCAACATTGGAATGCAATGGAGCACCAGTGTGACAGAGGTTGCATCACCCCACCCACTTGAGTGTGTGTGGTCATGTGGATCACTATGGTTTGGAAAAGAACACATGCAATGACACTCCATTACTTGTCAAACAATGGTCACAAAGCCCTAGAACATGCTAGAGTGCAACATTGGAATGCAATGAAGCCCCAGTGTGACAGAGGTTGCATCACCACACCCACTTGAGTGTGTGTGGTCATGTGGATCATTGTGGTTTGGAAAAGAACGCGTGCAATGACACTCCATTGCTTGTCAAACCATGGTCAGAAAGCCCTAGAACATGCGGGAGTGCAATATTAGAATGCAATGGAGCACTAGTGTGATAGAGGTTGCATCACCACACCCACTTGAGTGTGTGTGGTCATGTGGATCATTGTGGTTTGCAAAATAACACATGCAATTACACTGCATTGTGTGTCAAGCCGTGGTTCTAAAGCCCTAGAACATGCTAAAGTTCAACATTGGAATATAATGGAGCACCAGTGTGACAGAGGTTGCATCACCACACCCACTTGAGTGTGTGTGGTCATGTGGATCATTGTGGTTTGGAAAAGAAAACATGAAATGACACTCCATTGTTTGTCAAACCATGGTGAGACAGCCCTAGAACATACTGGAGTGCAACATTGGAATGCAATGGAGCACCAGTGTGATAGAGGTTGCATCAGCACACCCACTTGAGTATGTGTGCTCATGTGGATCATTGTGGTTTGGAAAAAACACATGCAATTACACTCCAATGTGTGTCAAACCATGGTCAGAAAGCCCTAAAACATGATGGAGTGCAACATTGGAATCCAATGGAGTACCAGTGTGATAGAGGTTGCATCACCACACCAACTTGAGTGTATGTGGTCATGTGGATCATTGTGGTTTGGAAAAGAACATATGCAATGACACTCCATTGTGTGTCAAATCATGGTCAGAAATCCCTATAACATGATGGAGTGCAACATTGGAATGGAATGGAGCCCTAGTGTGACATAGGTTACATCACGACACCCACTTGAGTGTGTGTGGTGATGTGGATCATTGTGGTTTGGAAAAGAACGCATGCAATGACACTCCATTGCTTGTCAAACCATGGTCAGAAAGCCCTAGAACATGCGGGAGTGCAATATTAGAATCCAATGGAGCACTAGTATGATAGAGGTTGCATCACCACACCCACTTGAGTGTGTGTGGTCATGTGGGTCATTGTGGTTTGCAAAATAACACATGCAATTACACTGCATTGTGTGTCAAGCCGTGGTCATAAAGCCCTAGAACATGCTAAAGTGCAACATTGGAATATAATGGAGCACCAGTGTGACAGAGGTTGCATCACCACACCCACTTGAGTGTGTGTGGTCATGTGGATCATTGTGGTTTGGAAAAGAACACATGCAATGACACTCCATTGTTTGTCAAACCATGGTGAGACAGCCCTAGAACTTACTGGAGTGCAACATTGGTATGCAATGGAGCACCAGTGTGATAGAGGTTGCATCAGCACACCCACTTGAGTATGTGTGGTCATGTGGATCATTGTGGTTTGGAAAAAACACATGCAATTACACTCCAATGTGTGTCAAACCATGGTCAGAAAGCCCTAGAACATGTTGGAGTGCAACATTGGAATCCAATGGAGTACCAGTGTGATAGAGGTTGCATCACCACACCAACTTGAGTGTATGTGGTCATGTGGATCATTGTGGTTTGGAATAGAACAGACGCAATGACACTCCATTGTGTGTCAAATCATGGTCAGAAAGCCCTATAACATGATGGAGTGCAACATTGGAATGGAATGGAGCCCTAGTGTGACAAAGGTTACATCACGACACCCACTTGAGTGTGTGTGGTCATGTGGATCATTGTGGTTTGGAAAAGAACGTGTGCAATGACACTCCATTGCTTATCAAACCATGGTCAGAAAGCCCTAGAACATGCAGGAGTGCAATATTAGAATGCAATTAGGCACTAGTGTGATAGAGGTTGCATCACCACACCCACTTGAGTGTGTGTGGTCATGTGTATCATTGTGGTTTGCAAAATAACACATGCAATTACACTGCATTGTGTGTCAAGCCGTGGTCATAAAGCCCTTAAACATGCTAAAGTGCAACATTGGAATATAATGGAGCACCAGTGTGACAGAGGTTGCATCACCACACCCACTTGAGTGTGTGTGGTCATGTGGATCATTGTGGTTTCGAAAAGAACACATGCAATGACACTCCATTGTGTGTTAAACTATGGTCAGAAAGCCATAGAACATGCTAGAGTGCAACATTGGAATGCAATGGAGCACTAGTGTGACAGAGGTTGCATCACCACACCCACTTGAGCGTGTGTGGTCATGTGGATCATTGTGGTTTGGAAAAGAACACATACAATGACACTCCCTTGTGTGTCAAACTATGGTTAGAAAGCCCTAAAACAAGCTAAAGTGCAACATTGGAAAGCAATGGAGCACCAGTGTGACAGAGGTTGCATCACCACACCCACTTGAGTGTGCGTGGTCATGTGGATCATTGTGGTTTGGAAAAGAACACATGCAATGACACTCCATTGTGTGTCAAACCATGGTCAGAAATCCCTATAACATGCTGGAGTGCAACATTGGAATGCAATGGAGCCCCAGTGTGACAGAGGTTGCATCCCCACACCCACTTGAGTGTGTGTGGTCATGTGGATCATGGTGGTTTGGAAAAGAACGCGTGCAATGACACTCCATTGCTTGTAAAACCATGGTCAGAAAGCCCTAAAACATGCGGGAGTGCAACATTAGATTGCAATGGACCACTAGTGTGATAGAGGTTGCATCACCACACCCACTTGAGTGTGTGTGGTTATGTGGATGATTGTGGTTTGCAAAATAACACATGCAATTACACTGCATTCTGTGTCAAGCTATGGTCATAAAGCCCTAGAACATGCTAAAGTGCAACATTGGAATGCAATCGAGCACCAGTGTGACAGAGGTTGCATCACCACACCCACTTGAGTGTGTGTGGTCATGTGGATCATTGTGGTTTGGAAAAGAACACATGCAATGACACTCCATTGTGTGTCAAACCATGGTCAGACAGCCCTAGAACATATCGGAGTGCAACATTGGAATGCAATGGCACACTAGCGTTGCAGAGGTTGCATCACCACATCCACTTGAGTGTGTGTGGTCATGTGCATCATTGTGGTATGGAAAGGAACACATGCAATGACACGCCATTATGTGTCAAAGCGTGGCCAGAAAGCCCTAGAACATGTTAGTTCAACACTGGAATGCAATGGAGTACCAGTGTGATTGAGGTTGCATCACCACACCAACTTCAGTGTGTGTGGTCATGTGGATCATTGTGGTTTAGAAAAAACACATGCAATGACACTCCATTGTGTGTTAAACTATGGTCAGAAAGCCATAGAACATGCTAGAGTGCAACATTGGAATGCAATGGAGCACTAGTGTGACAGAGGTTGCATAACCACACCCACTTGAGCGTGTGTGGTCATGTGGATCATTGTGGTTTGGAAAAGAACACATGCAATGACACTCCCTTGTGTGTCAAACTATGGTTAGAAAGCCCTACAATAAGCTAAAGTGCAACATTGGAATGCAATGGAGGACCAGTGTGACAGAGGTTGCATCACCCCACCCACTTGAGTGTGTGTGGTCATGTGGATCACTATGGTTTGGAAAAGAACACATGCAATGACACTCCATTGTGTGTCAAACCATGGTCAGAAAGCCCTATAACATGCTGGAGTGCAACATTGGAATGCAATGGAGCCCCAGTGTGACAGAGGTTGCATCCCCACACCCACTTGAGTGTGTGTGGTCATGTGGATCACTATGGTTTGGAAAAGAACACATGCAATGACACTCCATTACTTGTCAAACAATGGTCACAAAGCCCTAGAACATGTTGGAGTGCAACATTGGAATCCAATGGAGTACCAGTGTGATAGAGGTTGCATCACCACACCAACTTGAGTGTATGTGGTTATGTGGATCATTGTGGTTTGGAAAAGAACAGACGCAATGACACTCCATTGTGTGTCAAATCATGGTCAAAAAGCCCTATAACATGATGGAGTGCAACATCGGAATGGAATGGAGCCCTAGTGTGACATAGGTTACATCACGACACCCACTTGAGTGTGTGTGGTCATGTGGATCATTGTGGTTTGGAAAAGAACACATGCAATGACACTCCATTGCTTGTCAAACCATGGTCAGAAAGCCCTAGAACATGCGGGAGTGCAATATTAGAATCCAATGGAGCACTAGTATGATAGAGGTTGCATCAGCACACCCACTTGAGTGTGTGTGGTCATGTGGATCATTGTGGTTTGCAAAATAACACATGCAATTACACTGCATTGTGTGTCAAGCCGTGGTCATAAAGCCCTAGAACATGCTAAAGTGCAACATTGGAATATAATGGAGCACTAGTGTGACAGAGGTTGCATCACCACACCCACTTGAGTGTGTGTGGTCATGTGGATCATTGTGGTTTGGAAAAGAACACATGCAATGACACTCCATTGTTTGTCAAACCATGGTGAGACAGCCCTAGAACTTACTGGAGTGCACCATTGGAATGCAATGGAGCACAAGTGTGATAGAGGTTGCATCAGCACACCCACTTGAGTATGTGTGGTCATGTGGATCATTGTGGTTTGGAAAAAACACATGCAATTACACTCCAATGTGTGTCAAACCATGGTCAGAAAGCCCTAGAACATGTTGGAGTGCAACATTGGAATCCAATGGAGTACCAGTGTGATAGAGGTTGCATCACCACACCAACTTGAGTGTATGTGGTCATGTGGATCATTGTGGTTTGGAATAGAACAGACGCAATGACACTCCATTGTGTGTCAAATCATGGTCAGAAAGCCCTATAACATGATGGAGTGCAACATTGGAATGGAATGGAGCCCTAGTGTGACATAGGTTACATAACGACACCCACTTGAGTGTGTGTGGTCATGTGGATCATTGTGGTTTGGAAAAGAACGTGTGCAATGACACTCCATTGCTTATCAAACCATGGTCAGAAAGCCCTTGAACATGCAGGAGTGCAATATTAGAATGCAATTGAGCACTAGTGTGATAGAGGTTGCATCACCACACCCACTTGAGTGTGTGTGGTCATGTGTATCATTGTGGTTTGCAAAATAACACATGCAATTACACTGCATTGTGTGTCAAGCCGTGGTCATAAAGCCCTAGAACATGCTAAAGTGCAACATTGGAATATAATGGAGCACCAGTGTGACAGAGGTTGCATCACCACACCCACTTGAGTGTGTGTGGTCATGTGGATCATTGTGGTTTCGAAAAGAACACATGCAATGACACTCCATTGTGTGTTAAACTATGGTCAGAAAGCCATAGAACATGCTAGAGTGCAACATTGGAATGCAATGGAGCACTAGTGTGACAGAGGTTGCATCACCACACCCACTTGAGCGTGTGTGGTCATGTGGATCATTGTGGTTTGGAAAAGAACACATACAATGACACTCCCTTGTGTGTCAAACTATGGTTAGAAAGCCCTAAAATAAGCTAAAGTGCAACATTGGAAAGCAATGGAGCACCAGTGTGACAGAGGTTGCATCACCACACCCACTTGAGTGTGCGTGGTCATGTGGATCATTGTGGTTTGGAAAAGAACACATGCAATGACACTCCATTGTCTGTTAAACCATGGTCATAAAGCCCTAGAACATGTTAAAGTGCAACATTGGAATGCAATGGAACACTAGTGTGATAGAGGTTGCATCACCACACCCACTTGAGTGTGTGTGGTCATGTGTATCATTGTGGTTTGGAAAAGAACGCGTGCAATGACACTCCATTGCTTGTAAAACCATGGCCAGAAAGCCCTAAAACATGCGGGAGTGCAACATTAGATTGCAATGGACCACTAGTGTGATAGAGGTTGCATCACCACACCCACTTGAGTGTGTGTGGTCATGTGGATCATTGTGGTTTGCAAAATAATACATGCAATTACACTGCATTCTGTGTCAAGCTATGGTCATAAAGCCCTAGAACATGCTAAAGTGCAACATTGGAATGCAATCGAGCACCAGTGTGACAGAGGTTGCATCACCACACCCACTTGAGTGTGTGTGGTCATGTGGATCATTGTGGTTTGGAAAAGAACACATGCAATGACACTCCATTGTGTGTCAAACCATGGTCAGACAGCCCTAGAACATACCGGAGTGCAACATTGGAATGCAATGGCACACTAGCGTTGCAGAGGTTGCATCACCACATCCACTTGAGTGTGTGTGGTCATGTGTATCATTGTGGTTTGCAAAATAACACATGCAATTACACTGCATTGTGTGTCAAGCCATGGTCATAAAGCCCTAGAACATGCTAAAGTGCAACATTGGAATATAATGGAGCACGAGTGTGACAGAGGTTGCATCACCACACCCACTTGAGTGTGTGTGGTCATGTGGATCATTGTGGTTTCGAAAAGAACACATGCAATGACACTCCATTGTGTGTTAAACTATGGTCAGAAAGCCATAGAACATGCTAGAGTGCAACATTGGAATGCAATGGAGCACTAGTGTGACAGAGGTTGCATCACCGCACCCACTTGAGCGTGTGTGGTCATGTGGATCATTGTGGTTTGGAAAAGAACACATACAATGACACTCCCTTGTGTGTCAAACTATGGTTAGAAAGCCCTAAAATAAGCTAAAGTGCAACATTGGAAAGCAATGTTGCACCAGTGTGATAGAGGTTGCATCACCACACCCACTTGAGTGTGCGTGGTCATGTGGATCATTGTGGTTTGGAAAAGAACACATGCAATGACACTCCATTGTGTGTCAAACCATGGTCAGAAAGCCCTATAACATGCTGGAGTGCAACATTGGAATGCAATGGAGCCCTAGTGTGACAGAGGTTGCATCCCCACACCCACTTGAGTGTGTGTGGTCATGTGGATCATTGTGGTTTGGAAAAGAACGCGTGCAATGACACTCCATTGCTTGTAAAACCATGGTCAGAAAGCCTCAAAACATGCGGGAGTGCAACATTAGATTGCAATGGACCACTAGTGTGATAGAGGTTGCATCACCACACCCACTTGAGTGTGTGTGGTCATGTGGATCATTGTGGTTTGCAAAATAACACATGCAATTACACTGCATTCTGTGTCAAGCTATGGTCATAAAGCCTTAGAACATGCTAAAGTGCAACATTGGAATGCAATCAAGCACCAGTGTGACAGAGGTTGCATCACCACACCCACTTGAGTGTGTGTGGTCATGTGGATCATTGTGGTTTGGAAAAGAACACATGCAATGACACTCCATTGTTTGTCAAACCATGGTTAGACAGCCCTAGAACATACCGGAGTGCAACATTGGAATGCAATGGCACACTAGCGTTGCAGAGGTTGCATCACCACATCCACTTTAGTGTGTGTGGTCATGTGCATCATTGTGGTATGGAAAAGAACACATGCAATGAAACTCCATTATGTGTCAAAGCGTGGCCAGAAAGCCCTAGAACATGTTAGTTCAACACTGGAATGCAATGGAGCACCAGTGTGATTGAGGTTGCATCACCACACCAACTTCAGTGTGTGTGGTCATGTGGATAATTGTGGTTTAGAAAAAACACATGCAATGACACTCCATTGTGTGTTAAACTATGGTCAGAAAGCCATAGAACATGCTAGAGTGCAACATTGGAATGCAATGGAGCACTAGTGTGACAGAGGTTGCATAACCACACCCACTTGAGCGTGTGTGGTCATGTGGATCATTGTGGTTTGGAAAAGAACACATGCAATGACACTCCCTTGTGTGTCAAACTATGGTTAGAAAGCCTTACAATAAGCTAAAGTGCAACATTGGAATGCAATGGTGCACCAGTGTGACAGAGGTTGCATCACCCCACCCACTTGAGTGTGTGTGGTCATGTGGATCACTATGGTTTGGAAAAGAGCACATGCAATGACACTCCATTACTTGTCAAACAATGGTCACAAAACCCTAGAACATGTTGGAGTGCAACATTGGAATCCAATGGAGTACCAGTGTGATAGAGGTTGCATCACCACACCAACTTGAGTGTATGTGGTGATGTGGATCATTGTGGTTTGGAAAGAATGTACGTAATGACACTCCATTGTGTGTCAAATCATGGTCAAAAAGCCCTATAACATGATGGAGTGCAACATTGGAATGGAATGGAGCCCTAGTGTGACATAGGTTACATCAAGACACCCACTTGAGTGTGTGTGGTCATGTGTATCATTGTGGTTTGCAAAATAACACATGCAATTACACTGCATTGTGTGTCAAGCTGTGGTCATAAAGCCCTAGAACGTGCTAAAGTGCAACATTGGAATATAATGTTGCACCAGTGTGATAGAGGTTGCATCACCACACCCACTTGAGTGTGCGTGGTCATGTGGATCATTGTGGTTTGGAAAAGAACACATGCAATGACACTCCATTGTGTGTCAAACCATGGTCAGAAAGCCCTATAACATGCTGGAGTGCAACATTGGAATGCAATGGAGCCCTAGTGTGACAGAGGTTGCATCCCCACACCCACTTGAGTGTGTGTGGTCATGTGGATCATTGTGGTTTGGAAAAGAACGCGTGCAATGACACTCCATTGCTTGTAAAACCATGGTCACAAAGCCTCAAAACATGCGGGAGTGCAACATTAGATTGCAATGGACCACTAGTGTGATAGAGGTTGCATCACCACACCCACTTGAGTGTGTGTGGTCATGTGGATCATTGTGGTTTGCAAAATAACACATGCAATTACACTGCATTCTGTGTCAAGCTATGGTCATAAAGCCTTAGAACATGCTAAAGTGCAACATTGGAATGCAATCAAGCACCAGTGTGACAGAGGTTGCATCACCACACCCACTTGAGTGTGTGTGGTCATGTGGATCATTGTGGTTTGGAAAATAACACATGCAATGACACTCCATTGTTTGTCAAACCATGGTTAGACAGCCCTAGAACATACCGGAGTGCAACATTGGAATGCAATGGCACACTAGCGTTGCAGAGGTTGCATCACCACATCCACTTGAGTGTGTGTGGTCATGTGCATCATTGTGGTATGGAAAAGAACACATGCAATGAAACTCCATTATGTGTCAAAGCGTGGCCAGAAAGCCCTAGAACATGTTAGTTCAACACTGGAATGCAATGGAGCACCAGTGTGATTGAGGTTGCATCACCACACCAACTTCAGTGTGTGTGGTCATGTGGATAATTGTGGTTTAGAAAAAACACATGCAATGACACTCCATTGTGTGTTAAACTATGGTCAGAAAGCCATAGAACATGCTAGAGTGCAACATTGGAATGCAATGGAGCACTAGTGTGACAGAGGTTGCATAACCACACCCACTTGAGCGTGTGTGGTCATGTGGATCATTGTGGTTTGGAAAAGAACACATGCAATGACACTCCCTTGTGTGTCAAACTATGGTTAGAAAGCCTTACAATAAGCTAAAGTGCAACATTGGAATGCAATGGAGCACCAGTGTGACAGAGGTTGCATCACCCCACCCACTTGAGTGTGTGTGGTCATGTGGATCACTATGGTTTGGAAAAGAGCACATGCAATGACACTCCATTACTTGTCAAACAATGGTCACAAAACCCTAGAACATGTTGGAGTGCAACATTGGAATCCAATGGAGTACCAGTGTGATAGAGGTTGCATCACCACACCAACTTGAGTGTATGTGGTGATGTGGATCATTGTGGTTTGGAAAAGAACAGACGCAATGACACTCCATTGTCTGTCAAATCATGGTCAAAAAGCCCTATAACATGATGGAGTGCAACATTGGAATGGAATGGAGCCCTAGTGTGACATAGGTTACATCAAGACACCCACTTGAGTGTGTGTGGTCATGTGTATCATTGTGGTTTGCAAAATAACACATGCAATTACACTGCATTGTGTGTCAAGCTGTGGTCATAAAGCCCTAGAACGTGCTAAAGTGCAACATTGGAATATAATGGAGCACCAGTGTGACAGAGGTTGCATCACCACACCCACTTGAGTGTGTGTGGTCATGTGGATCATTGTGGTTTGGAAAAGAACACATGCAATGACACTCCATTGTTTGTCAAACCATGATGAGACAGCCCTAGAACATACTGGAGTGCAACATTGGAATGCAATGGAGCACCAGTGTGATAGAGGTTGCATCAGCACACCCACTTGAGTGTGTTTGGTCATGTGGATCATTGTGGTTTGGAAAAAAAACATGTAATGACACTCCATTGCTTGTCAAACCATGGTCAGAAAGCCCTAGAACATGCGGGAGTGCAATATTAGAATGGAATGGAGCACTAGTGTGATAGAGGTTGCATCACCACACCCACTTGAGTGTGTGTGCTCATGTGTATCATTGTGGTTTGCAAAATAACACATGCAATTACACTGCATTGTGTGTCAAGCCGTGGTCATAAAGCCCTAGAACATGCTAAAGTGCAACATTGGAATATAATGGAGCACCAGTGTGACAGAGGTTGCATCACCACACCCACTTGAGTGTGTGTGGTCATGTGGATAATTGTGGTTTGGAAAAGAACACATGCATTGACACTCCATTGTTTGTCAAACCATGGTGAGACAGCCCTAGAACATACTGGAGTGCAACATTGGAATGCAATGGAGCACCAGTGTGATAGAGGTTGCATCAGCACACCCACTTGAGTATGTGTGGTCATGTGGATCATTGTGGTTTGGAAAAACACATGCAATTACACTCCAATGTGTGTCAAACCATGGTCAGAAAGCCCTAGAACATGTTGGACTGCAACATTGGAATCCAATGGAGTACCAGTGTGATAGAGGTTGCATCACCACACCAACTTGAGTGTATGTGGTCATGTGGATCATTGTGGTTTGGAAAAGAACATATGCAATGACACACCATTGTGTGTCAAATCATGGTCAGAAAACCCTATAACATGATGGAGTGCAACATTGGAATGGAATGGAGCCCTAGTGTGACAAAGGTTACATCACGACACCCACTTGAGTGTGTGTGGTCATGTGGATCATTGTGGTTTGGAAAAGAACACATACAATGACACTCCCTTGTGTGTCAAACTATGGTTAGAAAGCCCTACAATAAGCTAAAGTGCAACATTGGAAAGCAATGGAGCACCAGTGTGACAGAGGTTGCATCACCACACCCACTTGAGTGTGTGTGGTCGAGTGGATCACTATAGTTTGGAAAAGAACACATGCAATGACACTCCATGGTCACAAAGCCCTAGAACATGCTAGAGTGCAACATTGTAATGCAATGGAGCACTTGTGTGATACAGGTTGCATCACCACACCCACTTGAGTGTGTGTGGTCATGTGGATCATTGTGGTTTGGAAAATAACACATGCAATGACACTCCATTATGTATCAAACTGTGGTCATAAAGCCCTAGAACATGCTAAAGGGCAACATTGGAATGCAATGGTGCACCAGTGTAACAGAGGTTGCATCACCACACCCACTTGAGTGTGTGTGGTCATGTGGATTATTGTGGTTTGGAAAAGAACACATGCAATGACACTCCATTGTGTGTCAAACCATGGTCAGAAAGCCCTATAACATGCTGGAGTGCAACATTGGAATGCAATGGAGCCCTAGTGTGATAGAGGTTGCATCCCCACACCCACTTGAGTGTGTGTGGTCATGTGGATCATTGTGGTTTGGAAAAGAACGCGTGCAATGACACTCCATTGCTTGTCAAACCATGGTCAGAAATCCCTAAAACATGCAGGAGTGCAACATCAGAATGCAATGGACCACTAGTGTGATAGAGGTTGCATCACCACACCCACTTGAGTGTGTGTGATCATGTGGATCATTGTGGTTTGCAAAATAACACATGCAATTACACTGCATTGTGTGTCAAGCTATGGTCATAAAGCCCTAGAACATGCTAAAGTGCAACATTGGAATGCAATGGAGCACCAGTGTGATAGAGGTTGCATCAGCACACCCACTAGAGTATGTGTGGTCATGTGGATCATTGTGGTTTGGAAAAAACACATGCAATTACACTCCAATGTGTGTCAAACCATGGTCAAAAAGCCCGAGAACATGTTGGAGTGCAACATTGGAATCCAATGGAGTACCAGTGTCATAGAGGTTGCATCACCACACCAACTTGAGTGTATGTGGTCATGTGGATCATTGTGGTTTGGAAAAGAACATATGCAATGACACTCCATTGTGTGTCAAATCATGGTCAGAAATCCCTATAACATGATGGAGTGCAACATTGAATGGAATGGAGCCCTAGTGTGACATAGGTTACATCACGACACCCACTTCAGTGTGTGTGGTCATGTGGATCATTGTGGTTTGGAAAAGAACGCATGCAATGACACTCCATTGCATGTCAAACCATGGTCAGAAAGCCCTAGAACATGCGGGAGTGCAATATTAGAATGCAATGGAGCACTAGTGTGATAGTGGTTGCATCACCACACCCACTTGAGTGTCTGTGGTCATGTGGATCATTGTGGTTTGCAAAATAACACATGCAATTACACTGCATTGTGTGTCAAGCCGTGGTCATAAAGCCCTAAAACATGCTAAAGTGCAACATTGGAATATAATGGAGCACCTGTGTGACAGAGGTTGCATCACCACACCCACTCGAGTGTGTGTGGTCATGTGGATCATTGTGGTTTGGAAAAGAACACATGCAATGACACTCCATTGTTTGTGAAACCATGGTGAGACAGCCCTAGAACTTGCTGGAGTGCAACATTGGAATGCAATGGAGCACCAGTGTGATAGAGGTTGCATCAGCACACCCACTTGAGTATGTGTGGTCATGTGGATCATTGTGGTTTGGAAAAAACACATGCAATTACACTCCGATGTGTTTCAAACCATGGTCAGAAAGCCCTAGAACATGTTGGAGTGAAACATTGGAATCCAATGGAGTACCAGTGTGATAGAGGTTGCATCACCACACCAACTTGAGTGTATGTGGTCATGTGGATCATTGTGGTTTGGAAAAGAACAGATGCAATAACACTCCATTGTGTGTCAAATCATTGTCAGAATGCCCTATAACATGATGGAGTGCAACATTGGAATGGAATGGAGCCCTAGTGTGACATAGGTTACATCACGACACCCACTTGAGTGTGTGTGGTCATGTGTATCATTGTGGTTTGCAAAATAACACATGCAATTACACTGCATTGTGTGTCAAGCCGTGGTCATCAAACCTAGATCGTGATAAAGTGCAACATTGGAATATAATGGAGCACCAGTGTGACAGAGGTTGCATCACCACACCCACTTGAGTGTATGTGGTCATGTGGATCATTGTGGTTTGGAAAAGAACACATGCAATGACACTCCATTGTTTGTCAAACCATGGTGAGACAGCCCTAGAACATACTGGAGTGCAACATTGGAATGCAATGGAGCACCAGTGTGATAGAGGTTGCATCAGCACACCCACTTGAGTATGTGTGGTCATGTGGATCATTGTGGTTTGGAAAAAACACATGCAATTACACTCGAATGTGTGTCAAACCATGGTCAGAAAGCCCTAGAACATGTTGGAGTGCAACATTGGAATCCAATGGAGTACCAGTGTGATAGAGGTTGCATCACCACACCAACTTGAGTGTATGTGGTCATGTGGATCATTGTGGTTTGGAAAAGAACATATGCAATGAGACTCCATTGTGTGTCAAATCATGGTCAGAAAACCCTATAACATGATGGAGTGCAACATTGGAATGGAATGGAGCCCAAGTGTGACATAGGTTACAACACGACACCCACTTGAGTGTGTGTGGGGTCATGTGGATCATTGTGGTTTGGAAAAGAACACATACAATGACACTCCATTGTGTGTCAAACTATGGTTAGAAAGCCCTAGAACATGCTAGATTGCAACATTGGAAAGCAATGGAGCACCAGTGCGACAGAGGTTGCATCACAACACCCACTTGAGTGTGTGTGGTCGAGTGGATCACTATGGTTTGGAAAAGAACACATGCAATGACACTCCATTGCTTATCAAACCATGGTCACAAAGCCCTAGAACATGCTAGAGTGCAACGTTGGAATGCAATGGAGCACTAGTGTGATACAAGTTGCATCACCACACCCACTTGAGTGTGTGTGGTCATGTGGATCATTGTGGTTTGGAAAATAACACATGCAACGACACTCCATTATGTATCAAACTGTGGTCATAAAGCCCTAGAACATGCTAAAGTGCAACATTGGAATGCAATGCTGCACCAGTGTAACAGAGGTTGCATCAACACACCCACTTGAGTGTGAGTGGTCATGTGGATTATTGTGGTTTGGAAAAGAACACATGCAATGACACTCCATTGTGTGTCAAACCATGGTCAGAAAGCCCTATAACATGCTGGAGTGCAACATTGGAATGCAATGGAGCCCCAGTGTGACAGAGGTTGCATCCCCACACCCACTTGAGTGTGTGTGGTCATGTGGATCATTGTGGTTTGGAAAAGAATGCGTGCAATGAAACTCCATTGCTTGTCAAACAATGGTCAGAAAGCCCTAAAACATGCGGGAGTGCAACATTAGAATGCAATGAACCACTAGTGTGATAAAGGTTGCATAACCACACCCACTTGAGTGTGTGTGGTCATGTGGATGATTGTGGTTTGCAAAATAACACATGAAATTACACTGCATTGTGTGTCAAGCTATGGTCATAAAGCCCTAGAACATGATAAAGTGCAACATTGGAATGCAATGGAGCACCAGTGTGACAGAGGTTGCACCACCACACCCACTTGAGTGTGTGTGGTCATGTGGATCATTGAGGTTTGGAAAAGAAGACATGCAATGACACTCCATTGTGTATCAAACCATGGTCAAACATCCCTAGAACATACTGGAGTGCAACATTGGAATGCAATGGAGCACCAGTGTGATAGAGGTTGCATCAGCACACCCACTTGAGTATGTGTGGTCATGTGGATCATTGTGGTTTGGTAAAAATACATGCAATTACACTCCATTGTGTGTCAAACCATGGTCAGACAGCCCTAGAACATGTTAGTTCAACACTGGAATGCAATGGAGCACTAGTGTTATTGAGGTTGCATCACCACACCCACTTGAGTGTGTGTGGTCATGTGGATCATTTTGGTTTAGAAAAGAACACATGCAATGACACTCCATTGTGTGTTAAACTATGGTCAGAAAGCCATAGAACATGCTAGAGTGCAACATTGGAATGCAATGGAGCACTAGTGTGACAGAGGTTGCATCACCACACCCACTTGAGCGAGTGTTGTCATGTGAATCATTGTGGTTTGGAAAAGAACACATGCAATAACACTCCCTTGTGTGTCAAACTATGGTTAGAAAGCCCTACAATAAGCTAAAGTGCAACATTGGAATGCAATGGAGCACCAGTGTGACAGAGGTTGCATCACCCCAGCCACTTGAGTGTGTGTGGTCATGTGGATCACTATGGTTTGGAAAAGAACACATGCAATGACACTCCATTGCTTGTCAAACAATGGTCACAAAGCCCTAGAACATGCTAGAGTGCAACATTGGAATGCAATGGAGCACCAGTGTGACAGATGTTGTATCACCACACCCACTTGAGTGTGCGTGGTCATGTGGATCATTGTGGTTTGGAAAAGAACACACGCAATGATACTCCATTGTGTGTCAAACTGTGGTCAGAACGCCCTAGAACATGCGGGAGTGCAACATTAGAATGAAATGGACCACTAGTGTGATAGAGGTTGCATCACCACACCCACTCGAGTGTGTGTGTGGTCATGTGGATCATTGTGGTTTGGAAAAGAACGCGTGCAATGACACTCCATTGTTTGTCAAGCCGTGGTCATAAAGCCCTAGAACATGCTAAAGTGCAACATTGGAATATAATGGAGCACCAGTGTGACAGAGGTTGCATCACCACACCCACTTGAGTGTGTGTGGTCATGTGGATCATTGTGGTTTGGAAAAGAACACATGCAATTACACTCCGATGTGTTTCAAACCATGGTCAGAAAGCCCTAGAACATGTTGGAGTGAAACATTGGAATCCAATGGAGTACCAGTGTGATAGAGGTTGCATCACCACACCAACTTGAGTGTATGTGGTCATGTGGATCATTGTGGTTTGGAAAAGAACAGATGCAATAACACTCCATTGTGTGTCAAATCATGGTCAGAATGCCCTATAACATGATGGAGTGCAACATTGGAATGGAATGGAGACCTAGTGTGACATAGGTTACATCACGACACCCACTTCAGTGTGTGTGGTCATGTGTATCATTGTGGTTTGCAAAATAACACATGCAATTACACTGCATTGTGTGTCAAGCCGTGGTCATAAAACCTAGATCGTGATAAAGTGCAACATTGGAATATAATGGAGCACCAGTGTGACAGAGGTTGCATCACCACACCCACTTGAGTGTGTGTGGTCATGTGGATCATTGTGGTTTGGAAAAGAACACATGCAATGACACTCCATTGTTTGTCAAACCATGGTGAGACAGCCCTAGAACATACTGGAGTGCAACATTGGAATGCAATGGAGCACCAGTGTGATAGAGGTTGCATCAGCACACCCACTTGAGTATGTGTGGTCATGTGGATCATTGTGGTTTGGAAAAAACACATGCAATTACACTCGAATGTGTGTCAAACCATGGTCAGAAAGCCCTAGAACATGTTGGAGTGCAACATTGGAATCCAATGGAGTACCTGTGTGATAGAGGTTGCATCACCACACCAACTTGAGTGTATGTGGTCATGTGGATCATTGTGGTTTGGAAAAGAACATATGCAATGAGACTCCATTGTGTGTCAAATCATGGTCAGAAAACCCTATAACATGATGGAGTGCAACATTGGAATGGAATGGAGCCCAAGTGTGACATAGGTTACAACACGACACCCACTTGAGTGTGTGTGGTCATGTGGATCATTGTGGTTTGGAAAAGAACACATACAATGACACTCCATTGTGTGTCAAACTATGGTTAGAAAGCCCTAGAACATGCTAGAGTGCAACATTGGAAAGCAATGGAGCACCAGTGCGACAGAGGTTGCATCACAACACCCACTTGAGTGTGTGTGGTCGAGTGGATCACTATGGTTTGGAAAAGAACACATGCAATGACACTCCATTGTGTGTCAAACCATGGTCATAAAGCCCTAGAACATGCTAAAGTGCAACATTGGAATGCAATGGAGCACAAGTGTGATAGAGGTTGCATCAGCACACCCACTTGAGTGTGTGTGGTCATGTGGATCATTGTGGTTTGGAAAATAACACATGCCAT
Organism: Avena insularis; assembly: GCA_023614405.1. Taxonomy (NCBI): domain Eukaryota; kingdom Viridiplantae; phylum Streptophyta; class Magnoliopsida; order Poales; family Poaceae; genus Avena; species Avena insularis. Next base: position 273,735,622 of record CM042684.1, on the reverse strand, counting down.
GACACTCCATTATGTGTCAAACCATGGTCAGATAGCTCCAGAACATGTTGGAGTGCAACATTAGAATGCAATGGAGCACCAGTGTGATAGAGGTTGCATCAGCACACCCACTTGAGTATGTGTGGTCATGTGGATCATTGTGGTTTGAGAAAAACACATGCAATGAGACTCCAATGTGTGTGAAACCATGGTCAAAAAGCCGTAGAACATGCTAAAGTGCAATATTGGAATGCAATAGAGCACCAGTGTGATAGAGGTTGCATCACCACACCCACTTGAGTGTGTGTGGTCATCTGGATCATTGTCGTTTGTAAAAGAACACATGCAACGACACTCCATTGTGTGTCAAACCATGTCCACAAAGCCCCAGAACATGCTGGAGTGCAACATTGGAATGCAATGGGGCACTAGTGTGGTAGAGGGTGCATCACCACACCCACTTGAGTGTGTGTGGTCATGCGGATCATTGTGGTTTGGAAAAGAACACACACAATGACACTCCATTGTTTGTCAAACCATGGTTAGAAAGCCCTAGAACATGTTAGTGCAACATTGGAATGCAATGGAGCACCAGTGTGACAGAGGTTGCATCACCACACCCACTTGAGTGTGCGTGGTCATGTGGATCATTGTGGTTTGGAAAAGAACACATGCAATGACACCTCATTGTGTGTCAAATCATGGTCAGAAAGCCCTATAACATGCTGGAGTGCAACATTGGAATGCAATGGAGCCCCAGTGTGTCAGAAGTTGCATCACGACACCCACTGGAGTGTGTGTGGTCATGTGGATCATTGTGGTTTGGAAAAGAACGCATGCAATGACACTCCATTGCTTGTCAAACCATGGTAAAAAAGTCCTAGAACATGCGGGAGTGCAACATTGGAATGCAATGGAGCACTAGTTTGATAGAGGTTGCATCAGCACACCCACTTGAGTGTGCGTGGTCATGTGGATCATTGTGGTTTGGAAATGAACACATGCAATGACACTCGATTATGTGTCAAACGATGGTCAGAAAGCCCAATAACATGGTGGAGTGCAACATTGGAATCCAAATGGAGCCTCAGTGTGACAGAGGTTGCATCACCACACCCACTTGAGTGTGTGTGGTCATGTGGATCATTGTGGTTTGGAAAAGAACGCATGCAATGACACTCAATTTCTTGTCAAACCATGGTCATAAAGACCTAGAACATGCGGGAGTGCAACATTGGAATGCAATGGAGCACTAGTGTGATAGAGGTTGCATCACCACACCTATTTGAGTGTGTGTGGTCATGTGGATCATTGTGGTTTGGAAAAGAACACATGCAATGGCACTCCATTGTGTGTGAAACCATGGTCAGACAGCCCTAGAACATACTGGAGTGCAACATTGGAATGCAATGGAGCACCAGTGTGATAGAGGTTTCATCACCACAACCACTTGAGTGTGTGTGGTCATGTGGATCATTGTGGTTTGGAAAAGAACACATGCAATGACACTCCATTGTGTGTAAAACCATGGTCAGACAGCCCTAGAACATACTGGAGTGCAACATTGGAATGCAATGGAGTACCAGTGTGATAGAGGTTGCATCAGCACACCCACTTGAGTATGTGTGGTCATGTGGATCATTGTGGTTTAGAAAAAACACATGCAATTACACTCCAATGTGTGTCAAACCATGGTCAGAAAGCCCTAGAACATGTTGGAGTGCAACATTGGAATCCAATGGAGTACTAGTGTGATAGAGGTTGAATCACCACACCAACTTGAGTGTATGTGGTCATGTGGATCATTGTGGTTTGGAAAAGCACATATGCAATGACACTCCATTGTGTGTCAAATCATGGTCAGAAAGCCCTATAACATGATGGAGTGCAACATTGGAATGGAATGGAGCCCTAGTGTGACATAGGTTACATCAAGACACCCACTTGAGTGTGCGTGGTCATGTGGATCATTGTGGTTTGGAAAAGAACGCATGCAATGACACTCCATTGCTTGTCAAACCATGGTCAGAAAGACCTAGAACATGCGGGAGTGCAACATCGGAATGCAATGGAGCACTAGTGTGATAGAGGTTGCGTCACCACACCCACTTGAGCGTGCGTGGTCATGTGGATCATTGTGGTTTGGAAACGAACACATGCAATGACACTCCATTGTGTGTCAAACCATGGTCAGAAAGCCCTATAACATGCTGGAGTGTAACATTGTAATGCAATGGAGCACCAGTGTGACAGAGGTTGCATCACCACACCCACTTGAGTGTGTGTGGTCATGTGGATCATTCTGGTTTGGAAAAGAACGCATGCGATGACACTCCATTGCTTGTCAAACCATGGTCATAAAGCCCTAGAAAATGCGGGAGTGCAACATTGGAATGCAATGGAACACAAGTGTGATAGAGGTTGCATCACCACACCTACTTGAGTGTGTGTGGTCATGTGGATCATTGTGGTTTGCAAAAATAACACATGCAATTACACTGCATTGCGTGTCAAGATGTGGTCATAAAGCCCTAGAACATGCTAAAGTGCAACATTGGAATGCAATGGAGCACCAGTGTGACAGAGGTTGCATCACCACACCCACTTGAGTGTGTGTGGTCATGTGGATCATTATGGTTTGGAAAAGAACACATGCAATGACACTCCATTGTGTGTCAACCCATGGTCAGACAGCCCTAGAACATACTGGAGTGCAACATTGGAATGCAATGGAGCATTAGTGTGATAGAGGTTGCATCAGCACACCCACTTGAGTATGTGTGGTCATGTGGATCATTGTGGTTTGGAAAAAACACATGCAATTACACTCCAATGTATGTCAAACCATGGTCAGAAAGCCCTAGAACAAGCTGGACTGCAACATTGGAATCCAATGGAGGACCAGTGTGATAGATGTTGCATCACCACACCAACTTGAGTGTATGTGGTCATATGGATCATTGTGCTTTGGAAAAGAACACATGCAATGACACTCCATTGTGTGTCAAATCGTGGTCAAAAAGCCCTAGAATATGATGGAGTGCAACATTGGAATGGAATGGAGCCCTAGTGTGACATAGGTTACATCAAGACACCCACTTGAGTGTGCGTGGTCATGTGGATCATTGTGGTTTGGAAAAGAACGCATGCAATGACACTCCATTGCTTGTCAAACCATGGTCAGAAAGACCTAGAACATGCGGGAGTGCAACATCGGAATGCAATGGAGCACTAGTGTGATAGAGGTTGCGTCACCACACCCACTTGAGCGTGCGTGGTCATGTGGATCATTGTGGTTTGGAAACGAACACATGCAATGACACTCCATTGTGTGTCAAACCATGGTCAGAAAGCCCTATAACATGCTGGAGTGTAACATTGTAATGCAATGGAGCACCAGTGTGACAGAGGTTGCATCACCACACCCACTTGAGTGTGTGTGGTCATGTGGATCATTCTGGTTTGGAAAAGAACGCATGCGATGACACTCCATTGCTTGTCAAACCATGGTCATAAAGCCCTAGAAAATGCGGGAGTGCAACATTGGAATGCAATGGAACACAAGTGTGATAGAGGTTGCATCACCACACCTACTTGAGTGTGTGTGGTCATGTGGATCATTGTGGTTTGCAAAAATAACACATGCAATTACACTGCATTGCGTGTCAAGATGTGGTCATAAAGCCCTAGAACATGCTAAAGTGCAACATTGGAATGCAATGGAGCACCAGTGTGACAGAGGTTGCATCACCACACCCACTTGAGTGTGTGTGGTCATGTGGATCATTATGGTTTGGAAAAGAACACATGCAATGACACTCCATTGTGTGTCAACCCATGGTCAGACAGCCCTAGAACATACTGGAGTGCAACATTGGAATGCAATGGAGCATTAGTGTGATAGAGGTTGCATCAGCACACCCACTTGAGTATGTGTGGTCATGTGGATCATTGTGGTTTGGAAAAAACACATGCAATTACACTCCAATGTATGTCAAACCATGGTCAGAAAGCCCTAGAACAAGCTGGACTGCAACATTGGAATCAATGGAGGACCCGGTGTGATAGATGTTGCATCACCACACCAACTTGAGTGTATGTGGTCATATGGATCATTGTGCTTTGGAAAAGAACACATGCAATGACACTCCATTGTGTGTCAAATCGTGGTCAAAAAGCCCTAGAATATGATGGAGTGCAACATTGGAATGGAATGGAGCCCTAGTGTGACATAGGTTACATCAAGACACCCACTTGAGTGTGCGTGGTCATGTGGATCATTGTGGTTTGGAAAAGAACGCATGCAATGACACTCCATTGCTTGTCAAACCATGGTCAGAAAGACCTAGAACATGCGGGAGTGCAACATCGGAATGCAATGGAGCACTAGTGTGATAGAGGTTGCGTCACCACACCCACTTGAGCGTGCGTGGTCATGTGGATCATTGTGGTTTGGAAACGAACACATGCAATGACACTCCATTGTGTGTCAAACCATGGTCAGAAAGCCCTATAACATGCTGGAGTGTAACATTGTAATGCAATGGAGCACCAGTGTGACAGAGGTTGCATCACCACACCCACTTGAGTGTGTGTGGTCATGTGGATCATTCTGGTTTGGAAAAGAACGCATGCGATGACACTCCATTGCTTGTCAAACCATGGTCATAAAGCCCTAGAAAATGCGGGAGTGCAACATTGGAATGCAATGGAACACAAGTGTGATAGAGGTTGCATCACCACACCTACTTGAGTGTGTGTGGTCATGTGGATCATTGTGGTTTGCAAAAATAACACATGCAATTACACTGCATTGCGTGTCAAGATGTGGTCATAAAGCCCTAGAACATGCTAAAGTGCAACATTGGAATGCAATGGAGCACCAGTGTGACAGAGGTTGCATCACCACACCCACTTGAGTGTGTGTGGTCATGTGGATCATTATGGTTTGGAAAAGAACACATGCAATGACACTCCATTGTGTGTCAACCCATGGTCAGACAGCCCTAGAACATACTGGAGTGCAACATTGGAATGCAATGGAGCATTAGTGTGATAGAGGTTGCATCAGCACACCCACTTGAGTATGTGTGGTCATGTGGATCATTGTGGTTTGGAAAAAACACATGCAATTACACTCCAATGTATGTCAAACCATGGTCAGAAAGCCCTAGAACAAGCTGGACTGCAACATTGGAATCCAATGGAGGACCAGTGTGATAGATGTTGCATCACCACACCAACTTGAGTGTATGTGGTCATATGGATCATTGTGCTTTGGAAAAGAACACATGCAATGACACTCCATTGTGTGTCAAATCGTGGTCAAAAAGCCCTAGAATATGCTAGAGTGCAACAATTGAAAGCAATGGAGCACCAGTGTGGCAGAGGTTGCATCACCACACCCACTTGAGTGTGTGTGGTCATGCGGATCATTGTGTTTTGGAAAAGAACACATGCAATGACACTCCATTATCTGTTAAACCATGGTCATAAAGCCCTAGAACATGTTAAAGTGGAACATTGGAATGCAATGGAACACTAGTGTGATAGAGGTTGCATCACCACACCCACTTCAGAGTGTGTGGTCATGTGGATCATTGTGGTTTGGAAAAGAACAAATGCAATGACACTCCATTGTGTGTCAAACCATGGTCATAAAGCCCTAGAACATGCTAAAGTGCAACATTGGAATGCAATGGAGCACCAGTGTCATAGAGGTTGCATCAGCACAACCACTTGAGTGTGTGTGGTCATGTGGATCATTGTGGTTTGGAAAAGAACGCATGCAATGACACTCCATTTCTTGTCAAACCATGGTCATAAAGACCTAGAACATGCGGGACTGCAACATTGGAATCCAATGGAGGACCAGTGTGATAGATGTTGCATCACCACACCAACTTGAGTGTATGTGGTCATATGGATCATTGTCCTTTGGAAAAGAACACATGCAATGACACTCCATTGTGTGTCAAATCGTGTGTCAAACCAAGGTCAGACAACCCTAGAACATGTTGGAGTGCAACATTAGAATGCAACGGAGCACCACTGTGATAGAGGTTGCATCAGCACACCCACTCGAGTATGTGTGGTCATGTGGATCATTGTGGTTTGGGAAAAACACATGCAATGAGACTCCAATGTGTGTGAAACCATGGTCAAAAAGCCCTAGAACATGCTGGAGTGCAACATTGGAATGCAATGGAGCACTAGTGTGATAGAGGTTGCATCACCACACCAACTTGAGTGTGTGTGGTCATGTGGATCATTGTGGTTTGGAAAAGAACACATGCAATGACACTCCATCGTGTGTCAAACCATGGTCAGAAAGCCCTAGAACATGTTAGTGCAACATTGGAATGCAATGGAGCAATAGCGTGATAGAGGTTGCATCACCACACCCACTTGAGTGTGTGTGGTCATCTGGATCATTGTGGTTTGGAAAAGAACACATGCAACGACACTCCATTGTGTGTCAAACCATGGCCACAAAGCCCCAGAACATGCTGGAGTGCAACATTGGAATGCAATGGGGCACTAGTGTGGTAGAGGGTGCATCACCACACCCACTTGAGTGTGTGTGGTCATGCGGATCATTGTGGTTTGGAAAATAACACACGCAATGACACTCCATTGTGTGTCAAACCATGGTCAGAAAGCCTTAAAACATGTTAGTGCAACATTGGAATGCAATGGAGCACCAGTGGACAGAGGTTGCATCACACCACCCACTTGAGTGTGTGTGGTCATGTGGATCATTGTGGTTTGGAAAAGAACACATGCAATGACACTCCATTGTGTGTCAAACGATGGTCAGAAATCCCTATAACATGCTGGAGTGCAACAATGGAATGCAAGGGAGCCCCAGTGTGATAGAGGTTGCATCACCACACCCACTTGAGTGTGTGTGGTCATGTGGATCATTGTGGGATGGAAAAGAACACGTGCAATGACACTCCATGGCTTGTCAAACCATGGTCAGAAAACCCTAGAACATGCGGGAGTGCAACATTAGAATGCAATGGACCACTCGTGTGACAGAGGTTGCATCACCACAACAAATTGAGTGTATGTGGTCATGTGGATCATTGTGGTTTGGAAAAGAACACATGCAATGACACCTCATTATGTGTCAAATCATGGTCAGAAAGCCCTATAACATGCTGGAGTGCAACATTGGAATGCAATGGAGCCCCAGTGTGTCAGAGGTTGCATCACGACACCCACTTGAGTGTGTGTGGTCATGTGGATCATTGTGGTTTGGAAAAGAACGCATGCAATGACACTCCATTGCTTGTCAAACCATGGTAAAAAAGCCCTAGAACATGCGGGAGTGCAACATTGGAATGCAATGGAGCACTAGTGTGATAGAGGTTGCATCACCACACCCACTTGAGTGTGCGTGGTCATGTGGATCATTGTGGTTTGGAATTGAACACATGTGTGGCGCCCCGCAAAAATCACTACTAGAAAATCGCGGTGTTTTTGTGTTGTGCATCATCATGACTGCATGCTCATGTCATCATGCCACCTTGCATTTGAGCATAGTCATGTCATCTGGCATTTGTTTACATAAAACTATTTTCGAAAAGCCTGGTTTTGTTTTCTAAACGGCCCGTCCTTCATTCAAAGTAAAACTCGGGTCTCCGGAATATTTTGTTTTGTCTACCAACGGTTTTCAAAAGCCCCGTTTTAAATAATAAAATATTTCTTTTATTTTTAGGAGGCAGCCCGCCAGGCCCGAAAGCCTAGCCGGCCACCTCCAGATAAAATCTTCTCTACCCAGAAAACACCCAAAACTTTTCCCACCAAATATCCTACCCCTATTTTTCCTACCCAGCCCCTCCACCTCACCCCCTCCAATCCCATGACGCCACCTCACCCTGACCCTTTCTTCCACCCACTCAATCACAGCCACCTGGTCCACTCCACGGGCCCACCTCCTGCCCTCTATCCGCCCAGGTGACCTCCACTTGCCGCCCACAGGCTCCGCCACTTGTGACCCCACAGCCCCTTTTCCCAGGCCACCCCGTGCCAGCTCCCGCTTCCACCTGCCCCCTTTTCCGCGCGGGCCCCACCCCGAGATGGACAAGCGCATCTCCCACGCACTCCCCACCCCGACCACCTCGGGTCTCGCTGGCCCCACCACACGCCGACCCGACCGCCCCCTCTCTCTCTCCTGCAGGCCTAGCCCTCCTCTCTCCTCCTTAAGCGGGCCCATGCCACCTCCCCTACTCTGTGATTCCCGACCCCACCCAGCCTGCCCCTGCCGCCGCCTCCCAGCGGCGCCATGCCCCATCCGCCTCCATCCACTTCATCCCGCTTCCATCTGACCGAGGCAGGCCGTCCCCGCCGCTTGAACCTCGTGCCCGAGCTCCTCCCTCCACCTCTCGCCGCCTCCCCTCCTCCTCGTGGCCGCCCCTCCTCCCGCTCCTCCCGAGCTCGCCCGCCGTCCTCCCGAGCTCCGCCGCGCTTCCTCCCCTCCTCCTCGTCCATCTCCTCGAGCCTGGCAAAGTCTGCCCTTGTCCGGCCTGGCGTCTTCCTCACAGCCCCAGCCCATGCCAGCTTCCCCCCGGTCATCCGCTCCTCCGCATCCTCGTCTTCCTCCCTCGCGTCCTCCGCGAGCCTCCAGCCACACCGCCGCCTTTGGATTATGCGCATCCGTGTTGGTTCTCTGCAGTGAGTCTGCCAACTCCTTTTGGGTCTAGTTGATGCATGTGGGAAAGGTGTTGCGAATTACATGGTGGTGACCATGTGAAGTTGGAGTGATCTCGGTAGCGTTGAACGGAACCCCTAGACCTCCGACATGATGCGACAAGTTGGAACCCCAAGTCCTTTGAGGCGAAATCGACAAGATCCACGTCCGACCAAGATCAAGATCGAACCACTGGCGCCAAGTACTCCTTCCCGGACGCCAAGGTCGTCGACACGGATACGCCAAGTACTCCTTCCCGGACGCCAAGGTCGTCGACACGGATACGCCAAGTACTTTCTCGAGGACGCCAAGTTCTTCACCCCGGACGCCAAGATCGACCCGGTACGCGGACCCGACAAGATCTTCGTGACGACAAGATCGACACCGACCAGGGCGGGTCCGATGCGCCCTGACGCCCAACCAAGTCCTTCTCCCGGATGCGACAAGATCTACTTCCATGGTCCAAGACCGATCCTGTCGAAACCGTTTAGCCTGTCGAACCCCTCGGAGCCCAAGTTCGCCGAACCCTAATGTGATTCCCTATCCGAGACCCCTATTATTTTTATAATATGACATTATTGGCTGTTGCATATTAAATTGTTCATCTCGCATTCATATCATAATCATGCGAATCTTCTGCCGTAGTATTAAATATTGCATCTGGTGTTTCTTTTAGTGTTTGCTTCTTCGCGGACTAGGCCGATGAGTTGATGCGAGTACCGACAAGTTCTCCGGATATGATCCTTTGGCAGTGTTTTCCCAGGCGAGCATCTCTCCCCCTTCTACCTATTTTGCATTTATAGTCTTTATTCCCTCCTGTTGATCTATTGCTATCCGTGTCGCGATGCTTTAGTGTTCCGCACCAGATATATTCCTTGCAGCCCTTATATTGCCTCGGACACCTCCTATTGCCTGTTGCTTGATAGACAGCTGGCCCTGCGAGTCGTAGTTGCTTGCTCATGTGATGCCTCGTGTCGTCGATGTTCCGCAGTTGTTGGGCGGTTGGCAAATGTTTAATGGTGGTGTTGATCATGATTCGAATTATAGTTTATTAATTAATGTTGATGGTAGATTAATGCAGAGGCACCGGTGGGTAATAGTAATTATTTGGTTCTTAACCGCTCACTAGTGTCCCCTAGGACCCGAGTTCTTGACACCTGTTCCGAGATTGAGCACGCTAACCACGGGTGGGGTGTGTGGGCACCCCCATCGGCTTACTACCTGATTTCAAAGTACTGTACCGGGGGCCACAAGTAGTTTGGGGCTTTATAACTATTCTGTACTTATGCCATGCTTTACTACTTTATTTAAGATTGTGCGTGGAGCACCTGTACTGTTTAGGATGTGGAATGTTTTTGCGGTATCGACAAGCCCAGTCACACTTTTCGGGTTCCCAGTCGTTTACAACCATTGACACAAACCCTAGGTGCATTCGAGCCCGACTTAGTTGCGGTAGCTTAGTGGGTGGCCCCATGTACTTTCTTTGTGCAGGAAGCGTCATGACTTAGGTCCCGACATACCGATGGGTGTATGTTAATTGATCGGCAAAAGGTTGAAGTGCGTGTGGATACTTTGTTGAACCCTATGAGGTTAAATCTTTTTCAAAAGCCGTGTCCATGTTTATGGGCGACTTAGGGACAGTTTCTCGATCATAGACAACTATAACTAAAGTTTACTGTTATAATTTGACTTGTATGTGGGAAGACTGGTAAGTGGGATAACTGCCTTGGAAAGATTAAATAAAATTGCCAACCGTGTGAGTTTCCTCGGCTGGACTTCCTCGTTTGGTCTCGAGGGGAAATACCAGGATGGGTATGTTTGGTGTTAGTATCAGGTTGGATCCGAATAGGTCTTTCTTATCCCTCTCTTATAGCCTTGATCTGAGTCTCTATAGGTTGTTTAGGTCGCTCGTTCTTTGACCCACCATACCTATGTAGGCGAGCCAATTCTAGCCTCACCATGTCTGGCCTCGATCTTGACGCTCCTCTTTTTCCTTTGCCCTTTGTCGGCACCCCTTTTGTTTTAGCAGGTTTGAGATCGACGTCGTTAGCAGGGTTACCCTTCCGGCTTGGCCTGGGCAGGGTCATGGACGCCATTGGTTACTCTTCAGGGCTCTTAGCCCCATCTGCATCTTGTCCGTAGCCGGACGCTCTATAGTTTTTAAGGTGATTTGGATCTTTGTATATTATATCTATATTCTTGACTCATGGAGTCGGTGTTGTTTATATATGATCTATGGGTCCCATCGAGGACTGATGTGTAATGGTATTACTTCGTTTTCCACCCGCACGGAAGTGCCTGGTGGGCGTCCTTGAATCGTTTCTATGCGGGTTTGGCGGGCAGCGCTAAAACTTGCATAGGGCCGATTCGAGGGTGTTACAACATGCAATGACACTCCATTGTGTGTCAAACCATGGTCAGAAAGCCCTATAACATGGTGGAGTGCAACATTGGAATACAAATGGATCCCTAGTGTGACAGAGGTTGCATCACCACACCCACTTGAGTGTGTGTGGTCATGTGGATCATTGTGGTTTGGAAAAGAACGCATGCAATGACACTCCATTGCTTGCCAAACCATGGTCATAAAGCCCTAGAACATGCGGGAGTGCAACATTGGAATGCAATGGAGCACTAGTGTGATAGAGGTTGCATCACCACACCTACTTGAGTGTGTGTGGTCATGTGGATCATTGTGGTTTGCAAAATAACACATGCAATTACACTGCATTATGTGTCAAGCTGTGGTCATAAAGCCCTAGAACATGCTAAAGTGCAACATTGGAATGCAATGGAGCACTAGTGTGACAGAGTTGCATCACCACAACCACTTGAGTGTGTGTGGTCATGTTGATGATTGTGGTTTGGAATAGAACACATGCAATGACACTCCATTGTGTGTGAAACTATGGTCAGACGGCCCTAGAACATACTGGAGTGCAACATTGGAATGCAATGGAGCACCAGTGTGATAGAGGTTGCATCAGCACACCCACTTGAGTATGTGTGGTCATGTGGATCATTGTGGTTTGGAAAAAACACATGCAATTACACTCCAATGTGTGTCAAACCATGGTCAGAAAGCCCTAGAACATGCTGGAATGCAACATTGGAATCCAATGGAGGACCAGTGTGATAGAGGTTGCATCACCACACCAACTTGAGTGTATGTGGTCTTGTGGATCATTGTGCTTTGGAAAAGAACACATGCAATGAGACTCCATTGTGTGTCAAATCATGGTCAAAAAGCCCTAGAACATGCTAGAGTGTAACAATTGAAAGCAATGGAGCACAAGTGTGGTAGAGGTTGCATCACCACACCCACTTGAGTGCGTGTGGTCATGCGGATCATTGTGGTTTGGAAAAGAACACATGCAATGACACTCCATTGCTTGTCAAACCATGGTCAGAAAGCCCTAGAACATGCGGGAGTGCAACATTGGAATGCAATGGAGCACTAGTGTGATAGAGGTTGCATCACCACACCAACTTGAGTGTGCGTGGTCATGTGGATCATTGTGGTTTGGAAAAAACACATGCAATGACACTCCATTGTGTGTCAAACCATGGTCAGACAGCCCTAGAACATGCTAGAGTGCAACATTGGAATGCAATGGAGCACTAGTTTGACAAAGCTTGCATCACCACACCCACTTGAGTGTGTGTGGTCATGTGAATCATTGTGGTTTGGAAAATAACACATGAAATGACACTCCATTGTGTGTCAAACCGTCCTAAGAAAGCTCTAGAACATGCTAGAGTGCAACATTGGAATGCAATGGAGCACCAATATGACAGAGGATGCATCACCACATCCACTTGAGTGGGTGTGGTCATGTGGATCATTGCAGAATTGAAAAGAACACATGCAATGACATGCCATTGTGTGCCAAACCAAGGTCATAAAGCCTTGAAACATGATGGTGTGCAACATTGGAATGCAATGGAGCACCAGTGTGATATAGGTTGCATCACCACACCCACTTGAGTGTTTGTGGTCCTGTGGATCATTGTGGTTTGGAAAAGAACACATGCAATGACACTCCATTGTCTATTAATCCATGGTCATAACGACCTAGATCATGTTAAAGTGCAACATTGGAATGCAATGGAACACTAGTGTGATAGAGGTTGCATCACCACACCCACTTCAGGGTGTGTGGTCATGTGGATCATTGTGGTATGGAAAAGAACACATGTAATGACACTCCATTGTGTATCAAACCATGGTCATAAAGCCCTAAACATGCTAAAGTGCAACATTGCAATGGAATGGAGCACCAGTGTGATAGAGGTTGCATCATTACACCCACTTGAGTGTGTGTGGTCATGTGGATCATTGTGGTTTGTAAAAGAACACATGCAATGACACTCCATTGTGTGTCAAACCATGGTCAGACAGCCCTAGAACATGTTGGAGTGCAACATTGGAATGCAATGGAGCACTAGTGTGATAGAGGTGGCATCACCACACCAACTTGAGTGTGTGTGGTCATGTGGATCATTGTGGTTTGTAAAAGAACACATGCAATGACACTCCATTTTGTGTCAAACCATGGTAAGAAAGCCCTATAACATGGTAAAGTGCAATATTGGAATGCAATAGAGCACTAGTGTGATAGAGGTTGCATCACCACACCCACTTGAGTGTGTGTGGTCATCTGGATCATTGTGGTTTGGAAAAGAACACATGCAACAACACTCCATTGTGTGTCAAACCATGGCCACAAAGCCCTAGAACATGCTGGAGTGCAACATTGGAATGCAATGGAGCACTAGTGTGTTAGAGGTTGCATCACCACACCCACTTGAGTGTGTGTGGTCATTCGAATCATTGTGGTTTGGAAAATAACACACGCAATGACACTCCATTGTGTGTCAAACCATGGTCAGAAAGCCCTAGAACATGTTAGTGCAACATTGGAATGCAATGGAGCACTAGTGTGAGAGAGGTTGCATCACGACACCCACTTGAGTGTGCGTGGTCATGTGGATAATTGTGGCTTGGAAAAGAACACATGCAATGACACTCCATTGTGTGTGAAACTATGGTTAGACAACCCTAGAACATACTGGAGTGCAACATTGGAATGCAATGGAGCACCAGTGTGATAGAGGTCGCATCAGCACACCCACTTGAGTGTGTCTGGTCATGTGGATCATTGTGGTTTGGAAAAAACACATGCAATTACACTCCAATGTGTGTCAAACAATGGTCAGAAAGCCCTAGAACATGCTGGAGTGCAACATTGGAATCCAATGGAGGACCAGTGTGATAGAGGTTGCATCACCACACCAACTTGAGTGTATGTGGTCATGTGGATCATTGTGCTTTGGAAAAGAACACATGCAATGGGACTCCATTGTGTGTCAAATCATGGTCAAAAAGCCCTAGAACATGCTAGAGTGTAACAATTGAAAGCAATGGAGCACAAGTGTGGTAGAGGTTGCATCACCACACCCACTTGAGTGTGTGTGGTCATGCGGATCATTGTGGTTTGGAAAAGAACACATGCAATGACACTCCATTGCTTGTCAAACCATGGTCAGAAAGCCCTAGAACATGCGGGAGTGCAACATTGGAATGCAATGGAGCACTAGTGTGATAGAAGTTGCATCACCACACCAACTTGAGTGTGCGTGGTCATGTGGATCATTGTGGTTTGGAAAAAACACATGCAATGACACTCCATTGTGTGTCAAACCATGGTCAGACAGCCCTAGAACATGCTAGAGTGCAACATTGGAATGCAATGGAGCACTAGTTTGACAAAGCTTGCATCACCACACCCACTTGAGTGTGTGTGGTCATGTGAATCATTGTGGTTTGGAAAATAACACATGAAATGACACTCGATTGTGTGTCAAACCGTCGTAAGAAAGCTCTAGAACATGCTAGAGTGCAACATTGGAATGCAATGGAGCACCAATATGACAGAGGCTGCATCACCACATCCACTTGAGTGGGTGTGGTCATGTGGATCATTGCAGTATTGAAAACAACACATGCAATGACATGCCATTGTGTGCCAAACCAAGGTCATAAAGCCTTGAAACATGATGGTGTGCAACATTGGAATGCAATGGAGCACCAGTGTGATATAGGTTGCATCACCACACCCACTTGAGTGTTTGTGTTCATGTGGATCATTGTGGTTTGGAAAAGAACACATGCAATGACACTCCATTGTCTGTTAATCCATGGTCATAACGACCTAGAACATGTTAAAGTGCAACATTGGAATGCAATGGAACACTAGTGTGATAGAGGTTGCATCACCACACCCACTTCAGGGTGTGTGGTCATGTGGATCATTGTGGTTTGGAAAACAACACATGTAATGACACTCCATTGTGTATCAAACCATGGTCATAAAGCCCTAAAACATGCTAAAGTGCAACATTGGAATGCAATGGAGCACCAGTGTGATAGAGGTTGCATCATTACACCCACTTGAGTGTGTGTGGTCATGTGGATCATTGTGGTTTGTAAAAGAACACATGCAATGACACTCCATTGTGTGTCAAACTATGGTCAGACAGCCCTAGAACATGTTGGAGTGCAACATTGGAATGCAATGGAGCACTAGTGTGATAGAGGTGGCATCACCACACCAAATTGAGTGTGTGTGGTCATGTGGATCATTGTGGTTTGTAAAAGAACACATGCAATGACACTCCATTTTGTGTCAAACCATCGTCAGAAAGCCCTATAACATGGTAAAGTGCAATATTGGAATGCAATAGAGCACTAGTGTGATAGAGGTTGCATCACCACACCCACTTGAGTGTGTGTGGTCATCTGGATCATTGTGGTTTGGAAAAGAACACATGCAACAACACTCCATTGTGTGTCAAACCATGGCCAGAAAGCCCTAGAACATGCTGGAGTGCAACATTGGAATGCAATGGAGCACTAGTGTGTTAGAGGTTGCATCACCACACCCACTTGAGTGTGTGTGGTCATTCGAATCATTGTGGTTTGGAAAATAACACACGCAATGACACTCCATTGTGTGTCAAACCATGGTCAGAAAGCCCTAGAACATGTTAGTTCAACATTGGAATGCAATGGAGCACCAGTGTGAGAGAGGTTGCATCACGACACCCACTTGAGTGTGTGTGGTCATGTGGATAATTGTGGTTTGGAAAAGAACACATGCAATGACACTCCATTGTGTGTCAAATCATGGTCAAAAAGCCCTAGAACATGCTAGAGTGTAACAATTGAAAGCAATGGAGCACCAGTGTGGTAGAGGTTGCATCACCACACCCACTTGAGTGTGTGTGGTCATGCGGATCATTGTGGTTTGGAAAAGAACACATGCAATGACACTCCATTGCTTGTCAAACCATGGTCAGAAAGCCCTAGAACATGCGGGAGTGCAACATTGGAATGCAATGGAGCACTAGTGTGATAGAGGTTGCATCACCACACCAACTTGAGTGTGCGTGGTCATGTGGATCATTGTGGTTTGGAAAAAACACATGCAATGACACTCCATTGTGTGTCAAACCATGGTCAGACAACCCTAGAACATGCTAGAGTGCAACATTGGAATGCAATGGAGCACTAGTTTGACAAAGGTTGCATCACCACATCCACTTGAGTGTGTGTGGTCATGTGAATCATTGTGGTTTGGAAAATAATACATGAAATGAGACTCCATTGTGTGTCAAACCGTGGTAAGAAAGCTCTAGAACATGCTAGAGTGCAACATTGGAATGCAATGGAGCACCAATATGACAAAGGTTGAATCACCACATCCACTTGAGTCGGTGTGGTCATGTGGATCATTGTAGTATTGAAAAGAACACATGCAATGACACGCCATTGTGTGTCAAACCAAGGTCATAAATCCTTGAAACATGATGGTGTGCAACATTGGAATGCAATGGAGCACCAGTGTGATATAGGTTGCATCACCACACCCACTTGAGTGTTTGTGGTCATGTGGATCATTGTGGTTTGGAAAAGAACACATGCAATGACACTCCATTGTCTGTTAAACCATGGTCATAACGACCTAGAACATGTTGCATTGCAACACTGGAATGCAATGGAACACTAGTGTGATAGAGGTTGCATCACCACACCCACTTCAGGGTGTGTGGTCATGTGGATCATTGTGGTTTGGAAAAGAACACATGTAATGACACTCCATTGTGTATCAAACCATGGTCATAAAGCCATAGAACATGCTAAAGTGCAACATTGGAATGCAATGGAGCACCAGTGTGATAGAGGTTGCATCATTAGACCCACTTGAGTGTGTGTGGTCATGTGGATCATTGTGGTTTGTAAAAGAACACATGCAATGACACTCCATTGTGTGTCAAACCATGGTCAGACAGCCCTAGAACATGTTGCAGTGCAACATTGGAATGCAATGGAGCACTAGTGTGATAGAGGTTGCATCACCACACCAACTTGAGTGTGTGTAGTCATGTGGATCATTGTGGTTTGGAAAAGAACACATGCAATGAAACTCCATTTTGTGTCAAACCATGGTCAGAAAGCCCTATAACATGGTAAAGTGCAATATTGGAATGCAATAGAGCACTAGTGTGATAGAGGTTGCGTCACCACACCCACTTGAGTGTATGTGGTCATCTGGATCATTGTGGTTTGGAAAAGAACACATGCAACAACACTCCATTGTGTGTCAAACCATGGCCACAAAGCCCTAGAACATGCTGGAGTGCAACATTGGAATGCAATGGAGCACTAGTGTGGTAGAGATTGCATCACCACACCCAGTTGAGTGTGTGTGGTCATGCGAATCATTGTAGTTTGGAAAAGAACACACGCAATGACACTCCATTGTGTGTCAAACCATGGTCAGAAAGCCCTACAACATGTTAGTGCAACATTGGAATGCAATGGAGCACCAGTGTGAGAGAGGTTGCATCACCACACCCACTTGAGTGTGCGTGGTCATGTGGATAATTGTGGTTTGGAAAAGAACACATGCAATGACACTCCATTGTGTGTCAAACAATGGTCAGAAAGCCCTATAACATGCTGGAGTGCAACATTGGAATGCAATGGAGCCCAGTGTGACAGAGGTTGCATCACCACACCCACTTGAGTGTGTGTGGTCATGTGGATCATTGTGGGTTGGAAAAGAACGCGTGCAATGACACTCCATTGCTTGTCAAACCATGGTGAGAAAGCCCTAGAACATGCGGGAGTGCAACATTAGAATGCAATGGACCACTAGTGTGACAGAGGTTGCATCACCACAACAAATTGAGTGTATGTGGTCATGTGGATCATTGTGGTTTGGAAAAGAACACATGCAATGACACCTCATTCTGTGTCAAATCATGGTCAGTAAGCCCTATATCATGCTGGAGTGCAACATTGGAATGCAATGGATCCCTAGTGTGTCAGAGGTTGCATCACGACACCCACTTGAGTGTGTGTGGTCATGTGGATCATTATGGTTTGGAAAAGAACGCATGCAATGACACTCCATTGCTTGTCAAACCATGGTAAAAAAGCCCTAGAACATGCGGGAGTGCAACATTGGACTGCAATGGAGCACTAGTGTGATAGAGGTTGCATCACCACACCAACTTGAGTGTGCGTGGTCATGTGGATCATTGTGGTTTGGAAAAAACTCATGCAATGACTCTCCATTGTGTGTCAAACCATGGTCAGACAACCCTAGAACATGCTAGAGTGCAACATTGGAATGCAATGGAGCACTAGTTTGACAAAGGTTGCATCACCACATCCACTTGAGTGTGTTTGGTCATGTGAATCATTGTGGTTTGGAAAATAACACATGAAATGACACTCCATTGTGTGTCAAACCGTGGTAAGAAAGCTCTAGAACATGCTAGAGTGCAACATTGGAATGCAATGGAGCACCAATATGACAAAGGTTGAATCACCACATCCACTTGAGTGGGTGTGGTCATGTGGATCATTGCAGTATTGAAAAGAACACATGCAATGACACGCCATTGTGTGTCAAACCAAGGTCATAAATCCTTGAAACATGATGGTGTGCAACATTGGAATGCAATGGAGCACCAGTGTGATATAGGTTGCATCACCACACCCACTTGAGTGTTTGTGGTCATGTGGATCATTGTGGTTTGGAAAAGAACACATGCAATGACACTCCATTGTCTGTTAAACCATGGTCATAACGACCTAGAACATGTTGAATTGCAACACTGGAATGCAATGGAACACTAGTGTGATAGAGGTTGCATCACCACGCCCACTTCAGGGTGTGTGGTCATGTGGATCATTGTGGTTTGGAAAATAACACATGTAATGACACTCCATTGTGTATCAAACCATGGTCATAAAGCCCTAGAACATGCTAAAGTGCAACATTGGAATGCAATGGAGCAGCAGTGTGATAGAGGTTGCATCATTACACCCACTTGAGTGTGTGTGGTCATGTGGATCATTGTGGTTTGTAAAAGAACACATGCAATGACACTCCATTGTGTGTCAAACCATGGTCAGACAGCCCTAGAACATGTTGCAGTGCAACATTGGAATGCAATGGAGCACTAGTGTGATAGAGGTTGCATCACCACACCAACTTGAGTGTGTGTAGTCATGTGGATCATTGTGGTTTGGAAAAGAACACATGCAATGACACTCCATTTTGTGTCAAACCATGGTCAGAAAGCCCTATAACATGGTAAAGTGCAATATTGGAATGCAATAGAGCACTAGTGTGATAGAGGTTGCGTCACCACACCCACTTGAGTGTATGTGGTCATCTGGATCATTGTGGTTTGGAAAAGAACACATGCAACAACACTCCATTGTGTGTCAAACCATGGCCACAAAGCCCTAGAACATGCTGGAGTGCAACATTGGAATGCAATGGAGCACTAGTGTGGTAGAGATTGCATCACCACACCCACTTGAGTGTGTGTGGTCATGCGAATCATTGTAGTTTGGAAAAGAACACACGCAATGACACTCCATTGTGTGTCAAACCATGGTCAGAAAGCCCTACAACATTTTAGTGCAACATTGGAATGCAATGGAGCACCAGTGTGAGAGAGGTTGCATCACCACACCCACTTGAGTGTGCGTGGTCATGTGGATAATTGTGGTTTGGAAAAGAAGACATGCAATGACACTCCATTGTGTGTCAAACAATGGTCAGAAAGCCCTATAACATGCTGGAGTGCAACATTGGAATGCAATGGAGCCCAGTGTGACAGAGGTTGCATCACCACACCCACTTGAGTGTGTGTGGTCATGTGGATCATTGTGGGTTGGAAAAGAACGCGTGCAATGACACTCCATTGCTTGTCAAACCATGGTGAGAAAGCCCTAGAACATGCGGGAGTGCAACATTAGAATGCAATGGACCACTAGTGTGATAGAGGTTGCATCACCACAACAAATTGAGTGTATGTGGTCATGTGGATCATTGTGGTTTGGAAAAGAACACATGCAATGACACCTCATTCTGTGTCAAATCATGGTCAGTAAGCCCTATAACATGCTGGAGTGCAACATTGGAATGCAATGGAGCCCCAGTGTGTCAGAGGTTGCATCACGACACCCACTTGAGTGTGTGTGGTCATGTGGATCATTGTGGTTTGGAAAAGAACGCATGCAATGACACTCCATTGCTTGTCAAACCATGGTAAAAAAGCCCTAGAACATGCGAGAGTGCAACATTGGACTGCAATGGAGGACTAGTGTGATAGAGGTTGCATCACCACACCCACTTGAGTGTGCGTGGTCATGTGGATCATTGTGGTTTGGAAATGAAAACATGCAATGACTCTCCATTGTGTGTCAAACCATGGTAAAAAAGCCCTATAACATGGTGGAGTGCAACATTGGAATGCAAATGGAGCCCCACTGTGATAGAGGTTGCATCACCACACCCACTTGAGTGTGTGTGGTCATGTGGATCATTGTCGTTTGGAAAAGAACGCATGCAATGACACTCCATTGCTTGTAAAACCATGGTCATAAAGCCCTAGAACATGCGGGAGTGCAACATTGGAATGCAATGGAGCAATAGTGTGATAGAGGTTGCATCACCACACCTACTTGAGTGTGTGTGGTCATGTGGATCATTGTGGTTTGCAAAATAACACATGCAATTACACTGCATTATGTGTCAAGCTGTGGTCATAAAGCCCTAGAACATGCTAAAGTGCAACATTGGAATGCAATGTAGCACAAGTGTGACAGAGGTTGCATCACCACACCCACTTGAGTGTGTGTGGTCATGTGGATCATTGTGGTTTGGAAAACAACACATGAAATGACACTCCATTGTGTGTGAAACTATGGTCAGACAGCCCTAGAACATACTGGAGTGCAACATTGGAATGCAATGGAGCACCAGTGTGATAGAGGTTGCATCAGCACACCCACTTGAGTATGTGTGGTCATGTGGATCATTGTGGTTTGGAAAAAACACATGCAATTACACTCCTATGTGTGTCAAACCATGGTCAGAGAGCCCTAGAACATGCTGGAGTGCAACATTGGAATCCAATGGAGGACCAGTGTGATAGAGGTTGTATCACCACACCAACTTGAGTGTATGTGGTCATGTGGATCATTGTGCTTTGGAAAAGAACACATGCAATGACACTCCATTGTGTGTCAAATCATGGTCAAAAAGCCCTAGAACATGCTAGAGTGTAACAATTGAAAGCAATGGAGCACCAGTGTGGTAGAGGTTGCATCACCACACCCACTTGAGTGTGTGTGCTCATGCGGATCATTATGGTTTGGAAAAGAACACATGCAATGACACTCCATTATCTGTTAAACCATGGTCAGAAAATCCCTAGAACATGCAGGAGTGCAACACTGGAATGCACTGGAGCACTAGTGTGGCAGAGGTTGCATCACCACACCCACTTGAGTGTGTGTAGTCATGTGGATCATTGTGGTTTGGAAAAAACACATGCAATGAAACTCCATTGTGTGTCAAACCATGGTCAGACAGCCCTAGAACATGCTAGAGTGCAACATTGGAATGCAATGGAGCACTAGTTTGACAGAGGTTGCATCACCACACCCACTTGAGTGTGTGTGATCATGTGAATCATTGTGGTTTGGAAAATAACACATGAAATGACACTCCATTGTGTGTCAAACCATGGTATGAAAGCTCTAGAACATGCTAAAGTGCAACATTGGAATGCAATGGAGCACCAATATGACAGAGGTTGCATCACCACATCCACTTGCGTGGGTGTGGTCATGTGGATCATTGCAGTATTGAAAATAACACATGTAATGACACGCCATTATGTGTCAAACCAAGGTCATAAAGCCTTGAAACATGATGGTGTGCAACATTGGAATGCAATGGAGCACAAGTGTGATATAGATTGCATCACCACACCCACTTGAGTGTTTGTGGTCATGTGGATCATTGTGGTTTGGAAAAGAACACATGTAACGACACTCAATTGTCTGTTAAACCATGGTCATAAAGACCTAGAACATGTTAAAGTGCAACATTGGAATGCAATGGAATAGTAGTGTGATAGAGGTTGCATCACCACACCCACTTCAGGGTGTGTGGTCATGTGGATCATTGTGGTTTGAAAAGAACACATGTAATGATCCTCCATTGTGTGTCAAACCATGGTCATAAAGCCCTAGAACATGCTAAAGTGCAACATTGGAATGCAATGGAGCACCAGTGTGATAGAGGTTGCATCATTACACCCAGTTGAGTGTGTGTGGTCATGTGGATCATTGTGGTTTGCAAAAGAACACATGCAATGACACTCCATTGTGTGTCAAACCATGGTTAGAAAGCCCTATAACATACTGGAGTGCAACATTGGAATGCAATGGAGCACCAGTGTGATAGAGGTTGCATCACCACACCCACTTGAGTATGTCTGGTCATCTGGAACATTGTGGTTTGGAAAAAATACATGCAATTACACTCCATTGTGTGTCAAACCATGGTCAGACAGCCCTAGAACATACTGGAGTGCAACATTGGAATGCAATGGAGCACTAGTGTTGCAGAGGTTGCATCACCACACCCACTTGAGTGTGTGTGGTCATGTGGATCATTGTGGTATGGAAAAGAACACATGCAATGACACTCCATTATGTGTCAAAGCGTGGTCAGAAAGCCCTAGAACATGTTAGTTCAACACTAGAATGCAATGGAGCACCAGTGTGATAGAGGTTGCATCACCACACCTACTTGAGTGTGTGTGGTCATGTGGATCATTGTGGTTTCGAAAAGAACACATGCAATGACACTCCATTCTGTGTCAAATCTTGGTTAAAAAGGCCTAGAACATGCTAGAGTGAAACATTGGAATGCAATGGAGCACCAGGGTGATAGAGGTTGCATCAGCACACCCACTTGGGTTTGTGTGGTCATGTGGATCATTGTGGTTTGGAAAAGAACACATGCAAGGACACTCCATTTTGTGTCAAACCATGGTCAGAAAGCCCTATAACATGGTAAAGTGCAATATTGGAATGCAATAGAGCACTAGTGTGATAGACGTTGCATCACCACACCCACTTGAGTGTGTGTGGTCATCTGGATCATTGTGGTTTGGAAAAGAACACATGCAACAACACTCCATTGTGTGTCAAACCATGGCCACAAAGCCCTAGAACATGCTGGAGTGCAACATTGGAATGCAATGGAGCACTAGTGTGGTAGAGGTTGCATCACCACACCCACTTGAGCGTGTGTGGTCATGCGAATCATTGTGGTTGGGAAAAGAACACACGCAATGACACTCCATTGTGTGTCAAACCATGGTCAGAAATCCCTAGAACATGTTAGTGCAACATTGGAATGCAATGGAGCACCAGTGTGACAGAGGTTGCATCACCACACCAACTTGAGTGTATGTTGTCATGTGGATCATTGTGGTTTGGAAAAGAACACATGCAATGACACTCCATTGTGTGTCAAATCATGGTCAGAAAGCCCTAGAACATGCTGGAGTGCAACATTTGAATGCAATGGAGCCCCAGTGTGACAGAGGTTGCATCACGACACCCACTTGAGTGTGTGTGGTCATGTGGATCATTGTGGTTTGGAAAAGAACGCATGTAATAACACTCCATTGCTTGTTAAACCATGGTAAAAAAGCCATAGAACATGCGGGAGTGCAACATTGGAATGCAATGGAGCACTAGTGTGATAGAGGTTGCATCACCACACCCACTTAAGTGTGTATGGTCATGTGGATCATTGTGGTTTGCAAAACAACACATGCAATGACACTCCATTGTGTGTCAAACCATGGTCAGAAAGCCCTATAACATGTTGGAGTGCAACATTGGAATACAAATGGAGCCCCAGTGTGATAGAGGTTGCATCACCACACCCACTTGAGTGTGTGTGGTCATGTGGATCAGTGTGGTATGGAAAAGAACACATGGAATGACACTGCATTATGTGTCAAAGCGTGGTCAGAAAGCCCTAGAACATGTTAGTTCAACACTGGAATGCAATGGAGCACCAGTGTGATAGAGGTTGCATCACCACACCCACTTGAGTGTGTGTGGTCATGTGGATAATTGTGGTTCCGAAAAGAACACATGCAATGACACTCCATTGTGTGTTAAACTATGGTCAGAAAGCCATAGAACATGCTAGAGTGCAACATTGGAATGCAATGCAGCACTGGTGTGACAGAGGATGCATCACCACACCCACTTGAGCGTGTGTGGTCATGTGGATCATTGTGGTTTGGAAAAGAACACATGCAATGACACTCCCTTGTGTGTTAAACTATGTTTAGAAAGCCCTACAATAAGCTAAAGTGCAACATTGCAATGCAATGGAGCACTAGTGTGACAGAGGTTGCATCACCACACCGACTTGAGTGTGTGTGGTCATCTGGATCATTGTGGTTTGGAAAAGAACACATGCAATGACACTCCATTGTGTGTCAAACCATGTCCACAAAGCCCTAGAACATCCTGGAGTGCAACATTGGAATGCAATGGAGCAATAGTGTGGTAGAGGTTGCATCACCACACCCACTTGAGTGTGTGTGGTCATGCGGATCATTGTGGTTTGGAAAAGAACACATGCCATGACACTCCATTGTGTGTAAATCCATGGTCAGAAAGCCCTACACATGTTAGTGCAACATTGGAATGCAATGGAGCACCAGTGTGACAGAGGTTGCATCACCACACCCACGTGAGTGTGCGTGGTCATGTGGATCATTGTGGTTTGGAAAAGAACACATGCAATGACACTCCATTGTGTGTCAAACCATGGTCAGAAAGCCCTATAAAATGCTGCAGTGCAACATTGGAATGCAATGGAGCCCCAGTGTAATAGAAGTTGCATCACCACCCCCACGTGAGTGTGTGTGGTCATGTGGATCATTGTGGTTTGGAAAAGAACACATGCAATGACACTCCATTGTGTGTCAAGCTGTGGTCAAACAGCCCTAGAACATGTTGGAGTGCAACATTGGAATGCAATGGAGCACTAGTGTGATAGAGGTTGCATCACCACACCAACTTGAGTGTGTGTGATCATGTGGATCATTGTGGTTTGGAAAAGAACACATGCAATGACACTCCATTGTGTGTCAAACCATGGTTAGAAAGCCCTATAACATACTGGAGTGCAACATTGGAATGCAATGGAGCACCAGTGTGATAGAGGTTGCATCACCACACCCACTTGAGTATGTCTGGTCATCTGGAACATTGTGGTTTGGAAAAAATACATGCAATTACACTCCATTGTGTGTCAAACCATGGTCAGACAGCCCTAGAACATACTGGAGTGCAACATTGGAATGCAATGGAGCACTAGTGTTGCAGAGGTTGCATCACCACACCCACTTGAGTGTGTGTGGTCATGTGGATCATTGTGGTATGGAAAAGAACACATGCAATGACACTCCATTATGTGTCAAAGCGTGGTCAGAAAGCCCTAGAACATGTTAGTTCAACACTGGAATGCAATGGAGCACCAGTGTGATAGAGGTTGCATCACCACACCTACTTGAGCGTGTGTGGTCATGTGGATCATTGTGGTTTCGAAAAGAACACATGCAATTAAACTCCATTGTGTGTTAAAGTATGGTCAGAAAGCCATAGAACATGCTAAAGTGCAACATTGTAATGCAATGGAGCACTAGTGTGACAGAGGTTGCATCACCACACCCACTTGAGTGTGTGTGGTCATCTGTATCATTGTGGTTTGGAAAAGAACACATGCAATGACACTCAATTGTGTGTCAAACCATGTCCACAAAGCCCTAGAACATGCTGGAGTGCCACATTGGAATGCAATGGAGCACTAGTGTGTTAGAGGTTGCATCAGCACACCCACTTGAGTGTGTGTGGTCATGCGGATCATTGTGGTTTGGAAAAGAACACACGCCATGACACTCCATTGTGTGTCAAACCATGGTCAGAAAGCCCTACACATGTTAGTGCAACATTGGAATGCAATGGAGCACCAGTGTGACAGAGGTTGCATCACCACACCCACGTGAGTGTGCGTGGTCATGTGGATCATTGTGGTTTGGAAAAGAACACATGCAATGACACTCCATTGTGTGTCAAACCATGGTCAGAAAGCCCGATAAAATGCTGGAGTGCAACATTGGAATGCAATGGAGCCCCAGTGTAATAGAGGTTGCATCACCACCCCCACGTGAGTGTGTGTGGTCATGTGGATCATTGTGGTTTGGAAAAGAACACGTGCAATGACACTCCATTGCTTGTCAAACCATGGTCAGAAAGCCCTAGAACATGCGGGAGTGCAACATTAGAATGCAATAAACCACTAGTGTGATAGAGGTTGCATTACCACACCCACTTGACTGTGTGTGGTCATGTGGATCATTGTGGTTTGGAAAAGAACACATGCAATGACACTCCATTGTGTGTCAAGTTGTGGTCAAACAGCCCTAGAACATGTTGGAGTGCAACATTGGAATGCAATGGAGCACTAGTGTAATAGAGGTTGCATCACCACACCCACGTGAGTCTGTGTCGTCATGTGGATCATTGTGGTTTGGAAAAAAAACGTGCAATGACACTCCATTGCTTGTCAAACCATGGTCAGAAAGCCCTAGAACATGCGGGAGTGCAACATTAGAACGCAATGGACCACTAGTGTGATAGAGGTTGCATCACCACACCCACTTGACTGTGTGTGGTCATGTGGATCATTGTGGTTTGGAAAAGAACACATGCAATGACCCTCCATTGTGTGTCAAGCTGTGGTCAAACAGCCCTAGAACATGTTGGAGTGCAACATTGGAATGCAATGGAGCACTAGTGTGATAGAGGTTGCATCACCATACCAACTTGAGTGTGTGTGGTCATGTGGATCATTGTGGTTCGGAAAAGAACACATGCAATGACACTCCATTGTGTGTCAAACCATGGTTAGAAAGCCCTATAACATAGTAGAGTGCAACACTGGAATGCAATGGAGCACCAGTGTGATAGAGGTTGCATCAGCACACCCACTTGAGTATGTGTGGTCATGTGGAACATTGTGGTTTGGAAAAAATACATGCAATTACACTCCATTGTGTGTCAAACCATGGTCAGACAGCCCTAGAACATACTGGAGTGCAACATTGGAATGCAATGGAGCACTAGTGTTGCAGAGGTTGCATCACCACACCCACTTGAGTGTGTGTGGTCAGGTGGATCATTATGGTATGGAAAAGAACACATGCAATGACACTCCACTATGTGTCAAAGCATGGTAAGAAAGCCCTAGAACATGTTAGTTCAACACTGGAATGCAATGGAGAACCAGTGTGATAGAGGTTGCATCACCACACCTACTTGAGCGTGTGTGGTCATGTGGATCATTGTGGTTTCGAAAAGAACACATGCAATGACACTCCATTGTGAGTTAAACTATGGTCAGAAAGCCATAGAACAAGCTATAGTGCAACATTGGAATGCAATGGAGCACTAGTGTTACAGAGGTTGCATCACCACACCCACTTGAGCGTGTGTGGTCATGTGGATCATTGTGGTTTGGAAAAGAACACATGCAATGACACTCCCTTGTGTGTCAAACTATGTTTAGAAAGCCCTACAATAAGCTAAAGATCAACATTGGAATGCAATGGAGCACCAGTGTGATAGAGGTTGCATCACCACACCCACTTGAGTGTGTGCGGTCATCTGAATCACTATGGTTTGGAAAAAAACACATGCAATGACACTCCATTACTTGTCAAACAATGGTCACAAAGCCCTAGAACATGCTAGAGTGCAACATTGGAATGCAATGGACCACTAGTGTGATACAGGATGCATCACCACACCCACTTGAGTTTGTGTGGTCATGTGGATCATTGTGGTTTGGAAAAAGACACATGCAATGACACTCCATTATGTGTCAAACCGTGGTCATAAATCCCTAGAACATGCTAAAGTGCAACATTGAAATGCAATGGAGCACCAGTGTGACAGAGGTTGCATCACCACACCCACTTGAGTGTGCGTGGTCATGTGGATCATTGTGGTTTGGAAAATAACACATGCAATGACACTCCATTGTGTGTTAAACTATGGTCAGTAAGCCATAGAACATGCTAGAGTGCAACATCAGAATGCAATGGAGCACCAGTGTGATAGAGGTTGCATCACCACACCCACTTGAGTGTGTGTGGTCATGTGGATAATTGTGGTTTCGAAAAGAACACATGCAATGACACTCCATTGTGTGTTAAACTATGGTCAGAAAGCCATAGAACATGCTAGAGTGCAACATTGGAATGCAATGGAGCACTAGTGTGATAGAGATTGCATCACCACACCCACTTGAGCGTGTGTGGTCATGTGGATCATTGTGGTTTGGAAAAGAACACATTCAATGACACTCCCTTGTGTGTCAAACTATGTTTAGAAAGCCCTACAATAAGCTAAAGTGCAACATTGGAATGCAATGGAGCACTAGTGTGACAGAGGTTGCATCACCACACCCACTTGAGTGTGTGTGGTCATCTGGATCATTGTGGTTTGGAAAAGAACACATGCAATGACACTCCATTGTGTGTCAACCCATGTCCACAAAGCCCTAGAACATGCTGGAGTGCAACATTGGAATGCAATGGAGCACTAGTGTGGTAGAGGTTGCGTCACCACACCCACTTGAGTGTGTGTGGTCATGCGGATCATTGTGGTTTGGAAAAGAACACATGCAATGACACTCCATTGTGTGTCAAACCCTGGTTAGAAAGCCCTATAACATACTGGAGTGCAACATTGGAATGCAATGGAGCACCAGTGTGATAGAGGTTGCATCATCACACCCACTTGAGTATGTGTGGTCATGTGGAACATTGTGGTTTGGAAAAAATACATGTAATTACACTCCATTGTGTGTCAAACCATGGTCAGACAGCCCTAGAACATACTGGAGTGCAACATTGGAATGCAATGGAGCACTAGTGTTGCAGAGGTTGCATCACCACACCCACTTGAGTGTGTGTGGTCATGTGGAACATTGTGGTATGGAAAAGAACACATGCAATGACACTCCATTATGTGTCAAAGCGTGGTTAGAAAGCCCTAAAACATGTTAGTTCAACACTAGAATGCAATGGAGCACCAGTGTGATAGAGGTTGCATCACCACACCTACTTGAGCGTGTGTGGTCATGTGGATCATTGTGGTTTCGAAAAG
Organism: Avena insularis; assembly: GCA_023614405.1. Classification (NCBI taxonomy): domain Eukaryota; kingdom Viridiplantae; phylum Streptophyta; class Magnoliopsida; order Poales; family Poaceae; genus Avena; species Avena insularis. Next base: position 273,706,292 of record CM042684.1, on the reverse strand, counting down.
AACACATGCAATGACACTCCATTGTGTGTTAAACTATGGTCAGAAAGCCATAGAACATGCTAGAGTGCAACATTGGAATACAATGGAGCACTAGTGTGACAGAGGTTGCATCACCACACCCACTTGAGCGTGTGTGGTCATGTGGATCATTGTGGTTTGGAAAAGAACACATGCAATGAAACTCCCTTGTGTGTCAAACTATGTTTAGAAAGCCCTACAATAAGCTAAAGATCAACATTGGAATGCAATGGAGCACCAGTGTGACAGAGGTTGCATCACCACACCCACTTGAGTGTGTGTGGTCATCTGAATCACTATGGTTTGGAAAACAACACATGCAATGACACTCCATTACTTGTCAAACAATGGTCACAAAGCCCTAGAACATGCTAGAGTGCAACATTGGAATGCAATGGACCACTAGTGTGATACAGGCTGCATCACCACACCCACTTGAGTCTGTGTGGTCATGTGGATCATTCTGGTTTGGAAAATGACACATGCAATGACACTCCATTATGTGTCAAACCGTGGTCATAAATCCCTAGAACATGCTAAAGTGCAACATTGGAATGCAATGGAGCACCAGTGTGACAGAGGTTGCATCACCACACCCACTTCAGTGTGCGTGGTCATGTGGATCATTGTGGTTTGGAAAAGAACACATGCAATGACACTCCATTGTGTGTTAAACTATGGTCAGTAAGCCATAGAACATGCTAGAGTGTAACACTGGAATGCAATGGAGCACTAGTGTGATAGAGGTTGCATCACCACACCCACTTGAGCGTGTGTGGTGATGTGGATCATTGTGGTTTGGAAAAGAACACATGCAATGACACTCCCTTGTGTGTCAAACTATGGTTAGAAAGCCCTACAGTAAGCTAAAGTGCAACATTGGAATGCAATGGAGCACCAGTGTGACAGAGGTTCATCACCACACCCACTTGAGTGTGTGTGGTCATGTGGATCACTATGGTTTGGAAAAGAACACATGCAATCACACTCCATTGCTTATCTAACCATGGTCACAAAGCCCTAGAAAATGCTAGAGTGCAACATTGGAATGCAATGGAGCACTAGTGTGATACAGGTTGCATCACCACACCCACTTGAGTATGTGTGGTCATGTGGATCATTGTGGTTTGGAAAATAACACATGCAATGACACTCCATTATGTATCAAACCGTGGTCATAAAGCCCTAGAACATGCTAAAGTGCGACATTGGAATGCAATGGAGCACCATTGTGATAGAGGTTGCATCACCACACCCACTTGAGTGTGTGTGGTCATGTGGATCATTGTGGTTTGGAAAAGAACACATGCAATGACACTCCATTGTGTGTCAAACCATGGTCAAAAAGCCGTATAACATGCTGGAGTGCAACATTGGAATGCAATGGAGCCCCAGTGTGATAGAGGTTGCATCACTGATACATTGCAAATGTATCTATAATTTTTGATGTTCCATGCTTGGTTTTATCTACTTTCTTATGTTTTGTCCACACTTTGGAGTACTTTTCATATGATTTCTTGGACTAACCTATTAACAAGAGCCACAGTTCGATTTTACATTTTACGCTGTTTTTGGTTCCAGGAAGTCAGAAAATGAATATTCTCGGAATTGGACAAGACAAAAGCCAAAGTTACTATTTTCCCGGAAGACTCACGGAGCCAAAAGGAGAGTCGGAGAGGGGCCACAGGGTGGCCACACCACCCCATGGCGCGAGTCCACCTAGACTGCGCCAGGGCATGGTGTGGGCCCCCTGGCCGGCCACCGACCTTGACTCCTTTGCCTATAAGAGCCTCCCGATACCAAAACCCTAAAGGATGAAGCCTCTAGCCATGAAACGTTCCGCAGCGCTGCCACCACCGAAGGGGAGATTCGGGGACAGAAAGTTTCTGTTCCGGCACCCTGCCGGGACGGGGAAGTGGCCCCGGAGCCATCTCCATCGATCGCCACCACCATCTCCGTCACCATTGCTGATTCCCATGATGAGGAGGGAGTAGTTCTCTCTCGAGGCTAAGGGTTCTACCGGTAGCTATGTGTTCATCTCTCTCTCTATGCATGATCATACTGTGATCATGAGCTTGTAATCTATAGATCTACCTTGCTACTCAAGTGCTTTAGTAGATATCTGCTCTCCCCATGTGTGTGAAAGTGACAGCGTGCACACCATGGTGGCACTTAGGCTAGAGATTACAAATACTAGTTATGAGTTATATTTGGAGTTGGATGTCTTTATGAAATTGTGGTGTTTGTTGGAACCATCTAGTGCTCAAGGTGACAGTGTGGGGTTTTCTAGATGGGAAAGGCTTACTTTGAGGTGTGTTGTTATAGCCCTACCATGGATTAGAGTCTCCAACCAGATAGTAGTTAAGAGTAGTATCATGAAGATAATATATTTATGAGAGAGTGTTCACTAGTAAAAGTATGATCCCTAGGCCTTGTTTCTAAGCATTGATACACCGGTTGCAATTAGATCTGTTACATGTTTGCTTGCTTCTATCTTTATTTCAGTTTTCCTTTAGTCTTTTCCACGCCATCAAGCTATTTTCTATCACCGTTACCACTTATAATAATCTATACCACTTGTATTTCACTATCTCTTCGCTGAACTAGTGCACCTATACACCTGACAAATGCATTGGGTGTGTTGGGGACACAAGAGACTTCTTGTATCTGGATTGCAGGGTTGCTTGAGAGGGGATACCTTTGACCACTTCCTCCCTGAGTTCGATAAACCTTGGGTGATCCACTTAAGGGAAAACTTGTTGCTATTCTACAAACCTCTGCACTTGGAGGCCCAACAACTGTCTACAAGAATAGAAGTGCGTAGACATCAATCACCACACCCACTTGAGTGTGTGTGGTCATGTGGATCATTGTGGTTTGGAAAAGAACGCGTGCAATGACACTCCATTTCTTGTCAAACCATGGTCAGAAAGCCCTAGAACATGCGGGAGTGCAAAATTAGAATGCAATGGACCACTAGTGTGATAGAGGTTGCTTCACCACACCCACTTGAGTGTGTGTGGTCATGTGGATCATTGTGGTTTGCAAAATAACACATGCAATTACACTGCATTGTGTGTCAAGCTGTGGTCATAAAGCCCTAGAACATGCTAAAGTGCAACATTGCAATCCAATGGAACACTAGTGTGACAGAGGTTGCATCACCACACCCACTTGAGTGTGTGTGGTCATGTGGATCATTGTGGTTTGGAAAAGAACACATGCAATGATACTCCATTGTGTGTCAAACCATGGTCAAATATCCCTAGAACATACTGGACTGCAACATTGGAATGCAATAGAGCACCAGTGTGATAGAGGCTGCATCAGCACACTCACTTGAGTATGTGTGGTCATGTGGATCATTGTGGTTTCGAAAAAATACATGCAATTACACTCCATTGTGTGTCAAACCATGGTCAGACAGCCCTAAAACATACTGGAGTGCAACAATGGAATGTAATGGAGCACTAGTGTTGCAGAGGTTGCATCACCACATCCACTTGAGTGTGTGTGGTCATGTGGATAATTGTGGTATGGAAAAGAACACATGCAATGACACTCCATGATGTGTCAAAGCTTGGTTAGAAAGCCCTAGAACATGTTAGTTCAACACTGGAATTCAATGGAGCACTAGTGTGATAAAGGTTGCATCACCACACCCACTTGAGTGTGTGTGGTCATGTGGATCACAGTGGTTTCGAAAAGAACACATGCAATGACACTCCATTGTGTCTTAAAGTATGGTCAGAAAGCCATAGAACATGCTAGAGTGCAACATTGGAATGCAATGGAGCACTAATATGACAGAGGTTGCATCACCACACCCACTTGAGCGTGTGTGGTCATGTGGATCATTGTGGTTTGGAAAAGAGCACATGCAATGACACTCCCTTATGTGTCAAACGATGGTTAGAAAGCCGTACAATGAGCTAAAGTGCAACATTGGAATGCAATGGAGCACCAGTGTGACAGAGGTTGCATCACCACACCCACTTGAGTGTGTGTGGTCATGTGGATCATTGTGGTTTGGAAAATAACACATGCAATGACAGTCCATTATGTATCAAACCGTGGTCATAAAGCCCTAGAACATGCTAAAGCGCAACATTCGAATGCAATGGAGCACCAGTGTGACAGAGGTTGCATCACCACACCCACTTGAGTGTGTGTGGTCGAGTGGATCATTGTGGTTTGGAAAAGAACACATGCAATGACACTCCATTGTGTGTCAAACCATGGTCAGAAAGCCCTATAACATGCTGGAGTGAAACATTGGAATGCAATGGAGCCCCAGTGTGATAGAGGTTGCATCTTCACAACCACTTGAGTGTGTGTGGTCATGTGGATCACTGTGGCTTGGAAAAGAACACTTGCAATGACACCCCATTGCTTGTCAAACCATGGTCAGAAATCCCTAGAACATGCGGGAGTGTAACATTAGAATGCAATGGACCACTAGTGTGATAGAGGTTGCATCACCACACCCACTTGACTGTGTGTGGTCATGTGGATATTGTGGTTTCCAAAATACCACATGCAATTACACTGCATTGTGTCAAGCTGTGGTCATAAAGCCCTAGAACATGCTAAAGTGCAACATTGGAATCCAATGGAGCACAAGTGTGACACAGGTTGCATCACCACACCCACTTGAGTGTGTGTGGTCATGTGGATCATTGTGGTTTGGAAAAGAACACATGCAATGACACTCCATTGTGTGTCAAACCATGGTCAAATAGCCCTAGAACATACTGGAGTGCAACATTGGAATGCAATGGAGCACGAGTTTGACAGAGGTTGCATCACCACACCCACTTGAGTGTGCGTGGTCATGTGGATCATTGTGGTTTGGAAAATAACACATGCAATGACACTCCATTGTGTGTTAAACTATGGTCAGAAAGCCATTGAACATGCTAGAGTGCAACATTGGAATGGAATCGAGCACTAGTGTGACAGAGGTTGCATCACCACACCCACTTGAGCGTGTGTGGTCATGTGGATCATTGTGGTTTGGAAAATAACACATGCAATGACACTCCTTTGTGTGTCAAACTATGGTTAGAAATCCCTACAATAAGCTAAAGTGTAACATTGGAATGCAATGGAGCACTAGTGTGACTGAGGTTGCATCACCACACCCACTTAAGTGTGTGTGGTCATGTGCATCACTATGGTTTGGAAAAGAACACATGCAATGACACTCCATTGCTTATCAAACCATGGTCAGAAAGCCATAGAACATGCTAGAGTGCAACATTGGAATGCAATGGACCACTAATGTGATACAGGTTGCATCACAACACCCACTTGAGTGTGTATGGTCATGTGGATCATTGTGGTTTGGAAAATAACACATGCAATGACACTCCATTATGTATGAAACCGTGGTCAGAAAGCCCTAGAACATGCTAAAGTGCAACATTGGAATGCAATGGAGCACCAGTGTGACAGAGGTTGCATCACCACACCCACTTGAGTGTGCGTGGTGATGTGGATCATTGTGGTTTGGAAAAGAACACATGCAATGACACTCCATTGTGTGTCAAACCATGGTCAAATAGCCCTAGAACATACTGGAGTGCAACATTGGAATGCAATGGAGCACGAGTTTGACAGAGGTTGCATCACCACACCCACTTGAGTGTGCGTGGTCATGTGGATCATTGTGGTTTGGAAAATAACACATGCAATGACACTCCATTGTGTGTTAAACTATGGTCAGAAAGCCATTGAACATGCTAGAGTGCAACATTGGAATGGAATCGAGCACTAGTGTGACAGAGGTTGCATCACCACACCCACTTGAGCGTGTGTGGTCATGTGGATCATTGTGGTTTGGAAAATAACACATGCAATGACACTCCTTTGTGTGTCAAACTATGGTTAGAAATCCCTACAATAAGCTAAAGTGTAACATTGGAATGCAATGGAGCACTAGTGTGACTGAGGTTGCATCACCACACCCACTTAAGTGTGTGTGGTCATGTGCATCACTATGGTTTGGAAAAGAACACATGCAATGACACTCCATTGCTTATCAAACCATGGTCAGAAAGCCATAGAACATGCTAGAGTGCAACATTGGAATGCAATGGACCACTAATGTGATACAGGTTGCATCACAACACCCACTTGAGTGTGTATGGTCATGTGGATCATTGTGGTTTGGAAAATAACACATGCAATGACACTCCATTATGTATGAAACCGTGGTCAGAAAGCCCTAGAACATGCTAAAGTGCAACATTGGAATGCAATGGAGCACCAGTGTGACAGAGGTTGCATCACCACACCCACTTGAGTGTGCGTGGTGATGTGGATCATTGTGGTTTGGAAAAGAACACATGCAATGACACTCCATTGTGTGTCAAACCATGGTTAGAAAGCCCTATAACATGCTGGAGTGCAACATTGGAATGCAATGGAGCCCCAGTGTGACAAAGGTTGCATCACCACACCCACTTTAGTGTGTGTGGTCATGTGGTTCATTGTGGTTTGGAAAAGAACACGTGCAATGACACTCCATTGCTTGTCAAACCATGGTCAGAAAGCCCTAGAACATGCGGGGGTGCAACATTGGAATGCAATGGATCACTAGTGTGACAGAGGTTGCATCACCACACCCACTTGAGTGTGTGTGGTCATGTGGATCACTATGGTTTGGAAAAGAACACATGCAATGACATTCCATTGCTTGTCAAACCATGGTCAGAAAGCTCTAGAACATGGTAGAGTGCAACATTGGAATCCAATGGAGCACCAGTGTGACAGAGGTTGCATCACCACACCCTCTTGGGTGTGTGTGGTCATGTGGATCATTGTGGTTTGGAAAATAACACATGCAATGACAATCCATTATGTGTCAAACCGTGGTCAGAAAACCCTAGAACATGCTAAAGTGCAACATTGGAATGCAATGGAGCACCAGTGTGAAAGAGGTTGCATCACCACACCCACTAGAGTGTGCGTGGTCATGTGGATCATTGTGGTTTGGAAAAGAACACATGCAATGACACTCCATTGTGTGTCAAACCATGGTCAGAAAGGCCTATAACATGCTGGAGTGCAACATTGGAATGGAATGGAGCACTAGTGTTGCAGAGGTTGCATCACCTCATCCACTTGAGTGTGTGTGGTCATGTGCATCATTGTGGTATGGAAAAGAACACATGCAATGACACTCCATTACGTGTTAAAGCGTGGTCAGAAAGCCCTAGAACATGTTAGTTCAACACAGGAATGCAATGGAGCACCAATATGATAGAGGTTGCATCACCACACCCACTTGAGTGTGCGTGGTCATGTGGATCATTGTGGTTTGGAAAGAACACATGCAATGACTCTCCATTGTGTGTCAAACCATGGTCAGAAAGGCCTATAACATGCGGGAGTGCAACATTGGAATGCAATGGATCCCTAGTGTGACAGAGGTTGCATCACCACACCCACCTAAGTGTGTGTGGTCATGTGGATCATTGTGGTTTCGAAAAGAACATATGCAATGACACTCCATTGTGTGTTAAACTATGGTTAGAAAGCCATAGAACATGCTAGAGTGCAACATTGGAATGCAATGGAGCACTAGTGTGACAGAGGTTGCATCACCACACCCACTTGAGCGTGTGTGGTCATGTGGATCATTGTGTTTTGGAAACGAACACATGCAATGACACTCCATTGTGTGTAAAACTATTGTTAGAAAGCCATAGAACATGCTAGAGTGCAACATTGGAATGCAATGGAGCACTAGTGTGACAGACGTTGCATCACCACACCCACTTGAGCGTGTGTGGTCATGTGGATCATTGTGGTTTGGAAACGAACACATGCAATGACACTCCATTGTGTGTCAAACTATGGTTAGAAAGCCCTACAATATGCTAAAGTGCAACATTGGAATTCAACGGAGCACTAGTGTGATACATGTTGCATCACCACACCCACTTGAGTGTGTGTGGTCATGTGGATCCTTGTGGTTTGGAAAATAACACATGCAATGACACTCCATTGTGTGTCATCTCATGGTCACAAAGCCATAGAACATGCTAGAGTGCAACATTGGAATGCAATGGAGCACTAGTGTGATAGAGGTTGAATCACCACACCCACTTGAGCATGTGTGTTCATGTGGATCATTGTGGTTTGGAAAATAACACATGCAATGACACTCCCTTGTGTGTCAAACTATGGTTAGAAAACCCTAGAACATGCTAAAGTGCAACATTGGAATGCAATGGAGCACTAGCGTGAAAGGGGTGGAATCACCACACCCACTTGAGTGTGCGTGGTCAGGTGGATCATTGTGGTTTGGAAAAGAACACATGCAATGACACTCCATTGTGTGTCAAACCATGGTCAGAAAGGCCTATAACATGCTGGAGTGTAACATTGGAATGCAATGGAGCCCTAGTGTGACAGATGTTGTATCACCACACCCACTTGATTGTGTGTGGTCATGTGGATCATTGTGGTTTGGAAAAGAATGCGGGCAATGACACTCCATTGCTTGTCAAACCATAGTCAGAAAGCCCTAGAACATGCGGGAGTGCAACATTAGAATGCAATGCAGAACTAGTGTGATAGAGGTTGCATCACCACACCCACATGAGTGTGTGTGGTCATGTGGATCTTTGTGGTTTGCAAAATAACACATGCAATTACACTGCATTGCTTGTCAAACCATGATCATAAAGCCCTAGAACATGCTAAAGTGCAACATTGGAATGCAATGGAGCACCAGTGTGACAGAGGTTGCATCACCACACCCACTTGAGTGTGTGTGGTCATGCGGATAATTGTGGTTTGGAAAAGAACACATGCAATGACACTCCATTGTGTGTCAAACCATGGTCAGACAGCCCTAGAACATACTGGAGCGCAACATTGGAATGCAATGGAGCACCAGTGTGACAGTGGTTGCATCAGCACACCCACTTGAGTATGTGTGGTCATGTGGATCATTGTGGTTTGGAAAAAACACATGCAATTACACTCTAATGTGTATCAAACCATGGTCAGAAAGACCTAGAACATGTTGGAGTGCAACATTGGAATCCAATGGAGGACCAGTGTCAAAGAGGTTGCATCACCACACCAATTTGAGTGTATGTGGTCATGTGGATCATTGTGGTTTGGAAAAGAACACATGCAATGACACTCCATTGTGTGTCAAATCATTGTCAGAAAGCCCTATAACATGCTGGAGTGCAACATTGGAATGCAATGGAGCCCCAGTCTGACAGAGGTTACATCACGACACCCACTGGAGTGTGTGTGGTCATGTGACACATGCAATGACACTCCATTGCATGTCAATCCATGGTTTGAAATCCCTAGAACATGCTGGAGTGCAACATTGGAATGCAATGGAGCACTAGTGTGAAAGAGATGCATCACCACACCCACTTGAGTGTGTGTTGTCATGTGGATAATTGTGGTTTGGAAAAGAACACATGCAATGACACTCCATTGTGTCTAAAACCGTGGTCATAAAGCCCTGGAACATGCTAAAGTGCAACATTAGAATGCAATGGAGCACCAGTGTGATAGAGGTTCCATCACCACACACACTTGAGTGTGTGTGCTCATGTGGATCATTGTGGTTTGGAAAAGAACACATGCAATGACACTCCATTGTGTGTCAAACCATGGCCAGACAGCCGTAGAACATTCAAGAGTGCAACATTTGAATGCAATGGAGCACCAGTGTCATAGAGGTTACATCAGCACACCCTCTTGAGTATGTGTGGTCATGTGGATCATTGTGGTTTGAAAAAAACACATGCAATGACGCTCCAATATTTTGTTAAACCATGGTCAGATAGCCCTAAAACATGCTGGAGTGCAACATTGGAATGCAATGGAGCACCAGTGTCACGGAGGTTGCATCACCACACCAACTTGTGTGTGTGTGGTCATATGGATCATTTTGGTTTGGAAAAGAACACATGAAATGACAGTCCATTGTGTGTCCAATCATGGATAAAAAGCCCTAGAACATGCTAGAGTGCAACATTGGAATGCAATGGAGCACTAGTGTGATAGAGGTTGCATCTGCACACCCACTTGAGTGTGTATGGTCATGTGGATCATTGTGGTTTGGAAAAGAACACATGCAATGACACTCCATTGTGTGTCAAACCATGGTCAGACAGCCGTAGAACATGCAGGAGTGCAAGATTGGAATGGAATGGAGCACCAGTGTCATAGAGGTTACATCAGCACACCTACTTGAGTATGTGTGGTCATGTGGATCATTGTGGTTTGGAAAAAAACAAATGCAATGACACTCCAATGTCTGTTAAACCATGGTCAGAAAGCCCTAGAACATGCTGGAGTGCAACATTGGAATGCAATGGAGCACCAGCGTGACAGAGGTTGCATCACCACACCAACTTGAGTGTGTGTGGTCATGTGGATCATTGTGGTTTGGAAAAGAACACATGCAATGACACTCCATTGTGTGTCAAATCTTGGTTAAAAAGGCCTAGAACATGCCAGAGTGCAACATTGGAATGCAATGGAGCACAAGTGTGATAGAGGTTGCATCAGCACACCCACTTGAGTGTGTGTGGTCATGTGGATCATTGTGGTTTGGAACACAACACATGCAATGACACTCTATTGTGTGTCAAACCATGGTCAGACAGCCCTAGAACATGTTGGAGTGCAAAATTAGAATGCAATGGAGCACTAGTGTAATAGAGGTTGCATAAGCACACCCACTTGAGTATGTGTGGTCATGTGGATCATTGTGGTTTGGAAAAGAACACATGCAATGCACTCCATTGTGTGTCAAACTGTGGTCATAAGGCCCTAGAACATGCTAAAGTGCAACATTGGAATGCAATGGAGCACCAGTTTGACAGAGGTTGCATCACCACACCCACTTGAGTGTGCGTATTCATGTGGATCATTGTGGTTTGGAAAAGAACACATGCAATGACACTCCCTTGTGTGTTAAACCATGGTAAAAAATCCCTAGAACATGCTGGAGTGCAAGATTGGAATGCAATGGAGCACCAGCGTAATAGAGGTTGCATCAGCATACCCACTCGAGTAAGTGTGGTCATGTGGATCATTGTGGTTTGGAAAAAAACACATGCAATGAGACTCCATTGTGTGTCAAAACATGGTCAAAAAGCCGTACAACATGCTAGAGTGCAACATTGGAATGCAATGGAGCACCAGTGTGACAGAGGTTGCATCACCACACCCACTTGAGTGTCTGTGGTCATGTGACACATGCAATGACACTCCATTGCATGTCAATCCATGGTCTGAAAGCCCTAGAACATGCTGGAGTGCAACATTGGAATGCAATGGAGCACTAGTGTGAAAGAGGTTACATCACCACACCCACTTGAGTGTGTGTGGTCATGTGGATCATTGTGGTTTGGAAAAGAACACATGCAATGACACTCCATTGTGTGTCAAATCTTGGCCAGACAGCCGTAGAACATGCAGGAGTGCAACATTGGAATGCAATGGAGCACCAGTGTGATAGAGGTTGCATCAGCACACCCACTTGAGTATGTGTGGTCATGTGGATCATTGTGGTTTGAAAAAAACACATGCAATGACGCTCCAATGTTTGTTAAACCATGGTCAGAAAGCCCTAGAACATGCTGGAGTGCAACATTGGAATGCAATGGAGCACCAGTGTCACAGAGGTTGCATCACGACACCAACTTGTGTGTGTGTGGTCATGTGGATCATTTTGGTTTGGAAAAGAACACATGAAATGACAGTCCATTGTGTGTCCAATCATGGATAAAAAGCCCTAGAACATGCTAGAGTGCAACATTGGAATGCAATGGAGCACTAGTGTAACAGAGGTTGCATCAGCACACCCACTTGAGTGTGTATGGTCATGTAGATCATTGTGGTTTGGAAAAGAACACATTCAATGACACTCCATTGTGTGTCAAACCATGGTCAGACAGCCGTAGAACATGCAGGAGTGCAACATTGGAATGCAATGGAGCAACAGTGTGATAGAGGTTGCATCAGCACACCCACTTGAGTATGTGTGGTCATGTGGATCATTGTGGTTTGGAAAAAAACACATGCAATGACACTCCAATGTCTGTTAAACCATGGTCAGAAAGCCCTAGAACATGCTGGAGTGCAACATTGGAATGCAATGGAGCACCAACGTGACAGAGGTTGCATCACCACACCAACTTGAGTGTGTGTGGTCATGTGGATCATTGTGGTTTGGAAAAGAACACATGCAATGACACTCCATTGTGTGTCAAATCTTGGTTAAAAAGGCCTAGAACATGCCAGAGTGCAACATTGGAATGCAATGGAGCACAAGTGTGATAGAGGTTGCATCAGCACACCCACTTGAGTGTGTGTGGTCATGTGGATCATTGTGGTTTGGAACACAACACATGCAATGACACTCTATTGTGTGTCAAACCATGGTCAGACAGCCCTAGAACATGTTGGAGTGCAAAATTAGAATGCAATGGAGCACTAGTGTGATAGAGGTTGCATAAGCACACCCACTTGAGTATGTGTGGTCATGTGGATCATTGTGGTTTGGAAAAGAACACATGCAATGCACTCCATTGTGTGTCAAACTGTGGTCATAAGGCCCTAGAACATGCTAAAGTGCAACATTGGAATGCAATGGAGCACCAGTTTGACAGAGGTTGCATCACCACACCCACTTGAGTGTGCGTATTCATGTGGATTATTGTGGTTTGGAAAAGAACACATGCAATGACACTCCCTTGTGTGTTAAACCATGGTAAAAAAATCCCTAGAACATGCTGGAGTGCAAGATTGGAATGGAATGGAGCACCAGCGTAATAGAGGTTGCATCAGCATACCCACTCGAGTAAGTGTGGTCATGTGGATCATTGTGGTTTGGAAAAAAACACATGCAATGAGACTCCATTGTGTGTCAAAACATGGTCAAAAATCCGTACAACATGCTAGAGTGCAACATTGGAATGCAATGGAGCACCAGTGTGACAGAGGTTGCATCACCACACCCACTTGAGTGTCTGTGGTCATGTGACACATGCAATGACACTCCATTGCATGTCAATCCATGGTCTGAAAGCCCTAGAACATGCTGGAGTGCAACATTGGAATGCAATGGAGCACTAGTGTCACAGAGGTTGCATCACCACACCAACTTGTGTGTGTGTGGTCATGTGGATCATTTTGGTTTGGAAAAGAACACATGAAATGACACTCCATTGTGTGTACAATCATGGATAAAAAGCCCTAGAACATGCTAGAGTGCAACATTGGAATGCAATGGAGCACTAGTGTAACAGAGGTTGCATCAGCACACCCACTTGAGTGTGTATGGTCATGTGGATCATTGTGGTTTGGAAAAGAACACATGCAATGACACTCCATTGTGTGTTAAACCATGGTCAGACAGCCGTAGAACATGCAGGAGTGCAACATTGGAATGCAATGGAGCACCAGTGTCATAGAGGTTACATCAGCACACCCACTTGAGTATGTGTGGTCATGTGGATCATTGTGGTTTGGAAAAAAACACATGCAATGACACTCCAATGTCTGTTAAACCATGGTCAGAAAGCCCTATAACATGCTGGAGTGCAACATTGGAATGCAATGGAGCACCAGCGTGACAGAGGTTGCATCACCACACCAACTTGAGTGTGTGTGGTCATGTGGATCATTGTGGTTTGGAAAAGAACACATGCAATGACACTCCATTGTGTGTCAAATCTTGGTTAAAAAGGCCTAGAACATGCCAGAGTGCAACATTGGAATGCAATGGAGCACAAGTGTGATAGAGGTTGCATCAGCACACCCACTTGAGTGTGTGTGGTCATGTGGATCATTGTGGTTTGGAACACAACACATGCAATGACACTCTATTGTGTGTCAAACCATGGTCAGACAACCCTAGAACATGTTGGAGTGCAACATTAGAATGCAATGGAGCACCAGTGTGATAGAGGTTGCATAAGCACACCCACTTGAGTATGTGTGGTCATGTGGATCATTGTGGTTTGGAAAAGAACACATGCAATGCACTCCATTGTGTGTGAAACTGTGGTCATAAGGCCCTAGAACATGATAAAGTTCAACATTGGAATGCAATGGAGCACCAGTTTGACAGAGGTTGCATCACCACACCCAGTTGAGTGTGCGTATTCATGTGGATCATTGTGGTTTGGAAAAGAACACATGCAATGACACTCCCTTGTGTGTTAAACCATGGTAAAAAATCCCTAGAACATGCTGGAGTGCAAGATTGGAATGCAATGGAGCACCAGCGTAATAGAGGTTGCATCAGCATACCCACTCGAGTATGTGTGGTCATGTGGATCATTGTGGTTTGGAAAAAAACACATGCAATGACAATCCATTGTGTGTCACATCATGGTCAAAAAGCCGTACAACATGCTAGAGTGCAACATTGGAATGCAATGGAGCACCAGTGTGACAGAGGTTGCATCACCACACCCACTTGAGTGTCTGTGGTCATGTGACACATGCAATGACACTCCATTGCATGTCAATCCATGGTCTGAAAGCCCTAGAACATGCTGGAGTGCAACATTGGAATGCAATGGAGCACCAGTGTCACAGAGGTTGCATCACCACACCAACTTGTGTGTGTGTGGTCATGTGGATCATTTTGGTTTGGAAAAGAACACATGAAATGACAGTCCATTGTGTGTCCAATCATGGATAAAAAGCCCTAGAACATGCTAGAGTGCAACATTGGAATGCAATGGAGCACTAGTGTAACAGAGGTTGCATCAGCACACCCACTTGAGTGTGTATGGTCATGTGGATCATTGTGGTTTGGAAAAGAACACATGCAATGACACTCCATTGTGTGTCAAACCATGGTCAGACAGCCGTAGAACATGCAGGAGTGCAACATTGGAATGCAATGGAGCACCAGTGTCATAGAGGTTACATCAGCACACCCACTTGAGTATGTGTGGTCATGTGGATCATTGTGGTTTGGAAAAAAACACATGCAATGACACTCCAATGTCTGTTAAACCATGGTCAGAAAGCCCTATAACATGCTGGAGTGCAACATTGGAATGCAATGGAGCACCAGCGTGACAGAGGTTGCATCACCACACCAACTTGAGTGTGTGTGGTCATGTGGATCATTGTGGTTTGGAAAAGAACACATGCAATGACACTCCATTGTGTGTCAAATCTTGGTTAAAAAGGCCTAGAACATGCCAGAGTGCAACATTGGAATGCAATGGAGCACAAGTGTGATAGAGGTTGCATCAGCACACCCACTTGAGTGTGTGTGGTCATGTGGATCATTGTGGTTTGGAACACAACACATGCAATGACACTCTATTGTGTGTCAAACCATGGTCAGACAGCCCTAGAACATGTTGGAGTGCAACATTAGAATGCAATGGAGCACCAGTGTGATAGAGGTTGCATAAGCACACCCACTTGAGTATGTGTGGTCATGTGGATCATTGTGGTTTGGAAAAGAACACATGCAATGCACTCCATTGTGTGTCAAACTGTGGTCATAAGGCCCTAGAACATGCTAAAGTGCAACATTGGAATGCAATGGAGCACCAGTTTGACAGAGGTTGCATCACCACACCCAGTTAGTGTGCGTATTCATGTGGATCATTGTGGTTTGGAAAAGAACACATGCAATGACACTCCCTTGTGTGTTAAACCATGGTAAAAAATCCCTAGAACATGCTGGAGTGCAAGATTGGAATGCAATGGAGCACCAGTGTAATAGAGGTTGCATCAGCATACCCACTCGAGTATGTGTGGTCATGTGGATCATTGTGGTTTGGAAAAAAACACATGCAATGACAATCCATTGTGTGTCACATCATGGTAAAAAAGCCGTACAACATGCTAGAGTGCAACATTGGAATGCAATGGAGCACCAGTGTGACAGAGGTTGCATCACCACACCCACTTGAGTGTCTGTGGTCATGTGACACATGCAATGACACTCCATTGCATGTCAATCCATGGTCTGAAAGCCCTAGAACATGCTGGAGTGCAACATTGGAATGCAATGGAGCACTAGTGTGAAAGAGGTTACATCACCACACCCACTTGAGTGTGTGTGGTCATGTGGATCATTGTGGTTTGGAAAAGAACACATGCAATGACACTCCATTGTGTGTCAAATCTTGGCCAGACAGCCGTAGAACATTCAAGAGTGCAACATTTGAATGCAATGGAGCACCAGTGTCATAGAGGTTACATCAGCACAGCCACTTGAGTATGTGTGGTCAGGTGGATCATTGTGGTTTGAAAAAAACACATGCAATGACACTCCAATGTTTGTTAAACCATGGTCAGAAAGCCCTAGAACATGCCGGAGTGCAACATTGGAATGCAATGGAGCACCAGTGTCACAGAGGTTGCATCACCACACCAACTTGAGTGTGTGTGGTCATGTGGATCATTTTGGTTTGGAAAAGAACACATGCAATGACAGTCCATTGTGTGTCCAATCATGGATAAAAAGCCCTAGAACATGCTAGAGTGCAACATCGGAATGCAATGGAGCACTAGTGTGATAGAGGTTGCATCAGCACACCCACTTGAGTGTGTGTGGTCATGTGGATCATTGTGGTTTGGAAAAGAACACATGCAATGACACTCCATTGTGTGTCAAACCATGGTCAGACAGCCGTAGAACATGCAGGAGTGCAACATTGGAATGCAATGGAGCACCAGTGTGATAGAGGTTGCATCAGCACACCCACTTGAGTATGTGTGGTCATGTGGATCATTGTGGTTTGAAAAAAACACATGCAATGACGCTCCAATGTTTGTTAAACCATGGTCAGAAAGCCCTAGAACATGTTGGAGTGCAACATTAGAATGCAATGGAGCACCAGTGTCACAGAGGTTGCATCACCACACCAACTTGTGTGTGTGTGGTCATGTGGATCATTTTGGTTTGGAAAAGAACACATGAAATGACAGTCCATTGTGTGTCCAATCATGGATAAATAGCCCTAGAACATGCTAGAGTGCAACATTGGAATGCAATGGAGCACTAGTGTGATAGAGGTTGCATCAGCACACCCACTTGAGTGTGTATGGTCATGTGGATCATTGTGGTTTGGAAAAGAACACATGCAATGACACTCCATTGTGTGTCAAACCATGGTCAGACAGCCGTAGAACATGCAGGAGTGCAACATTGGAATGCAATGGAGCACCAGTGTCATAGAGGTTACATCAACACACCCACTTGAGTATGTGTGGTCATGTGGATCATTGTGGTTTGGAAAAAAACACATGCAATGACACTCCAATGTCTGTTAAACCATGGCAGAAAGCCCTAGAACATGCTGGAGTGCAACACTGGAATGCAATGGAGCACAAGTGTGGTAGAGGTTGCATCAGCACACCCACTTGAGTGTGTGTGGTCATGTGGATCATTATGGTTTGGAACACAACTCATGCAATGACACTCTATTGTGTGTCAAACCATGGTCAGACAGCCCTAGAACATGTTGGAGTGCAACATTAGAATGCAATGGAGCACCAGTGTGATAGAGGTTGCATAAGCACACCCACTTGAGTATGTGTGGTCATGTGGATCATTGTGGTTTCGAAAAGAACACATGCAATGCACTCCATTTTGTGTCAAACTGTGGTCATAAGGCCCTAGAACATGCTAAAGTGCAACATTGGAATGCAATGGAGCACCAGTTTGACAGAGGTTACATCACCACACCCACTTGAGTGTGCGTATTCATGTGGATCATTGTGGTTTGGAAAAGAACACATGCAATGACACTCCCTTGTGTGTTAAACCATGGTAAAAAATCCCTAGAACATGCTGGAGTGCAAGATTGGAATGCAATAGAGCACCAGCGTAATAGAGGTTGCATCAGCATACCCACTCGAGTATGTGTGGTCATGTGGATCATTGTGGTTTGGAAAAAAACACATGCAATGACACTCCATTGTGTGTCAAATCATGGTCAAAAAGCCGTACAACATGCTAGAGTGCAACATTGGAATGCAATGGAGCACCAGTGTGACAGAGGTTGCATCACCACACCCACTTGAGTGTCTGTGGTCATGTGACACATGCAATGACACTCCATTGCATGTCAATCCATGGTTTGAAAGCCCTAGAACATGCTGGAGTGCAACATTGGAATGCAATGGAGCACTAGTGTGAAAGAGGTTACATCACCACACCCACTTGAGTGTGTGTGGTCATGTGGATCATTGTGGTTTGGAAAAGAACACATGCAATGACACTCCATTGTGTGTCAAATCTTGGCCAGACAGCCGTAGAACATTCAAGAGTGCAACATTTGAATGCAATGGAGCACCAGTGTCATAGAGGTTACATCAGCACACCCACTTGAGTATGTGTGGTCATGTGGATCATTGTGGTTTGAAAAAAACACATGCAATGACACTCCAATGTTTGTTAAACCATGTTCGGAAAGCCCTAGAACATGCCGGAGTGCAACATTGGAATGCAATGGAGCACCAGTGTCACAGAGGTTGCATCACCACACCAACTTGAGTGTGTGTGGTCATGTGGATCATTTTGGTTTGGAAAAGAACACATGCAATGACAGTACATTGTGTGTCCAATCATGGATAAAAAGCCCTAGAACATGCTAGAGTGCAACATCAGAATGCAATGGAGCACTAGTGTGATAGAGGTTGCATCAGCACACCCACTTGAGTGTGTGTGGTCATGTGGATCATTGTGGTTTGGAAAAGAACACATGCAATGACACTCCATTGTGTGTCAAACCATGGTCAGACAGCCGTAGAACATGCAGGAGTGCAACATTGGAATGCAATGGAGCAACAGTGTTATAGAGGTTGCATCAGCACACCCACTCGAGTATGTGTGGTCATGTGGATCATTGTGGTTTGTAAAAAAACACATGCAATGACACTCCAATGTCTGTTAAACCATGGTCAGAAAGCCCTAGAACATGCTGGAGTGCAACATTGGAATGCAATGGAGCACCAGCGTGACAGAGGTTGCATCACCACACCAACTTGAGTGTGTGTGGTCATGTGGATCATTGTGGTTTGGAAAAGAACACATGCAATCCACTCCATTGTGTGTCAAACTGTGGTCATAAGGCCCTAGAACATGCTAAAGTGCAACATTGGAATGCAATGGAGCACCAGTTTGACATAGGTTACATCACCACACCCACTTGAGTGTGCGTATTCATGTGGATCATTGTGGTTTGGAAAAGAAGACATGCAATGACACTCCCTTGTGTGTTAAACCATGGTAAAAAATGCCTAGAACATGCTGGAGTGCAAGATTGGAATGCAATGGAGCACCAGCGTAACAGAGGTTGCATCAGCATACCCACTGGAGTATGTGTGGTCATGTGGATCATTGTGGTTTGGAAAAAAACACATGCAATGACACTCCATTGTGTGTCAAATCATGGTCAAAAAGCCGTACAACATGCTAGAGTGCAACATTGGAATGCAATGGAGCACCAGTGTGACAGAGGTTGCATCACTACACCCACTTGAGTGTCTCTGGTCATGTGACACATGCAATGACACTCCATTGCATGTCAATCCATGGTCTGAAAGCCCTAGAACATGCTGGAGTGCAACATTGGAATGCAATGGAGCACTAGTGTGAAAGAGGTTACATCACCACACCCACTTGAGTGTGTGTGGTCATGTGGATCATTGTGGTTTGGAAAAGAACACATGCAATGACACTCCATTGTGTGTCAAATCTTGGCCAGACAGCCGTAGAACATTCAAGAGTGCAACATTTGAATGCAATGGAGCACCAGTGTCATAGAGGTTACATCAGCACACCCACTTGAGTATGTGTGGTCATGTGGATCATTGTGGTTTGAAAAAAACACATGCAATGACACTCCAATGTTTGTTAAACCATGGTCAGAAAGCCCTAGAACATGCCAGAGTGCAACATTGGAATGCAATGGAGCACCAGTGTCACAGAGGTTGCATCACCACACCAACTTGAGTGTGTGTCGTCATGTGGATCATTTTGGTTTGGAAAAGAACACATGCAATGACAGTCCATTGTGTGTCCAATCATGGATAAAAAGCCCTAGAACATGCTAGAGTGCAACATCGGAATGCAATGGAGCACTAGTGTGATAGAGGTTGCATCAGCACACCCACTTGAGTGTGTTTGGTCATGTGGATCATTGTGGTTTGGAAAAGAACACATGCAATGACACTCCATTGTGTGTCAAACCATGGTCAGACAGCCGTAGAACATGCAGGAGTGCAACATTGGAATGCAATGGAGCACCAGTGTGATAGAGGTTACATCAGCACACCCACTTGAGTATGTGTGGTCATGTGGATCATTGTGGTTTGGAAAAAAACACATGCAATGACACTCCAATGTCTGTTAAACCATGGTCAGAAAGCCCTAGAACATGCTGGAGTGCAACACTGGAATGCAATGGAGCACAAGTGTGGTAGAGGTTGCATCAGCACACCCACTTGAGTGTGTGTGGTCATGTGGATCATTGTGGTTTGGAACACAACTCATGCAATGACACTCTATTGTGTGTCAAACCATGGTCAGACAGCCCTAGAACATGTTGGAGTGCAACATTAGAATGCAATGGAGCACCAGTGTGATAGAGGTTGCATAAGCACACCCACTTGAGTATGTGTGGTCATGTGGATCATTGTGGTTTGGAAAATAACACATGCAATGCACTCCATTTTGTGTCAAACTGTGGTCATAAGGCCCTAGAACATGCTAAAGTGCAACATTGGAATGCAATGGAGCACCAGTTTGACAGAGGTTGCATCACCACACCCACTTGAGTGTGCGTATTCATGTGGATCATTGTGGTTTGGAAAAGAACACATGCAATGACACTCCCTTGTGTGTTAAACCATGGTAAAAAATCCCTAGAACATGCTGGAGTGCAAGATTGGAATGCAATAGAGCACCAGCGTAATAGAGGTTGCATCAGCATACCCACTCGAGTATGTGTGGTCATGTGGATCATTGTGGTTTGGAAAAAAACACATGCAATGACACTCCATTGTGTGTCAAATCATGGTCAAAAAGCCGTACAACATGCTAGAGTGCAACATTGGAATACAATGGAGCACCAGTGTGACAGAGGTTGCATCACCACACCCACTTGAGTGTCTGTGGTCATGTGACACATGCAATGACACTCCATTGCATGTCAATCCATGGTCTGAAAGCCCTAGAACATGCTGGAGTGCAACATTGGAATGCAATGGAGCACTAGTGTGAAAGAGGTTACATCACCACACCCACTTGAGTGTGTGTGGTCATGTGGATCATTGTGGTTTGGAAAAGAACACATGCAATGACACTCCATTGTGTGTCAAATCTTGGCCAGACAGCCGTAGAACATTCAAGAGTGCAACATTTGAATGCAATGGAGCACCAGTGTCATAGAGGTTACATCAGCACACCCACTTGAGTATGTGTGGTCATGTGGATCATTGTGGTTTGAAAAAAACACATGCAATGACACTCCAATGTTTGTTAAACCATGTTCGGAAAGCCCAAGAACATGCCGGAGTGCAACATTGGAATGCAATGGAGCACCAGTGTCACAGAGGTTGCATCACCACACCAACTTGAGTGTGTGTGGTCATGTGGATCATTTTGGTTTGGAAAAGAACACATGCAATGACAGTACATTGTGTGTCCAATCATGGATAAAAAGCCCTAGAACATGCTAGAGTGCAACATCGGAATGCAATGGAGCACTAGTGTGATAGAGGTTGCATCAGCACACCCACTTGAGTGTGTGTGGTCATGTGGATCATTGTGGTTTGGAAAAGAACACATGCAATGACACTCCATTGTGTGTCAAACCATGGTCAGACAGCCGTAGAACATGCAGGAGTGCAACATTGGAATGCAATGGAGCAACAGTGTGATAGAGGTTGCATCAGCACACCCACTTGAGTATGTGTGGTCATGTGGATCATTGTGGTTTGGAAAAAAACACATGCAATGACACTCCAATGTCTGTTAAACCATGGTCAGAAAGCCCTAGAACATGCTGGAGTGCAACATTGGAATGCAATGGAGCACCAGCGTGACAGAGGTTGCATCACCACACCAACTTGAGTGTGTGTGGTCATGTGGATCATTGTGGTTTGGAAAAGAACACATGCAATGCACTCCATTGTGTGTCAAACTGTGGTCATAAGGCCCTAGAACATGCTAAAGTGCAACATTGGAATGCAATGGAGCACCAGTTTGACATAGGTTAGATCACCACACCCACTTGAGTGTGCGTATTCATGTGGATCATTGTGGTTTGGAAAAGAAGACATGCAATGACACTCCCTTGTGTGTTAAACCATGGTAAAAAATCCCTAGAACATGCTGGAGTGCAAGATTGGAATGCAATGGAGCACCAGCGTAATAGAGGTTGCATCAGCATACCCACTCGAGTATGTGTGGTCATGTGGATCATTGTGGTTTGGAAAAAAACAAATGCAATGACACTCCATTGTGTGTCAAATCATGGTCAAAAAGCCGTACAACATGCTAGAGTGCAACATTGGAATGCAATGGAGCACCAGTGTGACAGAGGTTGCATCACTACACCCACTTGAGTGTCTCTGGTCATGTGACACATGCAATGACACTCCATTGCATGTCAATCCATGGTCTGAAAGCCCTAGAACATGCTGGAGTGCAACATTGGAATGCAATGGAGCACTAGTGTGAAAGAGGTTACATCACCACACCCACTTGAGTGTGTGTGGTCATGTGGATCATTGTGGTTTGGAAAAGAACACATGCAATGACACTCCATTGTGTGTCAAATCTTGGCCAGACAGCCGTAGAACATTCAAGAGTGCAACATTTGAATGCAATGGAGCACCAGTGTCATAGAGGTTACATCAGCACACCCACTTGAGTATGTGTGGTCATGTGGATCATTGTGGTTTGAAAAAAACACATGCAATGACACTCCAATGTTTGTTAAACCATGGTCAGAAAGCCCTAGAACATGCCAGAGTGCAACATTGGAATGCAATGGAGCACCAGTGTCATAGAGGTTGCATCACCACACCAACTTGAGTGTGTGTGGTCATGTTGATCATTTTGGTTTGGAAAAGAACACATGCAATGACAGTCCATTGTGTGTCCAATCATGGATAAAAAGCCCTAGAACATGCTAGAGTGCAACATCGGAATGCAATGGAGCACTAGTGTGATAGAGGTTGCATCAGCACACCCACTTGAGTGTGTTTGGTCATGTGGATCATTGTGGTTTGGAAAAGAACACATGCAATGACACTCCATTGTGTGTCAAACCATGGTCAGACAGCCGTAGAACATGCAGGAGTGCAACATTGGAATGCAATGGAGCACCAGTGTGATAGAGGTTGCATCAGCACACCCACTTGAGTATGTGTGGTCATGTGGATCATTGTGGTTTGGAAAAAAATACATGCAATGACACTCCAATGTCTGTTAAACCATGGTCAGAAAGCCCTAGAACATGCTGGAGTGCAACATTGGCATGCAATGGAGCACCAGCGTGACAGAGGTTGCATCACCACACCAACTTGAGTGTGTGTGGTCATGTGGATCATTGTGGTTTGGAAAAGAACACATGCAATGCACTCCATTGTGTGTCAAACTGTGCTCATAAGGCCCTAGAACATGCTAAAGTGCAACATTGGAATGCAATGGAGCACCAGTTTGACATAGGTTGCATCACCACACCCACTTGAGTGTGCGTATTCATGTGGATCATTGTGGTTTGGAAAAGAAGACATGCAATGACACTCCCTTGTGTGTTAAACCATGGTAAAAAATCCCTAGAACATGCTGGAGTGCAAGATTGGAATGCAATGGAGCACCAGCGTAATAGAGGTTGCATCAGCATACCCACTCGAGTATGTGTGGTCATGTGGATCATAGTGGTTTGGAAAAAAACACATGCAATGACACTCCATTGTGTGTCAAATCATGGTCAAAAAGCCGTACACCATGCTAGAGTGCAACATTGGAATACAACGGAGCACCAGTGTGACAGAGGTTGCATCACCACACCCACTTGAGTGTCTGTGGTCATGTGACACATGCAATGACACTCCATTGCATCTCAATCCATGGTCTGAAAGCCCTAGAACATGCTAGAGTGCAACATTGGAATGCAATGGAGCACTAGTGTGAAAGAGGTTACATCACCACACCCACTTGAGTGTGTGGTCATGTGGATCATTGTGGTTTGGAAAAGAACACATGCAATGACACTCTATTGTGTGTCAAACCATGGCCAGACAGCCGTAGAACATTCAAGAGTGCAACATTTGGATGCAATGGAGCACCAGTGTCATAGAGGTTACATCAGCACACCCACTTGAGTATGTGTGGTCATGTGGTTTGAAAAAAACACATGCAATGACACTCCAATGTTTGTTAAACCATGGGCAGAAAGCCCTAGAACATGCTGGAGTGCAACATTGGAATGCAATGGAGCACCAGTGTCACAGAGGTTGCATCACCACACCAACTTGAGTGTGTGTGGTCATGTGGATCATTTTGGTTTGGAAAAGAACACATGCAATGACAGTCCATTGTGTGTCCAATCATGGATAAAAATCCCTAGAACATGCTAGAGTGCAACATCGGAATGCAATGGAGCACTAGTGTGATAGAGGTTGCATCAGCACACCCACTTGAGTGTGTGTGGTCATGTGGATCATTGTGGTTTGGAAAAGAACACATGCAATGACACTCCATTGTTTGTCAAACCATGGTCAGACAGCCGTAGAACATGCAGGAGTGCAACATTGGAATGCAATGGAGCACCAGTGTGATAGAGGTTGCATCAGTACACCCACTTGAGTATGTGTGGTCATGTGGATCATTGTGGTTTGGAAAAAACACATGCAATGACACTCCAATGTCTGTTAAACCATGGTCAGAAAGCCCTAGAACATGCTGGAGTGTAACATTGGAATGCAATGGAGCACCAGCGTGACAGAGGTTGCATTACCACACCAACTTGAGTGTGTGTGGTCATGTGGATCATTGTGGTTTGGAAAAGAACACATGCAATGCACTCCATTGTGTGTCAAACTGTGGTCATAAGGCCCTAGAACATGCTAAAGTGCAACATTGGAATGCAATGGAGCACCAGTTTGACAGAGGTTGCATCACCACACACACTTGAGTGTGCGTATTCATGTGGATCATTGTGGTTTGGAAAAGAACACATGCAATGACACGCCCTTGTGTGTTAAACCATGGTAAAATATCCGTAGAACATGCTGGAGTGCAAGATTGGAATGCAATGGAGCAACAACGTAATAGAGGTTGCATCAGCATACCCACTCGAGTATGTGTGGTCATGTGGATCATTGTGGTTTGGAAAAAACACATGCAATGACACTCCATTGTGTGTCAAATCATGGTCAAAAAGCCATACAACATGCTAGAGTGCAACATTGGAATGCAATGGAGCACCAGTATGACAGAGGTTGCATCACCACACCCACTTGAGTGTCTGTGGTCATGTGACACATGCAATGACACTCCATTGCATGTCAATCCATGGTCTGAAAGCCCTAGAACATGCTGGAGTGCAACATTGGAATGCAATGGAGCACTAGTGTGAAAGAGGTTACATCACCACACCCACTTGAGTGTGTGTGGTCATGTGGATCATTTTTGTTTGGAAAAGAACACATGCAATGACACTCCATTGTGTGTCAAACCATGGCCAGACAGCCGTAGAACATTCAAGAGTGCAACATTTGAATGCAATGGAGCACCTGTGTCATAGAGGTTACATCAGCACACCCACTTGAGTATGTGTGGTCATGTGGATCATTGTGGTTTGAAAAAAACACATGCAATGACACTCCAATGTTTTTTAAACCATGGTAAGAAAGCCCTAGAACATGCCGGAGTGCAACATTGGAATGCAATGGAGCACCAGTGTCACAGAGGTTGCATCACCACACCAACTTGAGTGTGTGTGGTCATGTGGATCATTTTGGTTTGGAAAAGAACACATGCAATGACAGTCCATTGTGTGTCCAATCATGGATAAAAAGCCCTAGAACATGCTAGAGTGCAACATCGGAATGCAATGGAGCACTAGTGTGATAGAGGTTGCATCAGCACACCCACTTGAGTGTGTGTGGTCATGTGGATCATTGTGGTTTGGAAAAGAACACATGCAATGACACTCCATTGTGTGTCAAACCATGGTCAGACAGCCGTAGAACATGCAGGAGTGCAACATTGGAATGCAATGGAGCACCAGTGTGATAGAGGTTGCATCAGCACACCCACTTGAGTATGTGTGGTCATGTCGATCATTGTGGTTTGGAAAAAAACACATGCAATGACACTCCAATGTCTGTTAAACCATGGTCAGAAAGCCCTAGAACATGCTGGAGTGCAACATTGGAATGCAATGGAGCACCAGCGTGACAGAGGTTGCATCACCACACCAACTTGAGTGTGTGTGGTCATGTGGATCATTGTGGTTTGGAAAAGAACACATGCAATGCACTCCATTGTGTGTCAAACTGTGGTCATAAGGCCCTAGAACATGCTAAAGTGCAACATTGGAATGCAATGGAGCACCAGTTTGACAGAGGTTGCATCACCACACCCACTTGAGTGTGCGTATTCATGTGGATCATTGTGGTTTGGAAAAGAACACATGCAATGACACTCCCTTGTGTGTTAAACCATGGTAAAAAATCCCTAGAACATGCTGGAGTGCAAGATTGGAATGCAATGGAGCACCAGCGTAATAGAGGTTGCATCAGCATACCCACTCGAGTATGTGTGGTCATGTGGATCATTGTGGTTTGGAAAAAAACACATGCAATGACACTCCATTGTGTGTCAAATCATGGTCAAAAAGCCGTACAACATGCTAGAGTGCAACATTGGAATGCAATGGAGCACCAGTGTGACAGAGGGTGCATCACCACACCCACTTGAGTGTCTGTGGTCATGTGACACATGCAATGAGACTCCATTGCATGTCAATCCATGGTCTGAAAGCCCTAGAACATGCTGGAGTGCAACATTGGAATGCAATGGAGCACTAGTGTGAAAGAGGTTACATCACCACACCCACTTGAGTGTGTGTGGTCATGTGGATCATTTTGGTTTGGAAAAGAACACATGCAATAACACTCCATTGTGTGTCAAACCATGGTCAGACAGCCGTAGAACATTCAAGAGTGCAACATTTGAATGCAATGGAGCACCTGTGTCATAGAGGTTACATCAGCACACCCACTTGAGTATGTGTGGTCATGTGGATCACTGTGGTTTGAAAAAAACACATGCAATGACACTCCAATGTTTGTTAAACCATGGTAAGAAAGCCCTAGAACATGCCGGAGTGCAACATTGGAATGCAATGGAGCACCAGTGTCACACAGGTTGCATCACCACACCAACTTGAGTGTGTGTGGTCATGTGGATCATTTTGGTTTGGAAAAGAACACATGCAATGACAGTCCATTGTGTGTCCAATCATGGATAAAAAGCCCTAGAACATGCTAGAGTGCAACATCGGAATGCAATGGAGCACTAGTGTGATAGAGGTTGCATCAGCACACCCACTTGAGTGTGTGTGGTCATGTGGATCATTGTGGTTTGGAAAAGAACACATGCAATGACACTCCATTGTGTGTCAAACCATGGTCAGACAGCCGTAGAACAAGCAGGAGTGCAACATTGGAATGCAATGGAGCACCAGTGTGATAGAGGTTGCATCAGCACACCCACTTGAGTATGTGTGGTCATGTCGATCATTGTGGTTTGGAAAAAAACACATGCAATGACACTCCAATGTCTGTTAAACCATGGTCAGAAAGCCCTAGAACATGCTGGAGTGCAACATTGGAATGCAATGGAGCACCAGCGTGACAGAGGTTGCATCACCACACCAACTTGAGTGTGTGTGGTCATGTGGATCATTGTGGTTTGGAAAAGAACACATGCAATGCACTCCATTGTGTGTAAAACTGTGGTCATAAGGCCCTAGAACATGCTAAAGTGCAACATTGGAATTCAATGGAGCACCAGTTTGACAGAGGTTGCATCACCACACCCACTTGAGTGTGCGTATTCATGTGGATCATTGTGGTTTGGAAAAGAACACATGCAATGACACTCCCTTGTGTGTTAAACCATGGTAAAAAATCCCTAGAACATGCTGGAGTGCAAGATTGGAATGCAATGGAGCACCAGCGTAATAGAGGTTGCATCAGCATACCCACTCGAGTATGTGTGGTCATGTGGATCATTGTGGTTTGGAAAAAAACACATGCAATGACACTCCATTGTGTGTCAAATCATGGTCAAAAGCCGTACAACATGCTAGAGTGCAACATTGGAATGCAATGGAGCACCAGTGTGACAGAGGGTGCATCACCACACCCACTTGAGTGTCTGTGGTCATGTGACACATGCAATGAGACTCCATTGCATGTCAATCCATGGTCTGAAAGCCCTAGAACATCTTTGGACTGCAACATTGTAATGCAATGGAGCACTAGTGTAACAGAGGTGCATCACCACACCCACTTGAGTGTGTGTGGTCATGTGGATCATTGTGGTTTGGAAAAGAACACATGCAATGACACTCCATTGTGTGTCAAACCATGGGCAGACAGCCGTAGAACATTCAAGAGTGCAACATTTGAATGCAATGGAGCACCAGTGTCATAGAGGTTACATCAGCACAGCCACTTGAGTATGTGTGGTCAGGTGGATCATTGTGGTTTGAAAAAAACACATGCAATGACACTCCAATGTTTGTTAAACCATGGTCAGAAAGCCCTAGAACATGCCGGAGTGCAACATTGGAATGCAATGGAGCACCAGTGTCACAGAGGTTGCATCACCACACCAACTTGAGTGTGTGTGGTCATGTGGATCATTTTGGTTTGGAAAAGAACACATGCAATGACGGTCCATTGTGTGTCCAATCATGGATAAAAAGCCCTAGAACATGCTAGAGTGCAACATCGGAATGCAATGGAGCACTAGTGTGATAGAGGTTGCATCAGCACACCCACTTGAGTGTGTGTGGTCATGTGGATCATTGTGGTTTGGAAAAGAACACATGCAATGACACTCCATTGTGTGTCAAACCATGGTCAGACAGCCGTAGAACATGCAGGAGTGCAACATTGGAATGCAATGGAGCACCAGTGTGATAGAGGTTGCATCAGCACACCCACTTGAGCATGTGTGGTCATGTGGATCATTGTGGTTTAGAAAAAAACACATGCAATGACACTCCAATGTCTGTTAAACCATGGTAAGAAAGCCCTAGAACATGCTGGAGTGCAACATTGGAATGCAATGGAGCACCAGCGTGACAGAGGTTGCATCACCACACCAACTTGAGTGTGTGTGGTCATGTGGATCATTGTGGTTTGGAAAAGAACACATGCAATGCACTCCATTGTGTGTCAAACTGTGGTCATAAGGCCCTAGAACATGCTAAAGTGCAACATTGGAATGCAATGGAGCACCAGTTTGACATAGGTTGCATCACCACACCCACTTGAGTGTGCGTATTCATGTGGATCATTGTAGTTTGGAAAAGAACACATGCAATGACACTCCCTTGTGTGTTAAACCATGGTAAAAAATCCCTAGAACATGCTAGAGTGCAAGATTGGAATGCAATGGAGCACCAGCGTAATAGAGGTTGCATCAGCATACCCACTCGAGTATGTGTGGTCATGTGGATCATTGTGGTTTGGAAAAAAACACATGCAATGACACTCCATTGTGTGTCAAATCATGGTCAAAAAGCCGTACACCATGCTAGAGTGCAACATTGGAATGCAATGGAGCACCAGTGTGACAGAGGTTGCATCACCACACCCACTTGAGTGTCTGTGGTCATGTGACACATGCAATGACACTCCATTGCATGTCAATCCATGGTCTGAAAGCCCTAGAACATGCTGGAGTGCAACATTGGAATGCAATGGAGCACTAGTGTGAAAGAGGTTACATCACCACCCACTTGAGTGTGTGTGGTCATGTGGATCATTGTGGTTTGGAAAAGAACACATGAAATGACACTCCATTGTGTGTCAAACCATGGCCAGACAGCCGTAGAACATTCAAGAGTGCAACATTTGAATGCAATGGAGCACCTGTGTCATAGAGGTTACATCAGCACAGCCACTTGAGTATGTGTGGTCATGTGGATCATTGTGGTTTGAAAAAAACACATGCAATGACACTCCAATGTTTGTTAAACCATGGTCAGAAAGCCCTAGAAATGCTGGAGTGCAACATTGGAATGCAATGGAGCACCAGTGTCACAGAGGTTGCATCACCACACCAACTTGAGTGTGTGTGGTCATGTGGATCATTTTGGTTTGGAAAAGAACACATGCAATGACAGTCCATTGTGTGTCCAATCATGGATAAAAATCCCTAGAACATGCTAGAGTGCAACATCGGAATGCAATGGAGCACTAGTGTGATAGAGGTTGCATCAGCACACCCACTTGAGTGTGTGTGGTCATGTGGATCATTGTGGTTTGGAAAAGAACACATGCAATGACACTCCATTGTGTGTCAAACCATGGTCAGACAGCCGTAGAACATGCAGGAGTGCAACATTGGAATGCAATGGAGAACAAGTGTGATAGAGGTTGCATCAGCACACCCACTTGAGTATGTGTGGTCATGTGGATCATTGTGGTTTGGAAAAAAACACATGCAATGACACTCCAATGTCTGTTAAACCATGGTCAGAAAGCCCTAGAACATGCTGGAGTGCAACATTGGAATGCAATGGAGCACCAGCGTGACAGAGGTTGCATCACCACACTAACTTGAGTGTGTGTGGTCATGTGGATCATTGTGGTTTGGAAAAGAACACATGCAATGCACTCCATTGTGTGTCAAACTGTGGTCATAAGGCCCTAGAACATGCTAAAGTGCAACATTGGAATGCAATGGAGCACCAGTTTGACAGAGGTTGCATCACCACACCCACTTGAGTGTGCGTATTCATGTGGATCATTGTGGTTTGGAAAAGAACACATGCAATGACACTCCCTTGTGTGTTAAACCATGGTAAAAAATCCCTAGAACATGCTGGAGTGCAAGATTGGAATGCAATGGAGCAACAACGTAATAGAGGTTGCATCAGCATACCCACTCGAGTATGTGTGGTCATGTGGATCATTGTGGTTTGGAAAAAAACACATGCAATGATACTCCATTGTGTGTCAAATCATGGTCAAAAAGCCATACAACATGCTAGAGTGCAACATTGGAATGCAATGGAGCACCAGTGTGACAGAGGTTGCATCACCACACCCACTTGAGTGTTTGTGGTCATGTGACACATGCAATGACACTCCATTGCATGTCAATCCATGGTCTGAAAGCCCTAGAACATGCTGGAGTGCAACATTGGAATGCAATGGAGCACTAGTGTGAAAGAGGTTACATCACCACACCCACTTGAGTGTGTGTGGTCATGTGGATCATTTTGGTTTGGAAAAGAACACATGCAATGACACTCCATTGTGTGTCAAACCATGGCCAGACAGCCGTAGAACATTCAAGAGTGCAACATTTGAATGCAATGGAGCACCTGTGTCATAGAGGTTACATCAGCACACCCACTTGAGTATGTGTGGTCATGTGGATCATTGTGGTTTGAAAAAAACACATGCAATGACACTCCAATGTTTGTTAAACCATGGTCAAAAAGCCCTATAACATGCCGGAGTGCAACATTGGAATGCAATGGAGCACCAGTGTCACAGAGGTTGCATCACCACACCAACTTGAGTGTGTGTGGTCATGTGGATCATTTTGGTTTGGAAAAGAACACATGCAATGACAGTCCATTGTGTGTCCAATCATGGATAAAAAGCCCTAGAACATGCTAGAGTGCAACATTGGAATGCAATGGAGCACTAGTGTGATAGAGGTTGCATCAGCACACCCACTTGAGTGTGTGTGGTCATGTGGATCATTGTGGTTTGGAAAAGAACACATGCAATGACACTCCATTGTGTGTCAAACCATGGTCAGACAGCCGTAGAACATGCAGGAGTGCAACATTGGAATACAATGGAGCACCAGTGTCATAGAGGTTACATCAGCACACCCACTTGAGTATGTGTGGTCATGTGGATCATTATGGTTTGGAAAAAAACACATGCAATGACACTCCAATGTTTGTTAAACCATGGTCAGAAAGCCCTAGAACATGTTGGAGTGCAACATTGGAATGCAATGGAGCACCAGCGTGACTGAGGTTGCATCACCACACCAACTTGAGTGTGTGTGGTCATGTGGATCATTGTGGTTTGGAAAAGAACACATGCAATGACACTCCATTGTGTGTCAAATCTTGGTCATAAGGCCTAGAACATGCTAGTGCAACATTGGAATGCAATGGAGCACCAGTGTGATAGAGGTTGCATCACCACCCACTTGAGTGTGTGTGGTCATGTGGATCATTGTGGTTTGGAAAGAACACATGCAATGACACTCTATTGTGTGTCAAACCATGGTAAAAATCCCTAGAACATGTTGGAGTGCAATATTAGAATGCAATGGAGCACGGTGTGATAGAGGTTGCATCAGCACACCCACTTGAGTATGTGTGGTCATGTGGATCATTGTGGTTTGGAAAAACACATGCAATGCACTCCATTGTGTGTCAAATCATGGTCATAAGGCCCTAGAACATGCTAAAGTGCAACATTAGAATGCAATGGAGCACCAGTGTGTGAGGTTGCATCACCACACCCACTTGAGTGTGCGTATTCATGTGGATCATTGTGGTTTGGAAAGAACACATGCAATGACACTCCATTGTGTGTTAAACCATGGTAAAAGCCCTAGAACATGCTGGAGTGCAACATTGGAATGCAATGGAGCACTAGTGTAATAGAGGTTGCATCACCACCCACTTGAGTGTGTGTGGTCATGTGGATCATTGTGGTTTGGAAAAACACATGCAATGACACTCCATTGTGTGTCAAATCATGGTCAAAAAGCCTAGAACATGCTAGAGTGCAACATTGGAATGCAATGGAGCACCATGTGATAGAGGTTGCATCACCACACCCACTTGAGTATGTGTGGTCATGTGGATCATTGTGGTTTGGAAAAGAACACATGCAATGACACTCCATTGCATGTCAATCCATGGTGTGAAAGCCCTAGAACATGCTGGAGAGCAACATTGGAATGCAATGGAGCACTAGTGTGAAAGAGGTTACATCACCACACCCACTTGAGTGTGTGTTGTCATGTGGATCATTGTGGTTTGGAAAAGAACACATGCAATGACACTCCATTGTGTGTAAAATTGTGGTCATAAATCCCTGGAACATGCTAGAGTGCAAGATTGGAATGCAATGGAGCACCAGTGTGATAGAGGTTGCATCAGCACACCCACTTGAGTGTGTGTGGTCAAGTGGATCATTGTAGTTTGGAAAAGACCACATGCAATGACACTCCATTGTGTGTCAAACCATGGTCAGACAGTCGTAGAACATGCAGGAGTGCAACATTGGAATGCAATGGAGCACCAGTGTCATAGAGGTTACATCAGCACACCCACTTGAGTATGTGCGGTGATGTGGATCATTGTGGTTTGGAAAAAAACACATGCAATGACACTCCAATGTTTGTTAAACGATGGTTAGAAAGCCCTAGAACATGCTGGAGTGCAACATTGGAATGCAATGGAGCACCAGTCTGACAGAGGTTGCATCACCACACCATCTTGAGTGTGTGTGGTCATGTGGATCATTGTGGTTTGGAAAACAACACATGCAATGACACTCTATTGTGTGTCAAACCATGGTCAGACAACCCTAGAACAAGCTAAAGTGCAAAATTGGAATGCAATGGAGCACCAGTTTGATAGAGGTTGCATCACCACACCCACTTGAGTGTGCGTATTCATGTGGATCATTGTGGTTTGGAAAAGAACACATGCAATGACACTCCATTGTGTGTTAAACCATGGTAAAAAATCCCTAGAACATGCTAGAGTGCAAAATTGGAATGCAATGGAGCACTAGTGTAATAGAGGTTGCATCAGCATACCCACTCGAGTATGTGTGGTCATCTGGATCATTGTGGTTTGGAAAAAAACACATGCAATGACACTCCATTGTGTGTCAAATCATGGTCAAAAAGCCGTACAACATGCTAGAGTGCAACATTGGAATGCAATGGAGCACCAGTGTGATAGAGGTTGCATCAGCACACCCACTTGAGTATGTGTGGTCATGTGGATCATTGTGGTTTGGAAAAAAATACATGCAATGACACTCCACTTCATGTCAATCCATGGTCCGAAAGCCCTAGAACATGCTGGAGTGCAACATTGGAATGCAATGGAGCACTAGTGTGAAAGAAGTTACATCACCACACCCACTTGAGTGTGTGTTGTCATGTGGATCATTGTGGTTTGGAAAAGAACACATGCAATGACACTCCATTGTGTGTAAAACTGTGGTCATAAAGCCCTGGAACATGCTAGAGTGCAACATTGGAATGCAATGGAGCACCAGTGTGATAGAGGTTGCATCAGCACACCCACTTGAGTGTGTGTGGTCATGTGGATCATTGTGGTTTGGAAAAGAACACATGCAATGACACTCCATTGTGTGTCAAACCATGGTAAAAAATCCCTAGAACATGCAGGAGTGCAACATTGGAATGCAATGGAGCACCAATGTCATAGAGGTTACATCAGCACACCCATTTGAGTATGTGCGGTCATGTGGATCATTGTGGTTTGGAAAAAAACACATGCAATGACACTCCAATGTTGGTTAAACGATGGTCAGAAAGCCCTAGAACATGCTGGAGTGCAACATTGGAATGCAATGGAGGACCAGTCTGACAGAGGTTGCATCCCCACACCATCTTGAGTGTGTGTGGTCATGTGGATCAATTTGGTTTGGAAAAGAACACATGCAATGACACTCCATTCTGTGTCAAATCTTGGTTAAAAAGGCCTAGAACATGCTAGAGTGAAACATTGGAATGCAATGGAGCACTAGTGTGATAGAGGTTGCATCACCACACCCACTTGAGTGTGTGTGGTCATGTGGATCATTGTGGTTTGGAAAAGAACACATGCAATGACACTCCATTGTGTGTCAAACCTTGGTTAGAAATCCCTAGAACATGCTAGAGTGCAACATTGGAATGCAATGGAGCACCAGTGTGATAGAGGTTGCATCACCACCCACTTGGGTTTGTGTGGTCATGTGGATCATTGTGGTTTGGAAAAGAACACATGCAACGACACTCTATTGTGCGTCAAACCATGGTCAGAAAGCCCTAGAACATGCTGGAGTGCAACATTGGAATGCAATGGAGCACTAGTGTGACAGAGGTTGCATCACCACACCAACTTGAGTGTGTGTGGTCATGTGGATCATTGTGGTTTGGAAAAGAACACATGCAATGACACTCCATTGTGTGTCAAACCATGGTCAGAAATCCCTAGAACATGCTGGAGTGCCACATTGGAATGCAATGGAGCACTAGTGTGATAGAGGTTGCATCAGCACACCCACTTGAGTGTGTGTGGTCATGTGGATCATTGTGGTTTGGAAAAGAACACATGCAATGACACTCCATTGTGTGTCAAACCATGGTCAGAAGCCCTAGAACATTCTAAAGTGCAACATTGGAATGCAATGGAGCACCAGTGTGATAGAGGTTGCATCACCACACCCACTTGAGTGTGTGTGGTCATGTGGATCATTGTGGTTTGGAAAAGAACACATGCAGTGAAACTCCAAAATGTGTCAAACCATTGTTAAAAAGCCCTAGAACATGCTAGAGTGCAACATTGGAATGCAATGGAGCACTAGTGTGATAGAGGTTGCATCAGCATACCCACTCGAGTATGTGTGGTCATGTGGATCATTGTGGTTTGGAAAAAAACACATGCAATGACACTCCATTGTGTGTCAAACTATGGTCATAAGGCCCTAGAACATGCTAAAGTGCAACATTGGAATGCAATGGAGCACCAGTGTGATAGAGGTTGCATCACCACACCCACTTGAGTGTGTGTGGTCATGTGGATCATTGAGGTTTGGAAAGAACACATGCAATGACACTCCATTGTGTGTCAAACCATGGTAAAAGCCCTAGAACATGCTAGAGTGCAACATGGGAATGCAATGGAGCACTAGTGTGATAGAGGTTGCATCACCACACCCACTTGTATGTGTTGTCATGTGGATCATTGTGGTTTGGAAAAGAACACATGCAATGACACTCCATTGTGTGTAAAACTGTGGTCATAAAGCCCTGGAACATGCTAGAGTGCAACATTGGAATGCAATGGAGCACCAGTGTGATAGAGGTTGCATCAGCACACCCACTTGAGTGTGTGTGGTCATGTGGATCATTGTGGTTTGGAAAAGAACACATGCAATGACACTCCATTGTGTGTAAAACTGTGGTCATAAAGCCCTGGAACATGCTAGAGTGCAACATTGGAATGCAATGGAGCACTAGTGTGAAAGAGGTTACATCACCACCCACTTGAGTGTGTGTGGTCATGTGGATCATTGTGGTTTGGAAAAGAACACATGCAATGACACTCCATTGTGTGTCAAACCATGGTCAGACAGCCGTAGAACATGCAGGAGTGCAACATTGGAATGCAATGGAGCACCAATGTCATAGAGGTTACATCAGCACACCCATTTGAGTATGTGCGGTCATGTGGATCATTGTGGTTTGGAAAAAAACACATGCAATGACACTCCAATGTTTGTTAAACGATGGTCAGAAAGCCCTAGAACATGTTGGAGTGCAACATTGGAATGCAATGGAGCACCAGTCTGACAGAGGTTGCATCCGCACACCATCTTGAGTGTGTGTGTGGTCATGTGGATCAATTTGGTTTGGAAAAGAACACATGCAATGACACTCCATTCTGTGTCAAATCTTGGTTAAAAAGGCCTAGAACATGCTAGAGTGAAACATTGGAATGCAATGGAGCACCAGGGTGATAGAGGTTGCATCAGCACACCCACTTGGGTTTGTGTGGTCATGTGGATCATTGTGGTTTGGAAAAGAACACATGCAACGACACTCTATTGTGCGTCAAACCATGGTTAGAAAGCCCTAGAACATGCTGGAGTGCAACATTGGAATGCAATGGCGCGCTAGTGTGGCAGAGGTTGCATCACAAGAGCCAAATTAGTGTGTGTGGTCATGTGGATCATTGTGGTTTGGGAAAAAACACATGCAATGACACTCAATGTGTCTGTTAAACCATGGTCGAAGCCCTAGAACATGCTGGAGTGCCACATTGGAATGCAATGGAGCACTAGTTTGACAAAGGTTGCATCACCACACCAACTTGAGTGTGTGTGGTCATGTGGATCGTTGTGGTTTGGAAAACAACACATGCAATGACACTCTATTGTGTGTCAAACCATGGTCAGACAACCCTGGAACATGTTGGAGTGCAACATTAGAATGCAATGGAGCACCAGTGTGATAGAGGTTGCTTCACCACACCCACTTGAGTGTGTGTGGTCATATGGATGATTGTGGTTTGGAAAAGAACACCTGCAACGACACTCCATTGTGTGTCAAACCATGATCACAAAGCCCTAGAACATGCTGGAGTGCAACATTGGAATGCAATGCAGCACTATTGTGGCAGAGGTTGCATCACCACACCCACTTGAGTGTGTGTGTTCATGCGGATCATTGTGGTTTGGAAAAGAACACATGCAATGACACTCCATTGTGTGTAAAATCTTGGTTAAAAAGCCCTAGAACATGCTAGAGTGCAACATTGGAATGCAATGGAGCACTAGTGTGATAGAGGTTGTATCAGCACACCCACTTGAGTGTGTGTGGTCATGTGAATCATTGTGGTTTGGGAAAAAACACATGCAATGACACTCCAATGTGTGTCAAACCATGGTCAGAAATCCCTAGAACATGCTGGAGTGCCACATTGGAATGCAATGGAGCACTAGTTTGACAAAGGTTGCATCACCACACCAACTTGAGTGTGTGTGGTCATGTGGATCGTTGTGGTTTGGAAAACAACACATGCAATGACACTCTATTGTGTGTCAAAAGATGGTCATAAGGCCCTAGAACATGCTAAAGTGCAACATTGGAATGCAATGGAGCACCAGTGTGACAGAGGTTGCATCACCACACCCACTTGAGTGTGTGTGGTCATGTGGATCATTGTGGTTTGGAAAAGAACACATGCAATGACACTCCATTGTGTGTCAAACCATGGTAAAAAATCCTAGAACATGCTGGAGTGCAACATTGGAATGCAATGGAGCACCTAGTGTGACAGAGGTTGCATCCACACCCACTTGAGTGTGTGTGGTCATATGGATCATGGTGGTTTGGAAAAGAACACCTGCAACGACACTCCATTGTGTGTCAAACCATGGTCAGAAAGCCCTAGAACATGTTGGAGTGCAACATTGGAATGCAATGGAGCACTAGTGTGACAGAGGTTGCATCACCACACCCACTTGAGTGTGTGTGGTCATGCGGATCATTGTGGTTTGGAAAAGAACACATGCAATGACACTCCATTGTGTCAACCATGGTCAGAAAAGCCGTAGAACATGCTAGAATGCAACATTGGGATGCAATGGAGCACCAGTGTGACATAGGTTGGATCACAACACCCACTTGAGTGTGTGGTCATGTGGATCATTGTGGTTTGGAAAAGAACACATGCAATGACACTCCATTGTGTGTCAAACCATGGTCAGAAAGCCCTAGAACATGCTAGAGTGCAACATTGGAATGCAATGGAGCACTAGTGTGTCAGAGGTTGCATCACCACACCCAATTGAGTGTGTGTGGTCATGTGGATCGTTGTGGTTTGAAAAACACATGCAATGACACTCCAATATGTGTCAAACCATGGTCGAAAGCCCTAGAACATGCGGAGTGCAACATTGGAATGCAATGGAGCACTAGTGTGATAGGTTGCATCACCACACCACTTGAGTGTGTGTGGTCTTGTGGATCATTGTGGTTTGGAAAAGAACACATGCAATGACACTCCATTGTGTGTCAAACTATGGTTAGAAAGCCCTAGAACATGCTGGCGTGCAACATTGCAGTGCAATGGAGCGCTAGTGTGATAGAGGTTGCATCACCACCCCACTTGAGTGTGTGTGGTCATGTGGATCATTGTGTTTGGAAAAGAACACATGCAATGACACTCCATTGTGTGTCAAACCATGGTCAGAAAGCCCTAGAACATGCTAGAGTGCAACATTGGAATGCAATGGAGCACTAGTGTGAAAGAGGTTACATCACCACACCCACTTGAGTCTTTGTGGTCATGTGGATCATTGTGGTTTGGAAAAAAACACATGCAATGACACTCCAATATGTGTCAAACCATGGTCAGAAAGCCCTAGAACATGCTGGAGTGCAACATTGGAATGCAATGGAGCACCAGTGTGATGAGGTTGCATCACCACACCCACTTGAGTGTTTGTGGTCATGTGGATCATTGTGGTTTGGAAAAGAACAAATGCGATGACACTCCATTGTGTGTCAAACCCTGGTCAGAAAGCCCTAGAACATGCTAAAGTGCAACATTGGAATGCAATGGAGCACCAGTGTGACAGAGGTTGCATCACCACCCACTTGAGTGTGTGTGGTCATGTGGATCATTTTGGTTTGGAAAAGAACACATGCAATGACACTCCAATGTCTGTAAAAACATGGTAACAAAGCCCTAGAACATGCTGGAGTGCAAGATTGGAATGCAATGGAGCACAACGTAATAGAGGTTGCATCACCACACCCACTTAGTATGTGTGGTCATGTGGATCATTGTGGTTTGGAAAAAACACATGCAATGACACTCCATTGTGTGTCAAATCATGGTCAAAAAGCCATACAACATGCTAGAGTGCAACATTGGAATGCAATGGAGCACCAGTATGACAGAGGTTGCATCACCACACCCACTTGAGTGTGTGTGGTCATGTGGATCATTGTGGTTTGGAAACATGCAATGACACTCCATTGCATGTGTCAAACCATGGTGAAAGCCCTAGAACATGCTGGAATGCAACATTGGAATGCAATGGCGCACTAGTGTGAAAGAGGTTGCATCACCACACCCACTTGAGTGTGTGTGTTCATGTGGATCATTGTGGTTTGGAAAAGAACACATGCAATGACACTCCATTGTGTGTCAAACCATGGGCAGACAGCGGTAGAACATTCAAGAGTGCAACATTTGAATGCAATGGAGCACCAGTGTGATAGAGGTTGCATCAGCACACCCACTTGAGTATGTGTGGTCATGTGGATCATTGTGGTTTGGAAAAAAACACATGCAATGACACTCCAATGTCTGTTAAACCATGGTCAGAAAGCCCTAGAACATGCTGGAGTGCAACATTGGAATGCAATGGAGCACCAGTTTGACAGAGGTTGCATCACCACACCCAGTTGAGTGTGTGTGGTCATGTGGATCATTGTGGTTTGGAAAAAAACACATGCAAGGAAACTCCATTGTTTGTCAAACCATGGAAAAAAGCCGTAGAACATGCTAGAGTGCAACATTGGAATGCAATGGAGCACTAGTGTGATAGAGGTTGCATCACCACACCCACTTGAGTGTGTGTGGTCATGTGGATCATTGTGGTTTGGAAAGAACACATGCAATGACACTCCATTGTGTGTCAAACCATGGTCGTAAAGCCCTAGAACATGCTGGAATGCAACATTGGAATGCAATGGAGCACCAGTGTGATAGAGGTTGCATCACCACACCCACTTGAGTGTGTGTGGTCATGTGGATCATTGTGGTTTGGAAAAACACATGCAATGACACTCCAATGTGTGTCAAACCATGGTCAGAAAGCCCTAGAACATGATGGAGTGCAACATTGGAATGCAATGGAGCACTAGTGTGATAGAGGTTGCATCACCACACCCACTTGAGTGTGTGTGGTCATGTGGATCATTGTGGTTTGGAAAGAACACATGCAATGACACTCCATTGTGTGTCAAACCATGGTCATAAGCCCTAGAACATGCTAAAGTGCAACATTGGAATGCAATGGAGCACCAGTGACAGAGGTTGCATCACCACCCACTTGAGTGTGTGTTCATGTGGATCATTGTGGTTTGGAAAAGAACATGCAATGACACTCCTTGTGTGTCAAACCATGGTAAAATCCTAGAACATGCTGGAGTGCAAGATTGGAATGCAATGGAGCACCAGTGTGATAGAGGTTGCATCAGCATACCCACTAGAGTGTGTGTGGTCATGTGGATCATTGTGGTTTGGAAAAAAACACATGCAATGACACTCCATTGTGTGTCAAAGCATGGTCAGAAAGCCCTAGAACATGCTGGAGTGCAACATTGGAATGCGATGGAGCACCAGTGTGACAGAGGTTGCATCACCACA
Organism: Avena insularis; assembly: GCA_023614405.1. Lineage (NCBI taxonomy): Eukaryota > Viridiplantae > Streptophyta > Magnoliopsida > Poales > Poaceae > Avena > Avena insularis. The sequence goes on along the minus strand of CM042684.1, from coordinate 273,664,794 downwards.
CCCACTTGAGTGTGTGTGGTCATGTGGATCATGTGGTTCAGAAAAACACATGCAATGACACTCCATTGCATGTCAAACCATGGTCCAAAGCCCTAGAACATGCTGGAGTGCAATATTGGAATGCGATAGAGCACTAGTGTGACTGAGGTTGCATCACCACACCCACTTGAGTGTGTGTGGTCATGTGGATCATTGTGGTTTGTAAATGTCCACATGCAATGACACTCCAATATGTGTCAAACCGTGGTGAAAGCCTAGAACATTCAAGAGTGCAACATTGGAATGCAATGGAGCACCAGTGTCATAGAGGTTACATCAGCACACCCACATGAGTATGTGTGGTCATGTGGATCATTGTGGTTTGAAAAAAACACATGCAATGACACTCCAATGTTTGTTAAACCATGGTCAGAAAGCCCTAGAACATGGTGGAGTGCAACATTGGAATGCGATGGAGCACCAGTGTGACAGAGGTTGCATCACCACACCCACTTGGGTGTGTGTGTGCTCATTTGGATAATTGTGCTTTGGAAAAGAACACATGCAATGACACTCCAATGTTTGTCAAACCATGGTCAGAAAGCCCTAGAACATGCTAGAGTGCAACATTGGATGCGATGGAGCACTAGTGTGTCAGAGGTTGCATCACCACACCCAATTGAGTGTGTGTGGTCATGTGGATCGTTGTGGTTTGGCAAAGAACCCATTCAAGGAAAATCCAATATGTGTCAAACCATGGTTAGAAAGCCCTAGAACATTGTGAAGTGCAATAGTGGAATGTGATGGACCACTAGTGTGACAAAGGTTGCATCACCACACCTACTTGAGTGCGTGTGGTCATGTGGTCATTGTGGTTTGGAAAAAACATGCAATGGTACTCCAATATGTGTCAAACCATGCTCAAAAAGCCCTAGAACATGCTGGAGTGCAACATACGAATGCGATGGAGCACTAGTGTGACTGAGGTTGCATCAGCACACCCACCTGAGTGTGTGTTGTCATGTGGATCATTGTGGTTTGTAAATGTACACATGCAATGACACTCCAATATGTGTCAAACCATGGTCAGAAAGTAATAGGACATGCTGAAGTGCAACATTGGAATGCAATGGAGCACTAGTGTAATAGAGGTTGCATCACCACACCCACTTGAGTGTGCGTGGTCATGCGGATCATTGTGTTTGGAAAAGAACAAATGCAATGACACTCCAATATTTGTCAAACCATGCTTAGAAACCCTAGAACATGCTAGTGTGCAACATTGGAATGCGATGGATCACTAGTGTGACAGAGATTGCATCACAACACCCACTTGAGCAATTGTGTGGTCATGTGGATCATTGTGATTTGAATAAGAACACATGCAATGACACTCCAATATGTGTTAAACCATGGTTAAAAATCCCTAGAACATGTTGGAGTGCAACATTGTAATGCAATGGAGCACTAGTGTAACAGAGGTGCATCACCACACCCACTTGAGTGTGCGTGGTCATGTGGATCATTTTGTTTGGAAAAGAACACATGCAATGACACTCCAATATGTGTCAAACCATGGTTAGAAAGCCCTAGAACATGCTGGCGTGCAACATTGCAGTGCAATGGAGCGCTAGTGTGATAGAGGTTGCATCACCACACCACTTGAGTGTGTGTGGTCATGTGGATCATTGTGTTTGGAAAATAAGACATGTAATGATACTCCAATATGTGTCAAACCATGGCCAGAAAGCCAAAGAACATGCTGGAGTGCAACATTGGAATGCGATGGAGCACCAGTGTGAAAGAGGTTGCATCAGCACACCCACTTGAGTGTGTGTGGTCATGTGGATCATTGTGGTTTGAAAAAACACAAGCAATGATACTCCAATATGTGTCAAACCATGGCCAGAAAGCCAAAGAACATGCTGGAGTGCAACATTGGAATGCGATGGAGCACCAGTGTGAAAGAGGTTGCATCAGCACACCCACTTGAGTGTGTGTGGTCATGTGGAGCATTGTGGTTTGGAAAACAACACATCCAATGAAACTCCAATATATGTCAAAGCATGGTTAGAATGCCCTAGACATTCTAGAGTGCAACATTGCAATGCAATGGAGAACCAGTGTGACAGAGGTTGCATTACTTCACCCACTTGAATGTGTGTGGTCATGTGGATCATTGTGTTTGGAAAAGAACACATGCAATGACACTCCAATATGTGTCAAACCATGGTCAGAAAGCCCTAGAACATGCTAGAGTGCAAAATTGGAATGCAATGGAGCACCATCGTGACAGAGGTTGCATCACCATACCCACTTGAGTGTGTGTGGTCATGTGGATCATTGTGGTTTGGAAAAGAACACTTGCAATGACACTCCAATATGTGTAAACCATGTTCAGAAAGCCTAGAACAAGCCGGAGTTCAACATTGGAATGCAATGGTGCACCAGTGTGACAGAGGTTGCATCACCACACCAACTTGAGCCTGTGTGGTCATGTGGATCACTGTGGTTTCAAAAAGAGCAGATGCAATGACACTCCAATATGTGCTAAACAATGGTCAGAAACCAATATAAAATGTTGGAGTGCAACATTGGAATGCAATGGAGCACTAGTGTGATAGATGTTGCATCACCACACCCACATGAGTGTCTGTGGTCATGTGGATCATTGTGGTTCAAAAAATAACACATGCAATGACACTCCAATATGTGTCAAACCATGGTCAGAAAGCCCTAGAACATGCTGGAGTGCAACATTGCAATGGAGCACTAGTGTGACAGAGGTTGCATCACCACACCCACTTGAGTGTGTGTGGTCATGTGGATCATTATGGTTTGGAAAACAACACACGCAATGAAACTCCAATATGTGTCAAACCATGGTAAGAAAGCACTATAAAATGTTGGAGTGTAGAATTGGAATGCGATGAAGCACCAGCGTGACATAGGTTGCATCACCACGCCCATCAGAGTGTCTATGGTCATGTGGATCATTGTGGTTTGGAAAATAACACATGCAATGACACTCCAATATGTGTCAAACCATGGTCAGAAAGCCCTAGAACATGCTGGAGTGCAACATTGCAGTGCAATGGAGCACTAGTGTCATAGAGGTTGCATCACCACACCCACTTGAGTGTGTGTGGTCATGTGGATCATTGTGGTTTGGAAAACAACACATGCAATGAAACTCCAATATGTGTCAAATCATAGTCAGAATGCCCTTGAACATGCTGGAGTGCAACATTATGCAATGGAGCACCAGTGTGACAGAGGTTGCATCACCACACCCACTTGAGTGTCTGTGGTCATGTGGATCATTGTGGTTTGGAAAAGAACAAATGCAATGACACTCCAGTATGTGTGAAACCATGGTCAGAAAGCCCTAGAAGATGATGGAGTGGAACATTGGAATGCAATGGAGCACAAGTGTGACAGATGTTACATCACCACACCCACTTGAGTGTGTATGGTCATGTGGATCATTGTGGTTTGGAAAAGAACACATGCAATGACACTCAAATATGTGTCAAACTAAGGTCAGAAAGGGATTGTTTGTTTGCGGCCCGTAATTTCATGGGCGAGTGCAAACCGCGTTTTGTAAAGTTGCCTATAATTGCCGTGTTTCGTAAAGTTGGGATACCAACTACTCAATGGGGCCATTTCGACGCAAACTCATCTCACCCCTGCCAAATACAAACATTCCGTTAAAATGCCCCGTGAAGTAGACGGTCAGGACCCACATGTCGGTCATCTATCCGTGATGCGAGCGCCAACGCGGCAACCTCTTAGGCATATCGAGAAACTAAGTGGATTGGATGCGTTGACCAATTTCACAAATCCATTCCCTCCTTTCCCCTAGCACCGGCAGCGTCAAAATCCACCCTCCAAGCAGGACACTCCCTTTTGACATTTGACTTCTGGCGCCAAGTTGCTGCGCCTAGTCGCTGATCCCGAGCTCCAATGGCGCATGTCGTAGCCGCCGTTGCAAGGATCTAGCCCGCCACCGCCTCCGACAAGCCGAGCAGCTCGGGGGATGGCAGATCCTACTACCAAGGAAGAAGAAGTTCTGGCTACATGCGGGTGAGCTACCCTTCTCTTTGCTATTCGCACTAATTATAACTGCTAGCTGGCTACTGAACCTACCATTGTTTGTTAGCCCAACACTGACAAACATATTTTGTCCACAGTTTTTTGTCAAGTGGGATCTCCGCGGACCACCCTTACCTGGTTACGGTAGTCCTCTTCAGGTATGACTCTAAATCAGTAAGGGTGAAGGGCAAGTGGTATGGACACCATTGTATGACGATGGAAGAAGCGCCTATGCAGATATGCACTATATCTGGTATGGTTGTTGCTATGCATAATCTTGATGAATTATGGCCGAAGCAGACTGCAAAGTTTAGCTTCATGGATGAACGTGGCATCATGGTTCCTCTAACGTGTGAAAGTCAGCTAATTGGGTTAATGAAAAGGTATGCTTCGGATTGCATGTTTGAGCTGAAGTGTGATGCACTGGATGTGGAAGCTGCTGCAACTGGGAGTCGGCCTTCTATTCTTGGATAGGGTGGTTGCTCGAACCCAATTAGCTCCTGGTAAGCAAAAGTCTCTTGGGGTTCGCATGTTTTGCTGAATTGTAATTTTTGTTTCATTTACTCTGTAGGTATTGGGCAGTTATGCAATAGTCTTGTTTCTTTGACAGGAAGCGTCGCAAGGTTAGAAACATGACTGCCGGGTCAGTCATTTTGCTGCCCGAAGAAGGTAAAAACGAGTGGAAAGATGATGTTGGACATGATTCTGGTGTTGATTGTCCTGGCGATGCAGAGTACATGAAGCTAAGAAAATTGGCACCAAGGAAGAGGAAGAAGGCAGGAAATGAAGAAGCCAGTGGACATGAAGGCTTGGCACCCAGGCTGCGGAAGCAGGCTGCTGGCAATGAAGATGCATAGTAATGTGTTGAACTTGAACCTATATATGTAATTCGGTTAAATTCTGGAGCTCTGTGTGAGGCACTTTGTGGGCGAAACAATCTACCCACGTTCTCTGAGTAAAATGTACTGTGACTTAGGGTTTGGAAATGCCCGAGTTAGTAGTTGAATCTGAAATTGTGATTGTGCCACTGCTATCTGAAAACAGGCAGCACCGGTTCCATGATTGCTGAGGGGCAGGAGGTCTCCAAATTCGATGGAATGTAAGTGGCATAGAAATAAATTATTTAAGCTACAACACTCCACGAAGCAGCAACTTATTTCAGATGCTACACAATGACGTGGCAACATAAATAGCAATGGCAACCGATAATGCCCAGATGAGGAGGAAATAAGTACCACTTTCTGGCCTAATCTTGAGCCTGTCTATCTCACCGTCTCCCTGCTCCTGCATCCCCTGCATCTGGAAAAGCTCCCGGATCTCTAGTAACCGGATGTACGTGCTTCCACTTTATAAATTGTGGTTGTGACATTTGCATGCAGCACAATCCACGTAGATTACGTTTAAACAAACCACCAATGTCAGAATACCACCATGATCAGACAAAAGGAAGTAATGCAGGGTTAAGACAGATTAACGGGCGACTAATTTATTTTCCTCCCAGGACTCCGGGACCACTAGTTCAGACCGCTAGGTCAACAAGTACAACTATTACAACTTAAAAAGGCACGAAGCTCAAGCTAAATAGAACTAGTTATCACACATCTCCTTGATCTTCCTAATCTTAGCCCGATGCGCATCTTCCTACGAGAGCAAGGATCGAATCGTCTGCTCCTTCCTTTTAGCATCTTCCTTGCATAGCTTCAATTGTTTCTCTGCATTTTTCCTCATGCACTTGTCAATAGTCATAGTTGTGAACTGCAGGACTTTGGCCTGGTGAAGATCATTCCTTGCTTGAGTCAGTTTTTGCTCTTCTTTAGCCTTCATGGCCAATGCCACGCCCCTCTCCTTCTCGACTTTGCTAACCTCGTCTTGCACCCTCTTGAGATCTCGGTTAAGCTTGGTAGTGTCATCTGGTTCCCATAGCTTCATCTCAACACTGTCAAGAAGTGAGCTGAATACGGATTCTTTCAACTCAACAGTCATTTCCCATCGATTTGGGCCTCTCTGGATCTACCCATTTGACAACACCGCAAATTCCACCTTTCATCATTGCACGATGTCCTTGACACCGTAAAAACCTCCTGCCTGCGTTTTGTCCTTGGAACGATACAAATTTAGCAGGCACATATCCATGTTGACATAGTATTGGACTGTCTTCATCCGCTAAACCATGATAGTCAGAGTCATACAGCGTCTGGTTGGCCTAACTCATCATACGCGCATGAGTAAACAGAGTAAATCTAGCTCAAGATAGATAACTAGCCACAGATGATAGAGATAGAGATGAGACGACTCACATCGAAATCACCGTCCCTGTCGTCACGGTGCGTTTCCTCGCCAGATCCCCTTGAACCCATGGCGAGAGGGGAGGGGGGTGGCTGCCGGAGAGGGGATTGGGATGGAGGCGTTGTCGGCTTGCCGCTACGGCAGGATGGGAGTGAAGTGGGGAAAGTGGCTTCGAGGGGATGGAAGAGAAGTACGAGGAGGAAGAGAAGTAATGGGGACGTGACACTAGAATATGGCCCACTGAACTTGTGAGTCATGACACTCGCAACAGGGGAGCGCCCGATGTTGCTAGTTTGTCTAGAGCAAGCGGGCAGCAAGCATGGCCAATCATGCCGCAGAACATCCTACTCGCGGATCGCTCTCACGAAGACCATCCCAATCGTCCAAGAGCCCTGATCAAACGGTATGTAACAATCGTCAAGCAGAACAACAGTGTTAGGGGTCTCCTATGTTAGGGCGTGCCTTCTAGAAGACTCGGTCTAACGACCACCATTGGGGGGCTAAGGTTAGGGCTCTCCTAAGGTTAGGATCCGTATGCGGTTTATGAGAAGAACACACATGCAATGACACTGGTGATATGTGGTTTGTGAAAATAACACACATGCAATGACTCTAACTGTGGTTAATGAAAACATCACACATGCAATGACACTGGTGGATCCATGTGTGGTTTGTGAGAAGAACATACATCCAATGACACTGGGTGTGGTTAATGAAAAAAGCATACATGCAATGACACTAGTGGATCCATGAGTGGTTTTAGAGAAGAACACACATGCAATGACACTGGGTGTGGTTCATGAAAATAACACTCATCCAATGACACTAGTGGATCCATATGTGGTTTGTGGAAAGAACAGACACGCAATGACTCTAGATGTGGTCTGTGAAAAGAACAGACATGCAATGACTCTGGTTGTGTTTCATGAAAAGAACAAACATGCAATGACACTGGTGGATCCATGTGTGGTTTTTGAGAAGAACACACATGCAATGACTCTGGCTGCGGTTCGTGAAAAGAACACACATGCAATGACACTGGTGGATCCATGTGTGGTTTGTGAGTAAAACACACATGTAATGACACTGGGTGTGGTTAATGAATATTGCAGACATGCAATGACACTGGTGGATCCATGTGTGGTTTGTGAGAAGAACACACATGCAATCACACTGGGTGTGGTTCATGAAAAGAATATGCATCCAATGACACTGGCTGTGGTTCATGAAAATAACACACATGCAATGACACTGGTGGATCCATGTGTGGTTTGTGAAAGAACAAACATGTAATGACTCTACCTGTGGTTTGTGAAAAGAATAGACATGCAATGATACTGGTGGATCCATGTGTGGTTTGTGAGAAGAACAACCATCCAATGACACTAGGTGTTGTTAATGAAAAGAGCACACATGCAGTGACTATGGTGTATCCATGTGTAGTTTGTGAGAAGAACAGACATCCAATGACACTAGGTGTGGTTAATGAAAAGAGCAGACATGCAATGACACTGGTGGATCCATGTGTGGTTTGTGAGAAGAACACACATGCAATGACACTAGGTGTGGTTAATGAAAAGAACACTCATCCAATGACATTGGTGGATCCATATGTGGTTTGTGGAAAGAATAGACATGCAATGACTCTAGCTGTGGATAGTGAAAAGAACAGACATGCAATGAGTCTAGTTGTGGTTTGTGAAAATAACACACATCCAGTCACACTGGTGGATCCATATGTGGTTTGTGGAAAGAATAGACATGCAATGACTCTAGCTGTGGTTTGTGAAAAGAACAGACATGCAATGGCAAAGGTGGATCCATGTGTGGTTTGTGAGAAGAACACACATGCAATGACACTTGGTGTGGTTCATGAAAAGAACACACATCCAATGACACTGGTGTATCCTTATGTTGTTTGTGAGAAGAACATACATGCAATGACTCTGGCTATGGTTCATGAAAAGAACACACATACAATGACACTGGTGTATCCATGTGTCATTTTTTAGAAGAACACACATGCAAATACTCTGGCTGTGGTTCATGAAAATAACGCACATGCAATGAGACTCGTGGATCCATGTGTGGTTTGTGAGAAGAACACACATGCAATGACACTAGGTGTGGTTCATGAAAAGAACACACATCCAATGACACTGGTGTATCATTATGTGGTTTGTGAGAAGAACGGACATGCAATGACTCTAGCTGTGTTTCATGAAAAGAACACACATCCAATGACACTGGTGTATCCTTATGTGGTTTGTGAAAAGATCACACATGCAATGACTCTGGTGTATCCATGTGTGGTTTGTGAGAAGAGCAGACATCCAATGACACTGAGTGTGGTTAATGAAAAGAGCAGACATGCAATCACACTGGTGGAGCCATGTGTGGTTTGTCAGAAGAACACACATGCAATGACACTGGGTGTGGTTCATGAAAAGAACACTCATCCAATGACACTAGTGGATCCATATGTGGTTTTTGGAGAGAATAGACATGCAATGACTCTAGCTGTGGTTTGTGAAAAGAACAGACATGCAATGACTCTAGTTGTGGTTGTGAAAAGAAACACACATCCAGTGACACTGGTGTATCAATATGTGGTTTGTGGAAAGAACAGACATGCAATGACACTGGTGGATCCATGTGTGGTTTGTGAGAAGAACACACATGCAATGACACTAGGTTTGGTTAATGAAAAGAACACACATCCAATGACACTAGTGTATCCTTATGTAGTTTGTGAGAATAACAGACATGCAATGACTCTGGCTATGGTTTATGAAAATAACAGACATGCAATGACACTGGTGGATCCTTGTGTGGTTTTTGAGAAGAACACACATGCAATTACTCTGGCTATGGTTATTGAAAAGAGCTGACATGCAATGACTCTAGTGGATCCATGTGTGGTTTGTGAGAAGAACACACATGCAATGACACTAGGTGTGGTTCATGAAAAGAACACTCATCCAATCACACTAGTGGATCCATACGTGGTTTGTGGAAAGACCAGACATGCAATGACTCTAGCTGTGGTTGGTGAAAAGAACAGACATGTAATGACTAGTTGTAGTTTGTGAAAAGAACAACATCCAGTGACACTGGTGGATCCATATGTGGTTTGTGGAAAGAACAGACAGGCAATGACTCTAGCTGTGATTTGTGAAAATAACACAGATTCAGTGACAGTACTGGATCCATATTTGGTTTGTGGAAAGAACAGACATGCAACGAGTCTAGCTTTGGTTTGTGGAAAGAACAGACATGCAATGACACTAGTGGATCCATGTGTGGTTTGTGAGAAGAACACACATGCAATGACACTGGGTGTGGTTCATGAATAGAACACAAATCCAATGACACTGGTGTATCCTTATGTGGTTTGTGAGAAGAACATACATGCAATGACTCTAGCTTTGGTTCATGAAAAGAACACACATCCAATGACACTAGTGTATCCATGTGTGATTTGTGAGAAGAACACACATGCAATTACTCTGGTTGTGGTTCATGAAAAGAACAAACATGCAATGACACTGGTGGATCCATGTGTGGTTTCTGCAAAGAACACACATGCAATGACTCTAGGTGTGGTTCATGAAAAGAACACACATCCAATGACACCGGTCTATCCTTATGTGGTTTGTGAGAAGAACAGACATGCAATGACTCTGGCTATGGTTTATGAAAAGAACACACATCCAATGACACTGGTGTATCCTTATGTGGTTTGTGAAAGAGCACACATGCAATGACTCTAGTGTATCCATGTGTGGTTTGTGAGAAGAACAAACATCCAATGACACTTGGTGTGGTTAATGGAAAGAGCAGACATGCAATGACACTGGTAGATCCATGTGTGGTTTGTGAGAAGAACACACATGCAATGACACTGGGTCTGGTTCATGAAAAGAACACTCATCCAATGACACTGGTGGATCCATATCTGGTTCGTGGAAAGACCAGACATGCAATGACTCTACTTGTGGTTTGTGAAAAGAACAGACATGCAATGACTAGTTGTGGTTGGTGAAAATAACACACATCCAGTGACACTGGTGGATCCATATGTGGTTTGTGGAAAGAACAGACATGCAATGACTCTAGCTGTGGTTGGTGAAAAGAACAGACATGCAATGACACTGGTGGATCCATGTGTGGTTTGTGAAAAGAACAGACATGCAATGAGTCTACTTATGGTTTGTGAAAATAACACACATCAAGTGACACTACTGGATCCATATGTGGTATGTGGAAAGAACAGACATGCAATGAGTCTAGCTTTGGTTTGTGAAAAGAACATACATGCAATAACACTAGTGGATCCATGTGTGGTTTGTGAGAAGAACACACATGCAATTACACTGGGTGTGGTTCATGAAAAGAACACAGATCTGGTGTATCCTTATGTGGTTTGTGAGAAGAAAAGACACGCAATGACTTTGGATTTGGTTCATGAAAAGAACACACATCTAATGACACTGGTGTATCCATGTGTGATTTTTGAGAAGAACACACATGCAATAATACTAGGTGTGGTTCATGAAAAGAACACACATCCAATGACACCGATGTATCCTTATGTGGTTTGTGAGAAGAATAGACATGCAATGACTCTGGCTATGGTTCATGAAAAGAACACACATCCAATGACACTAGTGTATCCTTATGTGGTTTTTGAAAATATCACACATGCAATGACTCTGGTGTATCCATGTGTGGTTTGTGACAAGAACATACATCCAATGACACTTGGTGTGGTTAATGAAAAGAGCAGACATGCAATGACACTAGTAAATCCATGTGTGGTTTGTGAGAAGAACACACATGCAATGACACTAGGTGTGGTTCATGAAAAGAACACTTATCCAATGACACTTGTGGATGCATATCTGGTTTGTGGAAAGAACAGACATGCAATGACTCTACTTGTGGTTTGTGAAAAGAACAGACATGCAATGACTAGTTGTGGTTTGTGAAATGAACACACATCCAGTGACACTAGTGGATCCATATGTGGTTTGTAGAAAGAACAGACATGTAATGACTCTAGTTGTGGTTTGTGAAAAGAATAGACATGCAATGACACTGGTGGATCCATGTGTGGTTTGTGAGAAGAACACACATGCAATGACACTAGGTGTGGTTCATGAAAAGAACACACATCCAATGACACTAGTGTATCCTTATGTAGTTTCTGAGAATAACAGACATGCAATGACTCTGGCAATGGTTTATGAAAAGAACAGACATGCAATTACACAAGTGGATCCATGTGTGGTTTTTGAGAAGAACACACATGCAAAGACTCTGGTGTATCCATGTGTAGTTTGTGAGAAGAATAGACATCCAGTGACACTTGGTGTGGTTAATGAAAAGAGCAGACATGCAATGACACTTGTAGATCCATGTGTGGTTTGTGAGAAGAACACACATGCAATGACACTGGGTGTGGTTCATTAAAAGAACACTCATCCAATGACACTTGTGGATCCATATCTGGTTTGTGGAAAGAACAGACATGCAATGACTCTACTTGTGGTTTGTGAAAAGAATAGGCATGCAATGACACTGGTGGATCCATGTGTGGTTTGTGAGAAGAACACACATGCAATGACACTAGGTTTGGTTCATGAAAAGAACACACATCCAATGACACTAGTGTATCCTTATGTAGTTTGTGAGAATAACAGACATGCAATGACTCTGGCTATGGTTTATGAAAATAACAGACATGCAATGACACTGGTGGATCCTTGTGTGGTTTTTGAGAAGAACACACATGCAATTACTCTTGCTATGGTTAATGAAAAGAGCTGACATGCAATGACACTAGTGGATCCATGTGTGGTTTGTGAGAAGAACACACATGCAATGACACTGGGTGTGGATCATGAAAAGAACACTCATCCAATCACACTAGTGGATCCATACGTTGTTTGTGGAAAGAAGAGACATGCAATGACTCTAGATGTGGTTTGTGAAAAGAACAGACATGCAATGACTAGTTGTAGTTTGTGAAAAGAACACACATCCAGTGACACTGGTGGACCCATATGTGGTTTGTGGAAAGAACAGACATGCAATGACTCTAGCTGTGGTTTGTGAAAATAACACAGATTTAGTGACACTACTGGATCCATATGTGGTTTGTGGAAAGAACAGACATGCAATGAGTCTAGCTTTGGTTTGTGAAAAGAACAGACATGCAATGACACTGGTGGATCCATGTGTGGTTTGTGAGAAGAACACACATGCAATTACACTAGGTGTGGTTCATGAAAAGAACACAGATCCAATGACACTGGTGTATCCTTATGTGGTTTGTGAGAAGAACATACATGCAATGACTCTAGCATTGGTTCATGAAAAGAACACACATCCAATGACACTAGTGTATCCATTTGTGATTTTTGAGAAGAACACACATGGAATTACTCTGGTTGTGGTTCATGAAAAGAACACACATGCAATGACACTGGTGGATCCATGTGTGGTTTCTGAGAAAAACACACATGCAATGACACTAGCTGTGGTTGATGAAAAGAACACACATCCAATGACACCGGTGTATCCTTATGTTCTTTGTGAGAAGAACAAACATGGAATGACTCTGGCTATGGTTCATGAAAAGAACACACATCCAATGACACTTGTGTATCCTTATGTGGTTTGTGAAAAGAGCACACATGCAATGAATCTGGCTTATCCATGTGTGGTTTGTGAGAAGAACATACATCCAATGACACTTGGTGTGGTTAATGAAAAGAGCAGACATGCAATGACACTGGTAGATCCATGTGTGGTTTGTGAGAAGAACACACATGCAATGACACTGGGTCTGGTTCATGAAAAGAACACTCATCCAATGACACTGGTGGATCCATATCTGGTTTGTGGAAAGAACATACATGCAATGACTCTACTTGTGGTTTGTGAAAAGAACAGACATGCAATGACTAGTTGTGGTTTGTGAAAAGAACACACATCCAGTGACACTGGTGGATCCATATGTGTCTTGTCGAAAGAACAGACATGCAATGACTCTAGCTATGGTTTGTGAAAAGAACAGACATGCAATGACACTGGTGGATCCATGTGTGGTTTGTGAAAAGAACAGACATGTAATGAGTCTAGTTATGGTTTGTGAAAATAACACACATCCAGTGACACTACTGGATGCATATGTGGTTTGTGGAAAGAATAGACATGCATTGAGTCTAGCTTTGGTTTGTGAAAAGAACATACATGCAATGACACTAGTGGATCCATGTGTGGTTTGTGAGATGAACACACATGCAATGACACTGGGTGTGGTTCATGAAAAGAACACAGATCTGGTGTATCCTTATGTGGTTTGTGAGAAGAACAGACATGCAATGACTCTGGCTTTGGTTCATGAAAAGAACACACATCCAATGACACTGGTGTATCCATGTGTGATTTTTGAGAAGAACACACATGCAATTACTCTGGTTGTGGTTCATGAAAAGAAGACACATGCAATGACAGTAGTGTTTCCATGTGTGGTTTGTGAGAAGAACACACATGCAATGACACTAGGTGTGGTTAATGAAAAGAACACACATCAAATGACACCGGTGTATCCTTATGTGGTTTGTGAGAAGAATAGACATGCAATGACCCTAGCTATGGTTCATGAAAAGAACACACATCCAATGACACTGGTGTATCCTTATGTGGTTTGTGAAAAGATCACACATGCAATGACTCTGGTGTATCCATGTGTGGTTTGTGAGAAGAACATACATCCAATGACACTTGGTGTGGTTAATGAAAAGAGCAGACATGCAATGACACTGGCTGATCCATGTGTGGTTTGTGAGAAGAACACACATGCAATGACACTGGGTCTGGTTCATGAAAAGAACACTCATCCAATGACACTGGTGGATCCATATCTTGTTTGTGGAAAGAACAGACATGCAATGACTCTACTTGTGGTTTGTGAAAAGAACAGACATGCAATGACTAGTTGTGGTTTGTGAAAAGAACACACATCCAGTGACACTGGTGGATCCATATGTGGTTTGTCGAAGGAACAGACATGCAATGACTCTAGCTGTGGTTTGTGAAAAGAACAGACATGCAATGACACTGGTGGATCCATGTGTGGTTTGTGAAAAGAACATACATGCAATGACACTAGGTGTGGTTCATGAAAAGAACACACATCCAATGACACTACTGGATCCATATGTGGTTTGTGGAAAGAATAGACATGCAATGAGTCTAGCTTTGGTTTGTGAAAATAACAGACATGCAATTACACTAGTGGATCCATGTGTGGTTTTTGAGAAGAACACACATGCAATTACTCTGGCTGTGGTTAATGAAAAGAGCAGACATGCAATGACACTGGTGGATCCATGTGTGGTTTGTGAGACGAACACACATGCAATGACACTGGGTGTGGTTCATGAAAAGAACACACATCCAATGACACGGGTGTATCCTTATGTGGCTTGTGAGAAGAACAGACATGCAATGACTCTGGCTATGGTTCATGAAAATAACACACATCCAATGACACTGGTGTATCCTTATGTGGTTTGTGAAAAGAGCACACATGCAATGACTCTGGTGTATCCATGTGTGGTTTATGAGAAGAACAGACATCCAATGACACTTGGTGTGGTTAATGAAAAGAGTAGACATGCAATGACACTGGTAGATCCATGTGTGGTTTGTGAGAAGAACACACATGCAATGACACTAGGTGTGGTTCATGAAAAGAACACTCATCCAATGACACTTGTGGATCCATATCTGGTTTGTGGAAAGAACAGACATGCAATGACTCTACTTGTGGTTTATGAAAAGAACAGACATGCAATGACACTGGTGGATCCATGTGGTTTGTAGAAAGAACAGACATGCAATGACTCTAGCTATGGTTTGTGAAAAGAACAGACATGCAATGACACTAGTGGATCGATGTGTGGTTTTTGAGAAGAAGACACATGCAATTACTCTGGCTGTGGTTAATGAAAAGAGCAGACATGCAATGACACCGGTGGATCCATGTGTGGTTTGTGAGAAGAACACACATGCAATGACACTGGGTGTGGTTCATGAAAAGAACACACATCCAATGACACTGGTGTATCCTTATGTGGTTTGTGAAAAGATCACACATGCAATGACTCTGGTGTATCCATGTGTGGTTTGTGAGAAGAACATACATCCAATGACAGTTGGTGTGATTAATGAAAAGAGCAGACATGCAATGACACTGGTAGATCCATGTGTGGTTTGTGAGAAGAACACACATGTAATGACACTGGGTGTGGTTCATCAAAAGAACACTCATCCAATGACACTGGTGGATCCTTATCTGGTTTGTGGAAAGAACAGACATGCAATGACTCTACTTGTGGTTTGTGAAAAGAATAGACATGCAATGACTAGTTGTGGTTTGTGAAAAGAACACACATCCAGTGACACTGGTGGATCCATATCTGGTTTCTGGAAAGAACAGACGTGCAATGACTCTAGCTTTGTGAAAAGAACAGACATGCAATGACACTGGTGGATCCATGTGTGGCTTGTGAAAAGAACAGACATGCAATGAGTCTAGTTATGGTTTGTGAAAATAACACACATCCAGTGACACTACTGGATCCATATGTGGTTTGTGGAAAGAACATACATGCAATGAGTCTAGCTTTGGTTTGTGAAAAGAACAGACATGCAATGACACTAGTGGATCCATGTGTGGTTTGTGAGAAGAACACACATGCAATGACACTGGGTGTGGTTCATGAAAAGAACACAGATCTGGTGTATCCTTATGTGGTTTGTGAGAAGAACAGACATGCAATGACTCTGGCTTTGGTTCATGAAAAGAACACACATCCAATGACACTGTTGTATCCATGTGTGATTTTTGAGAAGAACACACATGCAATTACTCTAGTTGTGGTTCATGAAAAGAACACACATGCAATGACACTAGTGGATCCATGTGTGGTTTGTGAGAAGAACACACATGCAATGACACTAGGTGTGGTTCATGAAAAGAACACACATCCAATGACTCCGGTGTATCCTTATGTGGTTTGTGAGAAGAATAGAGATGCAATGACTCTGGCTATGGTTCATGAGAAGAAGACACATCGAATGACACTTATGTATCCTTATGTGGTTTGTGAAAAGATCACACATGCAATGACTCTGGTGTATCCATGTGTGGTTTGTGAGAAGAACATACATCCAATGACACTTGTTGTTGTTCATGAAAAGAGCAGACATGCAATGACACTGGTAGATCCATGTGTGTTTTCTGAGAAGAACACACATGCAATGACACTGGGCATGGTTCATGAATAGAACAGTCATCCAATGACACTGGTGGATCCATATCTGGTTTGTGGAAAGAACAGACATGCAATGACTCTGGCTATGGTTCATGAAAATAACACACATCCACTAACACTGGTGTATCCTTATGTGGTTTGTGAAAAGAGCACACATGCAATGACTCTGGTGTATCCATATGTGGTTTGTGAGAAGAACAGACATCCAATGACACTTGCTGTGGTTAATGAAAAGAGCAGACATGCAATGACACTGGTAGATCCATGTGTGGTTTGTGAGACGAACACACATGCAATGACACTGGGTGTGGTTCATGAAAAGAACAGTCATCCAATGACACTGGTGGATGCATATCTGGTTTGTGGAAAGAACAGACATGCAATGACTCTACTTGTGGTTTGTGAAAAGAACAGACATGCAATGACTCTAGTTGTGGTTTGTAAAAAGAACACACATCCAGTGACACTGGTGGATCCATATGTGGTTTGTGGAAAGAACAGACACGCAATGACTCTAGTTGTGGTTTGTGAAAAGAATAAACATGCAATGACACTGGTGGATCCATGTGTGGTTTGTGAGAAGAAAAGACATGCAATGACACTAGGTGTGGTTCATGAAAATAACACACATCCAATGACACTAGTGTATCCTTATGTAGTTTGTGAGAATAACAGACATGCAATGACTCTGGCTAGGTTTATGAAAAGAACAGACATCAATGACACTGGTAGATCCATGTGTGGTTTTTGATTATAAGACACATGTAATTACTCTGGCTGTGGTTCATGAAAAGAACACACATGCAATGACACTGGTGGATCCATGTGTGGTTTGTGAGAAGAACACACATACAATGACACTAGGTGTGGTTCATGAAAAGAACACACATCCAATGACACTGGTCTATCCTTATGTGATTTGTGAGAAGAACAGACATGCAATGACTCTGGTTGTGGTTCATGAAAAGAACACACATCCAAAGACACTGGTGTATCCTTATGTAGTTTGTGAAAAGAGCACACATGCAATGACTCTGGTGTATCCATGTGTGGTTTGTGAGAAAAAAAGACATCCAATGACACTGGGCATGGTTAATGAAAAGAGCAGATATGCAATGACACTGGTGGATCCATGTGTGATTTGTGAGAAGAACACACATGCAATGACACTTGGTGTGGTTCATGAAAAGAACACACATCCAATGACACTAGTGTATCCTTATATGATTTGTGAAAAGATCACACATGCAATGACTCTGGTGTATCCATATGTGGTTTGTGAGAAGAACATACATCCAATGACACTTGGTGTGGTTAATGAAAAGAGCAGACATGCAATGACACTGGTAGATCCATGTGTGGTTTGTGAGAAGAACACACATGCAATGACACTGGGTGTGGTTCATGAAAAGAACACTCATCCAATGACACTGGTGGATCCTTATCTGGTTTGTGGAAAGAACAGACATGCAATGACTCTACTTGTGGTTTGTGAAAAGAACAGACATGCAATGACTAGTTGTGGTTTGTGAAAATAACACACATCGAGTGACACTGGTGCATCCATATGTGGTTTGTGGAAAGAACAGACATGCAATTACTCTAGCTATGATTTATGAAAAGAATAGACATGCAATGACTCTAGTTGTGGTTTGTGAAAATAACACACATCCAGTGAGACTGGTGGATCCATATGTGGTTTGTGGAAAGAACAAAAATGCAATGACTCTAGCTGTGGTTTGTGCAAAGAACAGACATGCAATGACACTGGTGGATCCATGTGTGGTTTGTGAGAAAAACACACATGCAATGACACTGGGTGTGGTTCATGAAAAGAACACAGATCTGGTGTATCCTTATGTGGTTTGTGAGAAGAACAGACATGCAATGACTCTGGCTTTGGTTCATGAAAAGAACACACATCCAATGACACTGGTGTATCCATGTGTGATTTTTGAGAAGAACACACATGCAATTACTCTAGTTGTGGTTCATGAAAAGATCACACATGCAATGACACTAGTGGATCCATGTGTGGTTTGTGAGAAGAACACACATGCACTGACACTAGGTGTGGTTCATGAAAAGAACACACATCCAATGACACCGATGTATCCTTATGTGGTTTGTGAGAAGAATAGAGATGCAATGACTCTGGCTATGGTTCATGAAAAGAAGACACATCGAATGACATTGGTGTATCCTTATGTGGTTTGTGAAAAGATCACACATGCAATGACTCTGGTGTATCTATGTGTGGTTTGTGAGAAGAACATACATCCAATGACACTTGGTGTTGTTAATGACAAGAGCAGACATGCAATGACACTGGTAGATCCATGTGTGGTTTGTGAGAAGAACACACATGCAATGACACTGGGTGTGGTTCATGAAAAGAACAGTCATCCAATGACACTGGTGGATCCATATCTGGTTTGTGGAAAGAACAGACATGCAATGACTCTGGCTATGGTTCATGAAAATAACACACATCCGCTGACACTGGTGTATCCTTATGTGGTTTGTGAAAAGAGCACACATGCAATGACTCTGGTGTATCCATATGTGGTTTGTGAGAAGAACAGACATCCAATGACACTTGTTGTGGTTAATGAAAAGAGCAGACATGCAATGACACTGGTAGATCCATGTGTGGTTTGTGAGACGAACACACATGCAATGACACTGGGTGTGGTTCATGAAAAGAATAGTCATCCAATGCACTGGTGGATGCATATCTGGTTTGTGGAAAGAACAGACATGCAATGACTCTACTTGTGGTTTGTGAAAAGAACAGACATGCAATGACTCTAGTTGTGGTTTGTAAAAAGAACTCACATCCAGTGACACTGGTGGATCCATATGTGGTTTGTGGAAAGAACAGACATGCAATGACTCTAGTTGTGGTTTGTGAAAAGAATAAACATGCAATGACACTGGTGGATCCATGTGTGGTTTGTGAGAAGAACACACATGCAATGATACTAGGTGTGGTTCATGAAAAGAACACACATCCAATGACACTAGTGTATCCTTATGTAGTTTGTGAGAATAACAGGCATGCAATGACTCTGGCTATGGTTTATGAAAAGAACAGACATCAATGACACTGGTAGATCCATGTGTGGTTTTTGAGAAGAAGACACATGCAATTACTCTGGCTGTGGTTCATGAAAAGAACACACATGCAATGACACTGGTGGATCCATGTGTGGTTTGTGAGAAGAACACACATACAATGACACTAGGTGTGGTTCATGAAAAGAACACACATCCAATGACACTGGTGTATCCTTATGTGGTTTGTGAGAAGAACAGACATGCAATGACTCTGGTTGTGGTTCATGAAAAGAACACACATCCAAAGACACTGGTGTATCCTTATGTGGTTTGTGAAAAGAGCACACATGCAATGACTCTGGTGTATCCATGTGTGGTTTGTGAGAAGAACAGACATCCAATGACACTGGGTATGGTTAATGAAAAGAGCAGATATGCAATGACACTGGTGGATCCATGTGTGATTTGTGAGAAGAACACACATGCAATGTCACTAGGTGTGGTTCATGAAAAGAACACTCATCCAATGACACCGGTGGATCCATATGTGGTTTGTGGAAAGAATAGACATGCAATGACTCTAGCTGTGGTTTGTGAATAGAACAGACATGCAACGACTCTAGTTGTGGTTTGTGAAAAGAACAGACATCCGGTGACACTGGTGGATCCATATGTGGTTTGTGGAAAGAACAGACATGCAGTGACTCTGGCTGTGGTTTGTGAAAAGAACAGACATGCAATGACACTGGTGGATCCATGTGTGGTTTGTGAGAAGAACACACATGTAATGACACTGGGTGTGGTTCATGAAAAGAACACACATCCAATGGCACCGGTGTATCCTTATATGGTTTGTGAGAAGAACAGACATGCAATGACTCTAGCTGTGGTTCATGAAAAGAACACACATCCAATGACACTGGTGTATCCATGTGTGGTTTTTGAGAAGAACACACATGCAATTACTCTGGTTGTGGTTCATGAAAATAACACACATGCAATGACACTGTGGATCAATGTGTGGTTTTTGAGAAGAACACACATGCAATGACACTAGATGTGGTTGATGAAAAGATCACACATCCAATGACACTGGTGTATCCTTATGTGATTTGTGAGAAGAACAGACATGCAATGACACTGGTTGTGGTTCATGAAAAGAACACTTATCCAATGACATTTGTGGATCCATATGTGGTTTGTGGAAAGAACAGACATGCAATGACTCTAGATGTGGTTTGTGAAAAGAACAGACATGCGATGACTCTAGCTGTGGTTTGTGAAAAGAACACACATCCAGTGACACTGGCGGATCCATATGTGGTTTGTGGAAAGAACAGACATGCAATGACTCTAGCTGTGGTTTGTGAAAAGAACAGGCATGCAATGACACTCGTGGATCCATGTGACGTTTGTGAGAAGAACACACATGTAATGACACTGGGTGTGGTTCATGAAAAGAACACACATCCAATGACACCGATGTATCCTTATGTAGTTTGTAAGAAGAACAGACATGCAATGACTCTAGCTGTGGTTCATGAAAAGAACACACATCCAATGACACTGGTGTATCCTTATGTGGTTTGTGAGAAGAACAGACATGCAATGACTCTGGTTGTGGTTCAGGAAAAGAACACACATCCAAAGACACTGGTGTATCCTTATGTGGTTTGTGAAAAGAGCACACATGCAATGACTCTGGTGTATCCATGTGGTTTCAGAAGAATGACATCCAATGACACTGGTATGGTTAATGAAAAGAGCAGATATGCAATGACACTGGTGGATCCATGTGTGATTTGTGAGAAGAACACACATGCAATGACACTGGGTGTGGTTCATGAAAAGAACACTCATCCAATGACACCGGTGGATCCATATGTGGTTTGTGGAAAGAACATACATGCAATGACTCTAGCTGTGGTTTGTGAATAGAACAGACATGCAACGACTCTAGTTGTGGTTTGTGAAAAGAACAGACATCCGGTGACACTGGTGGATCCATATGTGGTTTGTGGAAAGAACAGACATGCAGTGACACTGGCTGTGGTTTGTGAAAAGAACAGACATGCAATGACACTGGTGGATCCATGTGTGGTTTGTGAGAAGAACACACATGTAATGACACTGGGTGTGGTTCATGAAAAGAACACACATCCAATGGCACCGGTGTATCCTTATATGGTTTGTGAGAAGAACAGACATGCAATGACTCTAGCTATGGTTCATAAAAAGAACACACATCCAATGACACTGGTGTATCCATATGTGGTTTTTGAGAAGAACACACATGCAATTACTCTGGTTGTGGTTCATGAAAAGAACACACATGCAATGACACTAGTGGATCAATGTGTGGTTTTTGAGAAGAACACACATGCAATGACACTAGATGTGGTTGATGAAAAGATCACACATCCAATGACACTGGTGTATCCTTATGTGATTTGTGAGAAGAACAGACATGCAATGACTCTGGCTGTGGTTCATGAAAAGAACACACGTCCAATGACACTGGTGTATCCTTGTGTGGTTTGTGAAAAGAGCACACATGCAATTAATCTGGTGTATCCATGTGTGGTTTGTGAGATGAACAGACATCCAATGACACTTGGTGTGGTTAATGAAAAGAGCAGACATGCAATGACACTGGTAGATCGATGTGTGGTTTGTGAGAAGAACACACATGTAATGACACTGGTTGTGGTTCATGAAAAGTACACTTATCCAATGACACTTGTGGATCCATATGTGTTTTGTGGAAAGAACAGACATGCAATGACTCTAGATGTGGTTTGTGAAAAGAACAGACATGCGATGACTCTAGCTGTGGTTTGTGAAAAGAAACACACATCCAGTGACACTGGCGGATCCATATGTGGTTTGTGGAAAGAATGACATGCAATGACTCTAGCTGTGGTTTGTGAAAAGAACAGGCATGCAATGACACTCGTGGATCCATGTGACGTTTGTGAGAAGAACACACATGTAATGACACTGGGTGTGGTTCATGAAAAGAACACACATCCAATGACACCGATGTATCCTTATGTAGTTTGTAAGAAGAACAGACATGCAATGACTCTAGTCAGGTTCATGAAAAGAACACACATCCAATGACACCGGTGTATCCTTATGTGGTTTGTGAGAAGAACAGACATGCAATGACTCTGGTTGTGGTTCAGGAAAGAACACACATCCAAAGACACCGTGTATCCTTATGTGGTTTGAAAAGAGCACACATGCAATGACTCGTGTATCCATGTGTGGTTTCGAGAAGAACAGACATCCAATGACACCGGTATGGTTAATGAAAAGAGCAGACATGCAATGACACTCGTGGATCCATGTGTGCTTTGTGAGAAGAACACACATGCAATGACACTGGGTGTGGTTCATGAAAAGAACACTCATCCAATGACACCGGTGGATCCATATGTGGTTTGTGGAAAGAACATACATGCAATGAATCTAGCTGTGGTTTGTGAATAGAACAGACATGCAACGACTCTAGTTGTGGTTTGTGAAAAGAACAGACATCCGGTGACACTGGTGGATCCATATGTGGTTTGTGGAAAGAACAGACATGCAGTGACACCTTGTGGTTTGTGAAAAGAATGACATGCAATGACACCTGTGGATCCATGTGTGGTTTGTGAGAAGAACACACATGTAATGACACTGGGTGTGGTTCATGAAAAGAACACACATCCAATGGCACCGGTGTATCCTTATATGGTTTGTGAGAAGAACAGAAATGCAATGACTCTAGCTATGGTTCATAAAAAGAACACACATCCAATGACACTGGTGTATCCATATGTGGTTTTTGAGAAGAACACACATGCAATTACTCTGGTTGTGGTTCATGAAAAGAACACACATGCAATGACACTAGTGGATCAATGTGTGGTTTTTGAGAAGAACACACATGCAATGACACTAGATGTGGTTGATGAAAAGATCACACATCCAATGACACTGGTGTATCCTTATGTGATTTGTGAGAAGAACAGACATGCAATGACTCTGGCTGTGGTTCATGAAAAGAACACACGTCCAATGACACTGGTGTATCCTTGTGTGGTTTGTGAAAAGAGCACACATGCAATTAATCTGGTGTATCCATGTGTGGTTTGTGAGATGAACAGACATCCAATGACACTTGGTGTGGTTAATGAAAAGAGCAGACATGCAATGACACTGGTAGATCGATGTGTGGTTTGTGAGAAGAACACACATGTAATGACACTGGTTGTGGTTCATGAAAAGTACACTTATCCAATGACACTTGTGGATCCATATGTGGTTTGTGGAAAGAACAGACATGCAATGACTCTAGATGTGGTTTGTGAAAAGAACAGACATGCGATGACTCTAGCTGTGGTTTGTGAAAAGAACACACATCCAGTGACACTGGCGGATCCATATGTGGTTTGTGGAAAGAACAGACATGCAATGACTCTAGCTGTGGTTTGTGAAAAGAACAGGCATGCAATGACACTCGTGGATCCATGTGACGTTTGTGAGAAGAACACACATGTAATGACACTGGGTGTGGTTCATGAAAAGAACACACATCCAATGACACCGGTGTATCCTTATGTAGTTTGTAAGAAGAACAGACATGCAATGACTCTAGC
The DNA here is from genome assembly GCA_023614405.1 of Avena insularis. Classification (NCBI taxonomy): domain Eukaryota; kingdom Viridiplantae; phylum Streptophyta; class Magnoliopsida; order Poales; family Poaceae; genus Avena; species Avena insularis. Next base: position 273,640,376 of record CM042684.1, on the reverse strand, counting down.
TGTGGTTCATGAAAAGAACACACATCCAATGACACTGGTGTATCCTTATGTGGTTTGTGAGAAGAACAGACATGCAATGACTCTGGTTGTGGTTCATGAAAAGAACACACATCCAAAGACACTGGTGTATCCTTATGTGGTTTGTGAAAAGAGCACACATGCAATGACTCTGGTGTATCCATGTGTGGTTTCTGAGAAGAACAGACATCCAATGACACTGGTATGGTTAATGAAAAGAGCAGATATGCAATGACACTGGTGGATCCATGTGTGATTTGTGAGAAGAACACACATGCAATGACACTAGGTGTGGTTCATGAAATGAACACTCATCCAATGACACCGGTGGATCCATATGTGGTTTGTGGAAAGAACATACATGCAATGACTCTAGCTGTGGTTTGTGAATAGAACAGACATGCAACGACTCTAGTTGTGGTTTGTGAAAAGAACAGACATCCGGTGACACTGGTGGATCCATATGTGGTTTGTGGAAAGAACAGACATGCAATGACTCTAGCTGTGGTTTGTGAAAAGAACAGACATGCAATGACACTGTTGGATCCATGTGTGGTTTGTGAGAAGAACACACATGTAATGACACTGGGTGTGGTTCATGAAAAGAACACACATCCAATGGCACCGGTGTATCCTTATATGGTTTGTGACAAGAACAGACATGCAATGACTCTGGCTATGGTTCATGAAAAGAACACACATCCAATGACACTCGTGTATCCATGTGTGGTTTTTGAGAAGAACACACATGCAATTACTCTGGTTGTGGTTCATGAAAACAACACACATGAAATGACACTGGTGGATCAATGTGTGGTTTTTGAGAAGAACACACATGCAATGACACTAGATGTGGTTGATGAAAAGATCACACATCCAATGACACTGGTGTATCCTTATGTGATTTGTGAGAAGAACAGACATGCAATGACTCTGGCTGTGGTTCACGAAAAGAACACATGTCCAATGACACTGGTGTATCCTTGTGTGGTTTGTGAAAAGAGCACACATGAAATTAATCTGGTGTATCCATGTGTGGTTTGTGAGATGAACAGACATCCAATGACACTTGGTGTGGTTAACGAAAAGAGCAGACATGCAATGACACTGGTAGATCCATGTGTGGTTTGTGAGAAGAACACACATGCAATGACACTGGGTGTGGTTCATGAAAAGAACACTTATCCAATGACACTTGTGGATCCATATGTGGTTTGTGGAAAGAACAGACATGCAATGACTCTAGATGTGGTTTGTGAAAAGAACAGACATGCGATGACTCTAGCTGTGGTTTGTGAAAATAACACACATCCAGTGACACTGGCGGATCCATATGTGGTTTGTGGAAAGAACAGACATGCAATGACTCTAGCTGTGGTTTGTGAAAAGAACAGGCATGCAATGACACTCGTGGATCCATGTGACGTTTGTGAGAAGAACACACATGTAATGACACTGGGTGTGGTTCATGAAAAGAACACACATCCAATGACACCGGTGTATCCTTATGTAGTTTGTAAGAAGAATAGACATGCAATGACTCTAGCTGTGGTTCATGAAAAGAACACACATCCAATGACACTGGTGTATCCTTATGTGGTTTGTGAAAAGAGTTTACATGCAATGACTCTGGTGTATCCATGTGTGGTTTGTGAGAAGAACAGACATCCAATGACACCTGGTGTGGTTAATGAAAAGAGCACACATGCAATGACACTGGTAGATCCATCTGTGGTTTGTGAGAAGAACACACATGCAATGACACTGGGTGTGGTTCATGAAAAGAACACTCATCCAATGACAATGGTGGATCCATATGTAGTTTGTGGAAAGAACAGACATGTAATGACTCTAGTTGTATTTTGTGAAAAGAACAGACATGCAATGACTCTAGTTGTGGTTCGTGAAAAGAATACACATCCAGTGACACTGGTGGATCCATATGTGGTTTGTGGAAAGAACAGATATGCAATGACTCTAGTTGTGGTTTGTGAAAAGAATAGACATGCAATGACACTGGTGGATCCATGTGTGGTTTGTGAGAATAACACACATGCAATGACACTGGGTGTGGTTCATGAAAAGAACACACATCCAATGACACTTGTGTATCCTTATATGGTTTGTGAGAAGAACAGACATGCAATGACTCTGGCTGTGGTTCATGAAAAGAGCACACATCCAATGACACTGGTGTATCCATGTGTAGTTTTTGAGAAGAACACACATGCAATTACTCTAGTTGTGGTGCATGAAAAGAACACACATGCAATGACACTGGTGGATCCATGTGTGGTTTGTGAGAAGAACACACATGCAATGACACTGGGTGTTGTTCATGAAAGGAACACACATCCAATGACACCGGTGTATCCTTATGTATTTTGTGAGAAGAACAGACATGCAATGACTCTCGCTGTGGTTCATGAAAAGTACACACATCCAATGACACTGGTGTATCCTTATGTGGTTTGTGAAAAGATCACACATGCAATGACTCTGGTGTATCCATGTGTGGTTAGTGAGAAGAACATACATCCAATGACACTTGGTATGGTTAATGAAAAGAGAAGACATGCAATGAAAGTGGTAGATCCATGTGTGGTTTTTTGAGAAGAACACACATGCAATGACACTGGGTGTGGTTCATGGAAAGAACACTCATCCAATGACACTGGTGGATCCATATTTGGTTTGTGAAAAGAACAGACATGCAATGACTCTAGTTGTGGTTTGTGAAAAGAACAGACATGCAATTAATCTAGTTGTAGTTTGTGAAAAGAACACACATCCAGTGACACTAGTGGATCCATATGTGGTTTGTGGAAAGAACAGACATGCAATGACTCTAGCTGTGGTTTGTGAAAAGAACAGACATGCAATTACGCTGGTGGAGCCATGTGTGGTTTGTGAGAAAAACACACATGCAATGACACTGGGTGTGGTTAATGAAAAGAACGCACATCCAATGACACTGGTGTATCCTTATGTGGTTTGTGAGAAGAACAAACATGCAATGACTCTAGTTGAGGTTCATGAAAAGAATAGACATGCAATGACACTAGTGGAACCATGTGTGGTTTTTGAGAAGAACACACATGAATGACTCTGGTTGTGGTTCATGAAAAGAACACACATGCAATGACACCGGTGGATCCATGTGTGGTTTGTGAGAAGAACACACATGCAATGACACTGGGCGTGGTTCATGAAAATAACACACATCCAATGACAATGGTGTATCCTTATGTGGTTTGTGAACAGAGCAGACATGCAATGACTCTGGTGTATCCATGTGTGGTTTGTGAGAAGAACAGACATCCAATGACACTGGGTGTGGTTAATGAAAAAGAGTAGACATGCAATGACACTGGTGGGTCCATGTGTGGTTTGTGAGAAGAACACACATGCAATGACACTTGGTGTGGTTCATGAAAAGAACACTCATCCAATGACACTAGTGGATCCTTATGTGGTTTGTGGAAAGAATAGACATGCAATGACTCTAGATGTGGTTTGTGAAAAGAATAGACATGCAATGACTCTAGTTGTGGTTTGTGAAAATAACACACATCTAGTGACACTGGTGGATCCATATGTGGTTTGTGGAAAGAACAGACATGCAATGACTCTAGCTGTGGTTTGTGAAAAGAACGGACATGCAATGACACTGGTGGATCCTTGTGTGGATTGTGAGAAAAATACACATGCAATGACACTGGTGTGGTTCATGAAAAGAACACACATCCAATGGCACTGGTGTATCCTTCTGTGGTTTGTGAGAAGAATAGACATGCAATGTCTCTGGTTGTGGTTCATGGAAAGAACAGACATGCAATGACACTGGTGGATCCATCTGTGGTTTTTGAGAAGAACACACATGAATGACTCTGGCTGTGGTTCATGAAAAGAACACACATGCAATGAGACTGGTGGATCCATGTGTGGTTTGTGAAAAGAACACACATGCAATGATACTGGGTGTGGTTCATGAAAAGAACACACATCCAATGAGACTGGTGTATCCTTATGTGGTTTGTGAAAAGAGCACACATGCAATGACTCTGGTGTATCCATGTGTGGTTTGTGACAAGAACGGACATCCAATGACACTAGGTGTGGTTAATGAAAAGAGAAGACATGCAATAACACTAGTGGATCCATGTGTGGTTTGTGAGAAGAATAGACATGCAATGACACTGGGTGTGGTTCATGAAAAGAAGACACATCCAATGACACTGGTGTATCCTTATGTGGTTTGTGAGAAGAACACACATGCAATGACACTGGGTGTGGTTCATGAAAAGAACACTCATCCAATCACACTAGTGGACCCATATGTGGTTTGTGGAAAGAACAGACATGCAATGACTCTAGCTGTGGTTTGTGAAAAGAACAGACATGCAATGACTCTAGTTGTAGTTTGTCAAAAGAACACACATCCAGTGACACTGGTGGATCCATATGTGGTTTGTGGAAAGAACAAACAGGCAATGACTCTAGCTGTCGTTTGTGAAAACAACAGAAATGCAATGACTCTAGTTGTGGTTTGTGAAAATATCACACATCCAGGGACACTGGTGGATCCATATGTGGTTTGTGGAAAGAACAGACATGCAATGACTCTAGCTGTGGGTTGTGAAAAGAATAGACATGCAATGACACTGGTGGATCCATGTGTGGTTTGTGAGAACACACATGCAATGACACTAGGTGTGGTTCATGAAAAGAACACACATCCAATGACACTTGTGTATCCTTATGTTGTTTGTGAGAATAACATATATGCAATGACTCTGGTCGTGGTTCATGAAAAGAACAGACATGCAATGACACTAGTGGATCCATGTGTGGTTTGTGAGAAAAACACACATGCAATGACACTAGGTGTGGTTCATGACAAAGAACACACATCCAATGACACTGGTGTATCCTTATGTGGTTTGTGAGAAGAACAAACATGCAATGACTCTGGTTGTGGTTCATGGAAAGAACAGACATGCAATGACACTGGTGGATCCATCTGTGGTTTTTGAGAAGAACACACATGAATGACACTGGGTGTAGTTCTTGAAAAGAACAGACATCCAATGACACTAGTGTATCCTTATGTGGTTTGTGAGAAGAACACACATGGAATTACACTGGGTGTGGTTCATGAAAAGAACACTCATCCAATCACACTAGTGGACCCATATGTGGTTTGTGGAAACAACAGACATGCAATGACTCTAGCTATGGTTTGTGAAAAGAACAGACATGCAATGACTCTAGTTGTAGTTTGTGAAAAGAACACACATCCAGTGACACTGGTGGATCCATATGTGGTTTGTGGAAAGAGCAGACATGCAATGACTCTAGCTGTGGGTTGTGAAAAGAACAGACATGCAATGACACTGGTAGATCCATGTGTGGTTTGTGAGAAGAACACACATGCAATGACACTTGTGTATCCTTATGTGGTTTGTGAGAAGAACAGATATGCAATGACTCTGGTTGTGGTTCATGAAAAGAACAGACAAGCAATGATACTGGTGGATCCATGTGTGGTTTTTGAGAAGAACAGACATGCAATTACTCTGGCTGTGGTTCATGAGAAGAACACACATGCAATGACAGTGGGTGTGGTTCATGAAAAGAACACACATCCAATGACACTAGTGTATCCTTATGTGGTTTGTGAGAAGAAGAACCGACATGCAATGACTCTGGCTATGGTTTATGAAAAGAACAGACATGCAATGACACTGGTGGATCCATGTGTGGTTTTTGAGAAGAACACACATGCAATTACTCTGGCTGTGGTTAATGAAAAGAGTAGACATGCAATGACACTGGTGGATCCATGTGTGGTTTGTGAGAAGAACAAACATGCAATGACACTGGGTGTGATTCATGAAAAGAACACTCATCCAATCACACTAGTGGATCCATATGTGGTTTGTGGAAAGAACAGGCATGCAATGACTCTAGCTGTGGTTTGTGAAAAGAACAGACATGCAATTACTCTAGTTTTCGTTTGTGAAAAGAACACACATCCAATGACAATGGTGGAGCCATGTGTGGTTTGTGAGAAAAACACACATGCAATGACACTAGATGTTGGTCATGAAAAGAATAGACATCCAATGACACTGGTGTATCCTTATGTGGTTTGTGAGAAGAACAGACATGCAATGACTCTGGTTGAGGTTCATGAAAAGAATAGACATGCAATGACACTGGTGGATCCATGTGTAGTTTTTGAGAAGAACAGACATGAATGACTCTGGCTGGGGTTCATGAAAAGAACACACATGCAATGACAATGGTGGATCCATGTGTGGTTTGTGAGAAGAACACACATGCAATGACACTGGGCGTGGTTCATGAAAATAACACACATCCAATGAAACTGGTGTATCCTTATGTGGTTTGTGAAAATAGCACACATGCAATGACTCTAGTGTATCCATGTGTGGTTTGTGAGAAGAACAGACATCCAATGACACTGGGCGTGGTTAATGAAAAGAGTAGAGATGCAATGACACTGGTAGATGCATGTGTGGTTTGTGAGAAGAACACCCATGCAATGACACTTGGTGTGGTTCATGAAAAGAACACTCATCCAATGACACTGGTGGATCCATATCTGGTTTGTGGAAAGAATAGACATCCAATGACTCTAGTTGTGGTTTATCAAAAGAATAGACATGCAATGACTCTAGTTGTGGTTTGTGAAAATACCACACATCCAGTGACACTGGTGGATCCATATGTGGTTTGTGGAAATAACAAACATGCAATGACTCTGCCTGTTGTTTGTGCAAAGAATAGACATGCAATGACACTGGTGGATCCATGTGTGGTTTGTGAGAAAAACACACATGCAATGACACTAGGTGTGGTTCATGAAAAGATCACACATCCAATGACACTAGTGTATGCTTATGTGGTTTGTGAGAAGAACAGACATGCTATGACTCTGGGTGTGGTTCATGAAAAGAACAGACATGCAATGACACTGGTGGATCCATGTGTGGTTTTTGAGAAGAACACACATGAATGACTCTGGCTGTGGTTCATGAAAAGAACACACATGCAATGACACTGGTGGATCCATGTGTGGTTTGTGAGAAGAACACACATGCAATGACACTAGGTGTGGTTCATGAAAAGAACACACATCCAATGGCACTGGTGTATCCTTATGTGGTTTGTGAAAAGAGCACACATGCAATGACTCTGGTGTATCCATGTGTGGTTTGTGAGAAGAACGGACATCCAATGACATTGGGTGTGGTTAATGAAAAGATAAGACATGGCATGACACTAGTGGATACATGTGTGGTTTGTGAGAAGAACACGCATGCAATGATACTAGGTGTGGTTCATGAAAAGAACACTCATCCAATGACACTGGTGGATCTATTTGTGGGGTGTGGAAAGAACAGACATGCAATGACTCTAGCTATGGTTTGTGAAAAGAATAGACATGCAATGACTCTAGTTGTGCTTTGTGAAAATAACACACATCCAATGACACTAGTGGATCCATATGTAGTTTGTGGAAAGAACAAACAGGCAATGACTCTAACTGTTGTTTGTGAAAAGAACATACATGCCATGACACTGCTGGATCCATGTGTGGTTTGTGAGAAGAACACACATGCAATGACACTAGGTGTGGTTCATGAAAAGAACACACATCCAATGACACCGGTGTATCCTTATGTGGTTTGTGAGAAGAACACACATGCAATGACACTGGGTGTGGTTCATGAAAAGAACACTCATCCAATGACAGAGGTGGACCCATATGTGGTTTGTGGAAAGAACAGACATGCAATGACTCTAGGTGTGGTTCGTGAAAAGAACACACATGCAATGATACTAGGTGTGGTCCATGAAAAGAACACTCATCCAATGACACTGGTGGATCTATTTGTGGTGTGTGGAAAGAACAGACATGCAATGACTCTAGCTGTGGTTTGTGAAAAGAACAGACGTGCAATGACTTTGGTTGTGGTTTGTGAAAATAACACACATCCAGTGACACTGGTGGATCCATATGTAGTTTGTGGAAAGAACAGACATGCAATGACTCTAACTGTTGTTTGTGAAAAGAAAATACATGCAATGACACTGGTGGATCCATGTGTGGTTTGTGAGAAGAACACACATGCAATGACACTGGGTGTGGTTCATGAAAAAAACACACATCCAATGACACTGGTGTATCCTTATGTGGTTTGTGAAAAAAGCACACATGCAATGACTCTGGTGTATCCATGTGTGGTTTGTGAGAAGAACGGACATCCAATGACAGTGGGTGTGGTTAATGAAAAGAGAAGACATGCAATGACACTAGTGGATCCATGTGTGGTTTGTGAGAAGAACACACATGCAATGATACTAGGTGTGGTTCATGAAAAGAACACTCATCCAATGACACTGGTGGATCTATTTGTGGTGTCCGGAAAGAACAGACATGCAATGACTCTAGCTATGGTTTGTGAAAATAACAGACATGCAATGACTCTAGTTGTGGTTTGTGAAAATAACACACATCCAGTGACACTGGTGGATCCATATGTAGTTTGTGGAAAGAACAGACATGCAATGACTCTAACTGTTGTTTGTGAAAAGAACATACATGCAATGACACTGGTGGATCCATGTGTGGTTTGTGAGAAGAACACACATGCAATGACACTGGGTGTGGTTCATGAAAAGAACACACATCCAATGACACTGGTGTATCCTTATGTGGTTTGTGAGAATAACACACATGCAATGACACTGGGTGTGGTTCATGAAAAGAACACTCATCCAATCACACTAGTGGACCCATATGTGGTTTGTGGAAAGAACAGACATGCAATGACTCTAGTTGTGGTTTGTGCAAAGAATAGACATGCAATGACACTGGTGGATCCATGTGTGGTTTGTGAGAAAAACGCACATGAAATGACACTAGGTGTGGTTCATGAAAAGAACACACATCCAATGACACTGGTGTATCCTTATGTGGTTTGTGAGAAGAACACACATGCAATGACACTGGGTGTGGTTCATGAAAAGAACACTCATCCAATCACACTAGTGGACCCATATGTGGTTTGTGGAAAGAACAGACATGCAATGACTCTAGTTGTGGTTTGTGCAAAGAATAGACATGCAATGACACTGGTGGATCCATGTGTGGTTTGTGAGAAAAACACACATGCAATGACACTAGGTGTGGTTCATGAAAAGAACACACATCCAATGACACTGGTGTATCCTTATGTGGTTTGTGAGAAAAACAGACATGCAATGACTCTGGGTGTGGTTCATGAAAAGAACAGACATGCAATGACACTGGTGGATCCATGTGTGGTTTTTGAGAAGAACACACATGAATGACTCTGGCTGTGGTTCATGAAAAGAACACACATGCAATGACACTGGTGGATCCATGTGTGATTTGTAAGTAGAACACACATGAAATGACACTGGGTGTGGTTCATGAAAAGAACACACATCCAATGACACTGGTGTATCCTTATGTGGTTTGTGAAAAGAGCACACATGCAATGACTCTGGTTTGTGAGAAGAACGGAAATTCAATGACACTGGGTGTGGTTAATGAAAAGATAAGACATGCAATGACACTAGTGGATCCATGTGTGGTTTGTGAGAAGAACACACATGCAATGACACTAGGTGTGGTTCATGAAAAGAACACTCATCCAATGACACTGGTGGATCTATATGTGGTTTGTGGAAAGAACAAACATGCAATGAATCTATATGTGGTTGTGAAAAGAACAAACATGCAATGACACTGGTGGATCCATGTGTGGTTTGTGAGAAGAACACACATGCAATGACACTAGGTGTGGTTCATGAAAAGAACACACGTCCAATGACACTTGTGTATCCTTATGTTGTTTGTGAGAAGAACATATATGCAATGACTCTGGTTGTGGTTCATGAAAAGAACAGACATGCAATGACACTAGTGGATCCATGTGTGGTTTGTGAGAAAAACACACATGCAATGACACTAGGTGTGGTTCATGAAAAGAACACACATCCAATGACACTGGTGTATCCTTATGTGGTTTGTGAGAAGAACATACATGCAATGACTCTGGTTGTGGTACATGGAAAGAATAGACATGCAATGACACTGGTGGATCCATCTGTGGTTTTTGAGAAGAACCTACATGAATGACTCTGGTTGTGGTTCATGAAAAGAACACACATGCAATGAGACTGGTGGATCCATCTGTGGTTTGTGAGAAGAACACACATCCAATGACACTGGGTGTGGTTCATGAAAAGAACACACATCCAATGACACTGGTGTATCCTTATGTGGTTTGTGAAAAGCGCACACATGCAATGACTCTGGTGTATCCATGTCTGGTTTGTGAGAAGAACGAACATCCAATGACACTGGGTGTGGTTAGTGAAAAGAGAAGACATGCAATGACACTAGTGGATCCATGTGTGGTTTGTGAGAAGAACACACATGCAATGACACTAGGTGTAGTTCACGAAAAGAACACACATCCAATGACACTGGTGTATCCTTATGTGGTTTGTGAGAAAAACAGACATGCAATGACTCTGGGTGTGGTTCATGAAAAGAACAGACATGCAATGACACTGGTGGATCCATGTATGGTTTTTGAGAAGAACACACATGAATGACTCTGGCTGTGGTTCATGAAAAGAACACACATGCAATGACACTGGTGGATCCATGTGTGATTTGTAAGTAGAACACACATGCAATGACACTGGGTGTGGTTCATGAAAAGAACACACATCCAATGACACTGGTGTATCCTTATGTGGTTTGTTAAAAGAGCACACATGCAATGACTCTGGTTTGTGAGAAGAACGGACATCCAATGACACTGGGTGTGGTTAATGAAAAGATAAGACATGCAATGACACTAGTGGATCCATGTGTGGTTTGTGAGAAGAACACACATGGAATGACACTAGGTGTGGTTCATGAAAAGAACACTCATCCAATGACACTGGTGGATCTATATGTGGTTTGTGGAAAGAACAGACATGCAATGACTCTAGCTGTGGGTTGTGAAAAGAACAGACATGCAATGACACTGGTGGATCCATGTGTGGTTTGTGAGAAGAACACACATGCAATGACACTAGGTGTGGTTCATGAAAAGAACAAACGTCCAATGACACTTGTGTATCCTTATGTTTTTTGTGAGAAGAACATATATGCAATGACTCTGGTTGTGGTTCATGAAAAGAACAGACATGCAATGACACTGGTGGATCCATGTGTGGTTTGTGAGAAAAACACACATGCAATGACACTAGGTGTGGTTCATGAAAAGAACACACATCCAATGACACTGGTGTATCCTTATGTGGTTGTTGAGAAGAACAGACATGCAATGACTCTGGTTGTGGTTCATGGAAAGAACAGACATGCAATGGCACTGGTGGATCCATCTGTGGTTTTTGAGAATAACACACATGAATGACTCTGGCTGTGGTTCATGAAAAGAACACACATGCAATGAGACTGGTGGATCCATCTGTGGTTTGTGAGAAGAACACACATCCAATGACACTGGGTGTGGTTCACGAAAAGAACACACATCCAATGACACTGGTGTATCCTTATGTGGTTTGTGAAAAGAGCACACATGCAATGACTCTGGTGTATCCATGTCTGGTTTGTGAGAAGAACGAACATCCAATGACACTGGGTGTGGTTAGTGAAAAGAGAAGACATGCAATGACACTAGTGGATCCATGTGTGGTTTGTGAGAAGAACACACAGGCAATGACACTAGGTGTGGTTCACAAAAAGAACACTCATCCAATGATACTGGTGGATCGATATGTGGTTTGTGGAAAGAACAGACATGCAATGACTCTAGCTGTGGTTTGTGAAAAGAACAGACATGTAATGACTCTAGTTGTGGTTTGTGAGAATAACACACATCTAGTGACACTGGTGGATCCATATGTAGTTTGTGGATAGAACAAACATGCAATGACTCTAACTATGGTTTGTGAAAAGAACATACATGCAATGACGCTGGTGGATCCATGTGTGGTTTGTGAGAAGAACAGACATCCAATGACACCTGGTGTGGTTAATGAAAAGAGCACACATGCAATCACACTGGTGTATCCTTATGTGGTTTGTGAGAAGAACACACATGCAATTACACTGGGTGTGGTTCATGAAAAGAACACTCATCCAATCACACTAGTGGACCCATATGTAGTTTGTGGAAACAACAGACATGCAATGACTCTAGCTGTGGTTTGTGAAAAGAACAGACATGCAATGACTCTAGTTGTAGTTTGTGAAAAGAACACACATCCAGTGACACTGGTGGATCCATATGTGGTTTGTGGAAAGAACTGACATGCAATGACTCTAGCTATCGTTTGTGAAAAGAACAGGCATGCAATGACTCTAGTTGTGGTTTGTGAAAATAACACACATCCAGTGACACTGGTGGATCCATATGTGGTTTGTGGAAAGAACCGACATGCAATGACTCTAGCTGTGGGTTGTGAAAAGAACAGACAAGCAATGACACTGGTAGATCCATGTGTGGTTTGTGAGAAGAACACACATGCAATGACACTTGTGTATCCTTATGTGGTTTGTGAGAAGAACAGATATGCAATGACTCTGGTTGTGGTTCATGAAAAGAACAGACAAGCAATGATACTGGTGGATCCAAGTGTGGTTTTTGAGAAGAACAGACATGCAATTACTCTGGCTGTGGTTCATGAGAAGAACACACATGCAATGACACTAGCTGTGGTTCATGAAAAGAACACACATCCAATGACACTAGTGTATCCTTATGTGGTTTGTGAGAAGAAGAACCGACATGCAATGACTCTGGCTATGGTTTATGAAAAGAACAGACATGCAATGAAACTGGTGGATCCATGTGTGGTTTTTGAGAAGAACACACATGCAATTACTCTGGCTGTGGTTAATGAAAAGAGTAGACATGCAATGACACTGGTGGATCCATGTGTGGTTTGTGAGAAGAACTAACATGCAATGACACTGGGTGTGGTTCATGAAAAGAACACTCATCCAATCACACTAGTGGATCCATATGTGGTTTGTGGAAAGTACAGGCATGCAATGACTCTAGCAGTGGTTTGTGAAAAGAACAGACATGCAATTACTCTAGTTGTCGTTTGCGAAAAGAACACACATCCAATGACACTGGTGGAGCCATGTGTGGTTTGTGAGAAAAACACACATGCAATGACACTAGATGTTGTTCATGAAAAGAACACACATCCAATGACACTGGTGTATCCTTATGTGGTTTGTAAGAAGAACAGACATGCAATGACTCTGGTTAAGGTTCATGAAAAGAATAGACATGCAATGACACTGGTGGATCCATGTGTAGTTTTTGAGAAGAACACACATGAATGACTCTGGCTGGGGTTCATGAAAAGAACACACATGCAATGACAATGGTGGATCCATGTGTGGTTTGTGAGAAGAACACACATGCAATGACACTGGGCGTGGTTCATGAAAATAACACACATCCAATGAAACTGGTGTATCCTTATGTGGTTTGTGAAAATAGCACACATGCAATGACTCTAGTGTATCCATGTGTGGTTTGTGAGAAGAACAGACATCCAATGACACTAGGCGTGGTTAATGAAAAGAGTAGACATGCAATGACACTGGTAGATGCATGTGTGGTTTGTGAGAAGAACACCCATGCAAGGACACTTGGTGTGGTTCATGAAAAGAACACTCATCCAATGACACTGGTGGATCCATATCTGGTTTGTGGAAAGAACAGACATCCAATGACTCTAGCTGTGGTTTATGAAAAGAATAGACATGCAATGAATCTAGCTGTGGTTTGAAAATAACACACATCCAAGGACACTGTGGATCCATATGTGGTTTGTGGAAAGAACAAACATGCAATGACTCTAGCTGTGGTTTGCAAAGAACGTACATGCAATGACACTGTGGATCCATGTGTGGTTTGTGAGAAACACACATGCAATGACACTAGTTGTGGTTCATGAAAAGAACACACATCCAATGACACGGGTGTATGCTTATGTGGTTTGAGATAATAACAGACATGCTATGACTCTAGGTGTGGTTCATGAAAAGAAACACATGCAATGACACTGTGGATCCATGTGTGGTTTGGAGAAGAACACACATGAATGACTCGTGTGGTTCATGAAAAGAACACACATGCAATGACACTGTGGATCCATGTGTGGTTTGTGAGAAGAACACACATGCAATGACACTAGGTGTGGTTCATGAAAAGAACACACATCCAATGGCACTGGTGTATCCTTATGTGGTTTGTGAAAAGATCACACATGCAATGACTCTGGTGTATCCATGTGTGGTTTGTGAGAAGAACGGACATCCAATGACATTGGGTGTGGTTAATGAAAAGAGAAGACATGCAATGACACTAGTGGATACATGTGTGGTTTGTGAGAAGAACACGCATGCAATGATACTAGGTGTGGTTCATGGAAAGAACACTCATCCAATGGCACTGGTGGATCTATTTGTGGGGTGTGGAAAGAACAGACATGCAATGACTCTAGCTGTGGTTTGTGAAAAGAACAGACATGCAATGACTCTAGTTGTGGTTTGTGAAAATAACACACATCCAGTGCACTGGTGGATCCATATGTAGTTTGTGGAAAGAACAGACATGCAATGACTCTAACTGTTGTTTGTGAAAAGAACATACATGCAATGACACTGGTGTATCCATGTGTGGTTTGTGAGAAGAACACACATGCAATGACACTGGGTGTGGTTCATGAAAAGAACACACATGCAATGACACTGGTGTATCCTTATGTGGTTTGTGGAAGAACACACATGCAATGACACTGGGTGTGGTTCATGAAAAGAACACTCATCCAATCACACTAGTGGACCCATATGTGGTTTGTGGAAAGAACAGACATGCAATGACTCTAGGTGTGGTTCGTGAAAAGAACACCCATGCAATGATACTAGGTGTGGTTCATGAAAAGAACACTCATCCAATGATACTGGTGGATCTATTTCTGGGGTGTGGAAAGAACAGACATGCAATGACTCTAGCTGTGGTTTGTGAAAAGAACAGACATGCAATGACTCTAGTTGTGGTTTGTGAAAATAACACACATCCAGTGACACTGGTGGATCCATATGTAGTTTGTGGAAAGAACAGACATGCAATGACTCTAACTGTTGTTTGTGAAAAGAACATACATGCAATGAGGCTGGTGGATCCATGTGTGGTTTGTGAGAAGAACACACATGCAATGACACTAGGTGTGGTTCATGAAAACAACACACATCCAATGACACTGGTGTATCCTTATGTGGTTTAGAAAAGAGCACACATGCAATGACTGGTGTATCCATGTGTGGTTTGTGAGAAGAACGGACATCCAATGACACTGGGTGTGGTTAATGAATAGAGAAGACATGCAATGACACTAGTGGATCCATGTGTGGTTTGTGAGAAGAACACACATGCAATGATACTAGGTGCGGTTCATGAAAAGAACACTCATCCAATGACACTGGTGGATCTATTTGTGGTGTCTGGAAAGAACAGACATGCAATGACTCTAGCTGTGGTTTGTGAAAAGAACAGACATGCAATGACTCTAGTTGTGGTTTGTGCAAAGAACAGACATGCAATGACACTGGTGGATCCATGTGTGGTTTGTGAGAAAAACACACATGCAATGACACTAGGTGTGGTTCATGAAAAGAACACACATCCAATGACACGGGTGTATGCTTATGTGGTTTGTGAGAAGAACAGACATGCTATGACTCTAGGTGTGGTTCATGAAAAGAACAGACATGCAATGACACTGGTGGATCCATGTGTGGTTTTTGAGAAGAACACACATGAATGACTCTGGCTGTGGTTCATGAAAAGAACACACATGCAATGACACTGGTGGATCCATGTGTGGTTTGTGAGAAGAACACACATGCAATGACACTAGGTGTGGTTCATGAAAAGAACACACATCCAATGGCACTGGTGTATCCTTATGTGGTTTGTGAAAAGATCACACATGCAATGACTCTGGTGTATCCATGTGTGGTTTGTGAGAAGAACGGACATCCAATGACATTGGGTGTGGTTAATGAAAAGAGAAGACATGCAATGACACTAGTGGATACATGTGTGGTTTGTGAGAAGAACACGCATGCAATGATACTAGGTGTGGTTCATGGAAAGAACACTCATCCAATGGCACTGGTGGATCTATTTGTGGGGTGTGGAAAGAACAGACATGCAATGACTCTAGCTGTGGTTTGTGAAAAGAATGCATATGCAATGACTCTAGTTGTGGTTTGTGAAAATAACACACATCCAGTGCACTGGTGGATCCATATGTAGTTTGTGGAAAGAACAGACATGCAATGACTCTAACTGTTGTTTGTGAAAAGAACATACATGCAATGACACTGGTGTATCCATGTGTGGTTTGTGAGAAGAACACACATGCCATGACACTGGGTGTGGTTCATGAAAAGAACACACATGCAATGACACTGGTGTATCCTTATGTGGTTTGTGGAAAACACACATGCAATGACACCGGTGTGGTACATGAAAAGAACACTCATCCAATCACACTAGTGGACCCATATGTGGTTTGTGGAAAGAACAGACATGCAATGACTCGAGGTGTGGTTCGTGAAAAGAACACACATGCAATGATACTAGGTGTGGTTCATGAAAAGAACACTCATCCAATGACACTGGTGGATCTATTTGTGGGGTGTGGAAAGAACAGACATGCAATGACTCTAGCTGTGGTTTGTGAAAAGAACAGACATGCAATGACTCTAGTTGTGGTTTGTGAAAATAACACACATCCAGTGACACTGGTGGATCCATATGTAGGTTGTGGAAAGAACAGACATGCAATGACTCTAACTGTTGTTTGTGAAAAGAACAAACATGCAATGAGGCTGGTGGATCCATGTGTGGTTTGTGAGAAGAACACACATGCAATGACACTAGGTGTGGTTCATGAAAACAACACACATCCAATGACACTGGTGTATCCTTATGTGGTTTGTGAAAAGAGCACACATGCAATGACTCGTGTATCCATGTGGTTTGTGAGAAGAACGGACATCCAATGACACTGGGTGTGGTTAATGAATAGAGAAGACATGCAATGACACTAGTGGATCCATGTGTGGTTTGTGAGAAGAACACACATGCAATGATACTAGGTGCGGTTCATGAAAAGAACACTCATCCAATGACACTGGTGGATCTATTTGTGGTGTCTGGAAAGAACAGACATGCAATGACTCTAGCTGTGGTTTGTGAAAAGAACAGACATGCAATGACTCTAGCTGTGGTTTGTGCAAAGAACAGACATGCAATGACACTGGTGGATCCATGTGTGGTTTGTGAGAAAAACACACATGCAATGACACTAGGTGTGGTTCATGAAAAGAACACACATCCAATGACACGGGTGTATGCTTATGTGGTTTGTGAGAAGAACAGACATGCTATGACTCTAGGTGTGGTTCATGAAAAGAACAGACATGCAATGACACTGGTGGATCCATGTGTGGTTTTTGAGAAGAACACACATGAATGACTCTGGCTGTGGTTCATGAAAAGAACACACATGCAATGACACTGGTGGATCCATGTGTGGTTTGTGAGAAGAACACACATGCAATGACACTAGGTGTGGTTCATGAAAAGAACACACATCCAATGGCACTGGTGTATCCTTATGTGGTTTGTGAAAAGATCACACATGCAATGACTCTGGTGTATCCATGTGTGGTTTGTGAGAAGAACGGACATCCAATGACATTGGGTGTGGTTAATGAAAAGAGAAGACATGCAATGACACTAGTGGATACATGTGTGGTTTGTGAGAAGAACACGCATGCAATGATACTAGGTGTGGTTCATGGAAAGAACACTCATCCAATGGCACTGGTGGATCTATTTGTGGGGTGTGGAAAGAACAGACATGCAATGACTCTAGCTGTGGTTTGTGAAAAGAACAGACATGCAATGACTCTAGTTGTGGTTTGTGAAAATAACACACATCCAGTGCACTGGTGGATCCATATGTAGTTTGTGGAAAGAACAGACATGCAATGACTCTGCATTGTTGTGAAAAGAACATACATGCAATGACACTGGTGTATCCATGTGTGGTTTGTGAGAAGAACACACATGCCATGACACTGGGTGTGGTTCATGAAAAGAACACACATGCAATGACACTGGTGTATCCTTATGTGGTTTGTGGAAAAACACACATGCAATGACACTGGGTGTGGTTCATGAAAAGAACACTCATCCAATCACACTAGTGGACCCATATGTGGTTTGTGGAAAGAACAGACATGCAATGACTCGAGGTGTGGTTCGTGAAAAGAACACACATGCAATGATACTAGGTGTGGTTCATGAAAAGAACACTCATCCAATGACACTGGTGGATCTATTTGTGGGGTGTGGAAAGAACAGACATGCAATGACTCTAGCTGTGGTTTGTGAAAAGAACAGACATGCAATGACTCTAGTTGTGGTTTGTGAAAATAACACACATCCAGTGACACTGGTGGATCCATATGTAGGTTGTGGAAAGAACAGACATGCAATGACTCTAACTGTTGTTTGTGAAAAGAACAAACATGCAATGAGGCTGGTGGATCCATGTGTGGTTTGTGAGAAGAACACACATGCAATGACACTAGGTGTGGTTCATGAAAACAACACACATCCAATGACACTGGTGTATCCTTATGTGGTTTGTGAAAAGAGCACACATGCAATGACTCTGGTGTATCCATGTGTGGTTTGTGAGAAGAACGGACATCCAATGACACTGGGTGTGGTTAATGAATAGAGAAGACATGCAATGACACTAGTGGATCCATGTGTGGTTTGTGAGAAGAACACACATGCAATGATACTAGGTGCGGTTCATGAAAAGAACACTCATCCAATGACACTGGTGGATCTATTTGTGGTGTCTGGAAAGAACAGACATGCAATGACTCTAGCTGTGGTTTGTGAAAAGAAAAGACATGCAATGACTCTAGCTGTGGTTTGTGCAAAGAACAGACATGCAATGACACTGGTGGATCCATGTGTGGTTTGTGAGAAAAACACACATGCAATGACACTAGGTGTGGTTCATGAAAAGAACACACATCCAATGACACGGGTGTATGCTTATGTGGTTTGTGAGAAGAACAGACATGCTATGACTCTAGGTGTGGTTCATGAAAAGAACAGACATGCAATGACACTGGTCGATCCATGTGTGGTTTTTGAGAACATATATGCAATGACTCTGGTTGTGGTTCATGAAAAGAACAGACATGCAATGACTCTTGCTGTGGTTAATGAAAAGAGTAGACATGCAATGACACTGGTGGATCCATGTGTGGTTTGTGAGAAGAACAAACATGCAATGACACTGGGTGTGATTCATGAAAAGAACACTCATCCAATCACACTAGTGGATCCATATGTGGTTTGTGGAAAGAACAGGCATGCAATGACTCTAGCTGTGGTTTGTGAAAAGAACAGACATGCAATTACTCTAGTTTTCGTTTGTGAAAAGAACACACATCCAATGACAATGGTGGAGCCATGTGTGGTTTGTGAGAAAAACACACATGCAATGACACTAGATGTTGTTCATGAAAAGAATAGACATCCAATGACACTGGTGTATCCTTATGTGGTTTGTGAGAAGAACAGACATGCAATGACTCTGGTTGAGGTTCATGAAAAGAATAGACATGCAATGACACTGGTGGATCCATGTGTAGTTTTTGAGAAGAACAGACATGAATGACTCTGGCTGGGGTTCATGAAAAGAACACACATGCAATGACAATGGTGGATCCATGTGTGGTTTGTGAGAAGAACACACATGCAATGACACTGGGCGTGGTTCATGAAAATAACACACATCCAATGAAACTGGTGTATCCTTATGTGGTTTGTGAAAATAGCACACATGCAATGACTCTAGTGTATCCATGTGTGGTTTGTGAGAAGAACAGACATCCAATGACACTGGGCGTGGTTAATGAAAAGAGTAGAGATGCAATGACACTGGTAGATGCATGTGTGGTTTGTGAGAAGAACACCCATGCAATGACACTTGGTGTGGTTCATGAAAAGAACACTCATCCAATGACACTGGTGGATCCATATCTGGTTTGTGGAAAGAATAGACATCCAATGACTCTAGCTGTGGTTTATGAAAAGAATAGACATGCAATGACTCTAGTTGTGGTTTGTGAAAATACCACACATCCAGTGACACTGGTGGATCCATATGTGGTTTGTGGAAATAACAAACATGCAATGACTCTACCTGTTGTTTGTGCAAAGAATAGACATGCAATGACACTGGTGGATCCATGTGTGGTTTGTGAGAAAAACACACATGCAATGACACTAGGTGTGGTTCATGAAAAGATCACACATCCAATGACACTGGTGTATGCTTATGTGGTTTGTGAGAAGAACAGACATGTTATGACTCTGGGTGTGGTTCATGAAAAGAACAAACATGCAATGACACTGGTGGATCCATGTGTGGTTTTTGAGAAGAACACACATGAATGACTCTGGCTGTGGTTCATGAAAAGAACACACATGCAATGACACTGGTGGATCCATGTGTGGTTTGTGAGAAGAACACACATGCAATGACACTAGGTGTGGTTCATGAAAAGAACACACATCCAATGGCAGTGGTGTATCCTTATGTGGTTTGTGAAAAGAGCACACATGCAATGACTCTGGTGTATCCATGTGTGGTTTGTGAGAAGAACGGACATCCAATGACATTGGGTGTGGTTAATGAAAAGAGAAGACATGCCATGACACTAGTGGATACATGTGTGGTTTGTGAGAAGAACACGCATGCAATGATACTAGGTGTGGTTCATGAAAAGAACACTCATCCAATGACACTGGTGGATCTATTTGTGGGGTGTGGAAAGAACAGACATGCAATGACTCTAGCTATGGTTTGTGAAAAGAATAGACATGCAATGACTCTAGTTGTGCTTTGTGAAAATAACACACATCCAGTGACACTAGTGGATCCATATGTAGTTTGTGGAAAGAACAAACATGCAATGACTCTAACTGTTGTTTGTGAAAATAACATACATGCAATGACACTGCTGGATCCATGTGTGGTTTGTGAGAAGAACACACATGCAATGACACTGGGTGTGGTTCATGAAAAGAACACACATCCAATGACACTGGTGTATCCTTATGTGGTTTGTGAGAAGAACACACATGCAATGACACTGGGTGTGGTTCATGAAAAGAACACTCATCCAATGACAGAGGTGGACCCATATGTGGTTTGTGGAAAGAACAGACATGCAATGACTCTAGGTGTGGTTCGTGAAAAGAACACACATGCAATGATACTAGGTGTGGTCCATGAAAAGAACACTCATCCAATGACACTGGTGGATCTATTTGTGGTGTGTGGAAAGAACAGACATGCAATGACTCTAGCTGTGGTTTGTGAAAAGAACAGACATGCAATGACTTTAGTTGTGGTTTGTGAAAATAACACACATCCAGTGACACTGGTGGATCCATATGTAGTTTCTGGAAAGAACAGACATGCAATGACTCTAACTGTTGTTTGTGAAAAGAAAATACATGCAATGACACTGGTGGATCCATGTGTGGTTTGTGAGAAGAACACACATGCAATGACACTGGGTGTGGTTCATGAAAAAAACACACATCCAATGACACTGGTGTATCCTTATGTGGTTTGTGAAAAAAGCACACATGCAATGACTCTGGTGTATCCATGTGTGGTTTGTGAGAAGAACGGACATCCAATGTCAGTGGGTGTGGTTAATGAAAAGAGAAGACATGCAATGACACTAGTGGATCCATGTGTGGTTTGTGAGAAGAACACACATGTAATGATACTAGGTGTGGTTCATGAAAAGAATACTCATCCAATGACACTGGTGGATCTATTTGTGGTGTCCGGAAAGAACAGACATGCAATGACTCTAGCTATGGTTTGTGAAAATAACAGACATGCAATGACTCTAGTTGTGGTTTGTGAAAATAACACACATCCAGTGACACTGGTGGATCCATATGTAGTTTGTGGAAAGAACAGACATGCAATGACTCTAACTGTTGTTTGTGAAAAGAACATACATGCAATGACACTGGTGGATCCATGTGTGGTTTGTGAGAAGAACACACATGCAATGACACTGGGTGTGGTTCATGAAAAGAACACACATCCAATGACACTTGTGTATCCTTATGTGGTTTGTGAGAAGAACACACATGCAATGACACTGGGTGTGGTTCATGAAAAGAACACTCATCCAATCACACTAGTGGACCCATATGTGGTTTGTGGAAAGAACAGACATGCAATGACTCTAGTTGTGGTTTGTGCAAAGAATAGACATGCAATGACACTGGTGGATCCATGTGTGGTTTGTGAGAAAAACACACATGCAATGACACTAGGTG
This sequence comes from Avena insularis, assembly GCA_023614405.1. NCBI lineage: Eukaryota > Viridiplantae > Streptophyta > Magnoliopsida > Poales > Poaceae > Avena > Avena insularis. The sequence continues at coordinate 273,617,769 of CM042684.1, read as the reverse complement.
TGGTTCATGAAAAGAACACACATCCAATGACACTGGTGTATCCTTATGTGGTTTGTGAGAAAAACAGACATGCAATGACTCTGGGTGTGGTTCATGAAAAGAACAGACATGCAATGACACTGGTGGATCCATGTGTGGTTTTTGAGAAGAACACACATGAATGACTCTGGCTGTGGTTCATGAAAAGAACACACATGCAATGACACTGGTGGATCCATGTGTGATTTGTAAGTAGAACACACATGAAATGACACTGGGTGTGGTTCATGAAAAGAACACACATCCAATGACACTGGTGTATCCTTATGTGGTTTGTGAAAAGAGCACACATGCAATGACTCTGGTTTGTGAGAAGAACGGACATCCAATGACACTGGGTGTGGTTAATGAAATGATAAGACATGCAATGACACTAGTGGATCCATGTGTGGTTTGTGAGAAGAACACACATGCAATGACACTAGGTGTGGTTCATGAAAAGAACACTCATCCAATGACACTGGTGGATCTATATGTGGTTTGTGGAAAGAACAAACATGCAATGAATCTATATGTGGTTGTGAAAAGAACAAACATGCAATGACACTGGTGGATCCATGTGTGGTTTGTGAGAAGAACACACATGCAATGACACTAGGTGTGGTTCATGAAAAGAACACACGTCCAATGACACTTGTGTATCCTTATGTTGTTTGTGAGAAGAACATATATGCAATGACTCTGGTTGTGGTTCATGAAAAGAATAGACATGCAATGACACTGGTGGATCCATGTGTGGTTTGTGAGAAAAACACACATGCAATGACACTAGGTGTGGTTCATGAAAAGAACACACATCCAATGACACTGGTGTATCCTTATGTGGTTTGTGAGAAGAACATACATGCAATGACTCTGGTTGTGGTACATGGAAAGAATAGACATGCAATGACACTGGTGGATCCATCTGTGGTTTTTGAGAAGAACACACATGAATGACTCTGGTTGTGGTTCATGAAAAGAACACACATGCAATGAGACTGGTGGATCCAGCTGTGGTTTGTGAGAAGAACACACATCCAATGACACTGGGTGTGGTTCATGAAAAGAACACACATCCAATGACACTGGTGTATCCTTATGTGGTTTGTGAAAAGCGCACACATGCAATGACTCTGGTGTATCCATGTCTGGTTTGTGAGAAGAACGAACATCCAATGACACTGGGTGTGGTTAGTGAAAAGAGAAGACATGCAATGACACTAGTGGATCCATGTGTGGTTTGTGAGAAGAACACACATGCAATGACACTAGGTGTGGTTCACGAAAAGAACACACATCCAATGACACTGGTGTATCCTTATGTGGTTTGTGAGAAAAACAGACATGCAATGACTCTGGGTGTGGTTCATGAAAAGAACAGACATGCAATGACACTGGTGGATCCATGTATGGTTTTTGAGAAGAACACACATGAATGACTCTGGCTGTGGTTCATGAAAAGAACACACATGCAATGACACTGGTGGATCCATGTGTGATTTGTAAGTAGAACACACATGCAATGACACTGGGTGTGGTTCATGAAAAGAACACACATCCAATGACACTGGTGTATCCTTATGTGGTTTGTTAAAAGAGCACACATGCAATGACTCTGGTTTGTGAGAAGAACGGACATCCAATGACACTGGGTGTGGTTAATGAAAAGATAAGACATGCAATGACACAAGTGGATCCATGTGTGGTTTGTGAGAAGAACACACATGGAATGACACTAGGTGTGGTTCATGAAAAGAACACTCATCCAATGACACTGGTGGATCTATATGTGGTTTGTGGAAAGAACAGACATGCAATGACTCTAGCTGTGGGTTGTGAAAAGAACAGACATGCAATGACACTGGTGGATCCATGTGTGGTTTGTGAGAAGAACACACATGCAATGACACTGGGTGTGGTTCATGAAAAGAACACACATCCAATGACACTTGTGTATCCTTATGTGGTTTGTGAGAAGAACACACATGCAATGACACTGGGTGTGGTTCATGAAAAGAACACTCATCCAATGACACTGGTGTATCCTTATGTGGTTTGTGAGAAGAACAGACATGCAATGACTCTGGTTGTGGTTCATGGAAAGAACAGACATGCAATGACACTGGTGGATCCATCTGTGGTTTTTGAGAATAACACACATGAATGACTCTGGCTGTGGTTCATGAAAAGAACACACATGCAATGAGACTGGTGGATCCATCTGTGGTTTGTGAGAAGAACACACATCCAATGACACTGGGTGTGGTTCATGAAAAGAAAACACATCCAATGACACTGGTGTATCCTTATGTGGTTTGTGAAAAGAGCACACATGCAATGACTCTGGTGTATCCATGTCTGGTTTGTGAGAAGAACGAACATCCAATGACACTGGGTGTGGTTAGTGGAAAGAGAAGACATGCAATGACACTAGTGGATCCATGTGTGGTTTGTGAGAAGAACACACAGGCAATGACACTAGGTGTGGTTCACAAAAAGAACACTCATCCAATGATACTGGTGGATCTATATGTGGTTTGTGGAAAGAACAGACATGCAATGACTCTAGCTGTGGTTTGTGAAAAGAACAGACATGTAATGACTCTAGTTGTGGTTTGTGAGAATAACACACATCTAGTGACACTGGTGGATCCATATGTAGTTTGTGGATAGAACAAACATGCAATGACTCTAACTATGGTTTGTGAAAAGAACATACATGCAATGACGCTGGTGGATCCATGTGTGGTTTGTGAGAAGAACAGACATCCAACGACACCTGGTGTGGTTAATGAAAAGAGCACACATGCAATGACACTGGTGTATCCTTATGTGGTTTGTGAGAAGAACACACATGCAATTACACTGGGTGTGGTTCATGAAAAGAACACTCATCCAATCACACTAGTGGACCCATATGTAGTTTGTGGAAACAACAGACATGCAATGACTCTAGCTGGGGTTTGTGAAAAGAACAGACATGCAATGACTCTAGTTGTAGTTTGTGAAAAGAACACACATCCAGTGACACTGGTGGATCCATATGTGGTTTGTGGAAAGAACAGACATGCAATGACTCTAGCTATCATTTGTGAAAAGAACAGGCATGCAATGACTCTAGTTGTGGTTTGTGAAAATAACACACATCCAGTGACATTGGTGGATCCATATGTGGTTTGTGGAAAGAACCGACATGCAATGACTCTAGCTGTGGGTTGTGAAAAGAACAGACAAGCAATGACACTGGTAGATCCATGTGTGGTTTGTGAGAAGAACACACATGCAATGACACTTGTGTATCCTTATGTGGTTTGTGAGAAGAACAGATATGCAATGACTCTGGTTGTGGTTCATGAAAAGAACAGACAAGCAATGATACTGGTGGATCCAAGTGTGGTTTTTGAGAAGAACAGACATGCAATTACTCTGGCTGTGGTTCAGGAGAAGAACACACATGCAATGACACTAGATGTGGTTCATGAAAAGAACACACATCCAGTGACACTAGTGTATCCTTATGTGGTTTGTGAGAAGAAGAACCGACATGCAATGACTCTGGCTATGGTTTATGAAAAGAACAGACATGCAATGAAACTGGTGGATCCATGTGTGGTTTTTGAGAAGAACACACATGCAATTACTCTGGCTGTGGTTAATGAAAAGAGTAGACATGCAATGACACTGGTGGATCCATGTGTGGTTTATGAGAAGAACTAACATGCAATGACACTGGGTGTGGTTCATGAAAAGAACACTCATCCAATCACACTAGTGGATCCATATGTGGTTTGTGGAAAGTACAGGCATGCAATGACTCTAGCAGTGGTTTGTGAAAAGAACAGACATGCAATTACTCTAGTTGTCGTTTGTTAAAAGAACACACATCCAATGACACTGGTGGAGCCATGTGTGGTTTGTGAGAAAAACACACATGCAATGACACTAGATGTTGTTCATGAAAAGAACACACATCCAATGACACTGGTGTATCCTTATGTGGTTTGTAAGAAGAACAGACATGCAATGACTCTGGTTGAGGTTCATGAAAAGAATAGACATGCAATGACACTGGTGGATCCATGTGTAGTTTTTGAGAAGAACACACATGAATGACTCTGGCTGGGGTTCATGAAAAGAACACACATGCAATGACAATGGTGGATCCATGTGTGGTTTGTGAGAAGAACACACATGCAATGACACTGGGCGTGGTTCATGAAAATAACACACATCCAATGAAACTGGTGTATCCTTATGTGGTTTGTGAAAATAGCACACATGCAATGACTCTAGTGTATCCATGTGTGGTTTGTGAGAAGAACAGACATCCAATGACACTAGGCGTGGTTAATGAAAAGAGTAGACATGCAATGACACTGGTAGATGCATGTGTGGTTTGTGAGAAGAACACCCATGCAATGACACTTGGTGTGGTTCATGAAAAGAACACTCATCCAATGACACTGGTGGATCCATATCTGGTTTGTGGAAAGAACAGACATCCAATGACTCTAGCTGTGGTTTATGAAAAGAATAGACATGCAATGACTCTAGCTGTGGTTTGTGAAAATAACACACATCCAGTGACACTGGTGGATCCATATGTGGTTTGTGGAAAGAACAAACATGCAATGACTCTAGCTGTGGTTTGTGCAAAGAACAGACATGCAATGACACTGGTGGATCCATGTGTGGTTTGTGAGAAAAACACACATGCAAAGACACTAGGTGTGGTTCATGAAAAGAACACACATCCAATGACACGGGTGTATGCTTATGTGGTTTGTGAGAAGAACAGACATGCTATGACTCTAGGTGTGGTTCATGAAAAGAACAGACATGCAATGACACTGGTGGATCCATGTGTGGTTTTTGAGAAGAACACACATGAATGACTCTGGCTGTGGTTCATGAAAAGAACACACATGCAATGACACTGGTGGATCCATGTGTGGTTTGTGAGAAGAACACACATGCAATGACACTAGGTGTGGTTCATGAAAAGAACACACATCCAATGGCACTGGTGTATCCTTATGTGGTTTGTGAAAAGATCACACATGCAATGACTCTGGTGTATCCATGTGTGGTTTGTGAGAAGAACGGACATCCAATGACATTGGGTGTGGTTAATGAAAAGAGAAGACATGCAATGACACTAGTGGATACATGTGTGGTTTGTGAGAAGAACACGCATGCAATGATACTAGGTGTGGTTCATGGAGAGAACACTCATCCAATGGCACTGGTGGATCTATTTGTGGGGTGTGGAAAGAACAGACATGCAATGACTCTAGCTGTGGTTTGTGAAAAGAACAGACATGCAATGACTCTAGTTGTGGTTTGTGAAAATAACACACATCCAGTGACACTGGTGGATCCATATGTAGTTTGTGGAAAGAACAGACATGCAATGACTCTAACTGTTGTTTGTGAAAAGAACATACATGCAATGACACTGGTGTATCCATGTGTGGTTTGTGAGAAGAACACACATGCAATGACACTGGGTGTGGTTCATGAAAAGAACACACATGCAATGACACTGGTGTATTCTTATGTGGTTTGTGGAAGAACACACATGCAATGACACTGGGTGTGGTTCATGAAAAGAACACTCATCCAATCACACTAGTGGACCCATATGTGGTTTGTGGAAAGAACAGACATGCAATGACTCTAGGTGTGGTTGGTGAAAAGAACACACATGCAATGATACTAGGTGTGGTTCATGAAAAGAACACTCATCCAATGATACTGGTGGATCTATTTCTGGGGTGTGGAAAGAACAGACATGCAATGACTCTAGCTGTGGTTTGTGAAAAGAACAGACATGCAATGACTCTAGTTGTGGTTTGTGAAAATAACACACATCCAGTGACCCTGGTGGATCCATATGTAGTTTGTGGAAAGAACAGACATGCAATGACTCTAACTGTTGTTTGTGAAAAGAACATACATGCAACGAGGCTGGTGGATCCATGTGTGGTTTGTGAGAAGAACACACATGCAATGACACTAGGTGTGGTTCATGAAAACAACACACATCCAATGACACTGGTGTATCCTTATGTGGTTTGTGAAAAGAGCACACATGCAATGACTCTGGTGTATCCATGTGTGGTTTGTGAGAAGAACGGACATCCAATGACACTGGGTGTGGTTAATGAATAGAGAAGACATGCAATGACACTAGTGGATCCATGTGTGGTTTGTGAGAAGAAGACACATGCAATGATACTAGGTGCGGTTCATGAAAAGAACACTCATCCAATGACACTGGTGGATCTATTTGTGGTGTCTGGAAAGAACAGACATGCAATGACTCTAGCTGTGGTTTGTGAAAAACAGACATGCAATGACTCTAGCATGGTTTGTTCAAAGAACAGACATGCAATGACACTGGTGGATCCATGTGTGGTTTGTGAAAAACACACATGCAATGACACTAGGTGTGGTTCATGAAAAGAACACATCCAATGACACGGGTGTATGCTTATGTGGTTTGTGAGAAGAACAGACATGCTATGACTCTAGGTGTGGTTCATGAAAAGAACAGACATGCAATGACACTGGTGGATCCATGTGTGGTTTTTGAGAAGAACACACATGAATGACTCTGGCTGTGGTTCATGAAAAGAACACACATGCAATGACACTGGTGGATCCATGTGTGGTTTGTGAGAGAAGAACACATGCAATGACACTAGGTGTGGTTCATGAAAAGAACACACATCCAATGGCACTGGTGTATCCTTATGTGGTTTGTGAAAAGATCACACATGCAATGACTCTGGTGTATCCATGTGTGGTTTGTGAGAAGAACGGACATCCAATGACATTGGGTGTGGTTAATGAAAAGAGAAGACATGCAATGACACTAGTGGATACATGTGTGGTTTGTGAAAAGAACACGCATGCAATGATACTAGGTGTGGTTCATGGAAAGAACACTCATCCAATGGCACTGGTGGATATATTTGTGGGGTGTGGAAAGAACAGACATGCAATGACTCTAGCTGTGGTTTGTGAAAAGAACAGACATGCAATGACTCTAGTTGTGGTTTGTGAAAATAACACACATCCAGTGCACTGGTGGATCCATATGTAGTTTGTGGAAAGAACAGACATGCAAAGACTCTAACTGTTGTTTGTGAAAAGAACATACATGCAATGACACTGGTGTATCCATGTGTGGTTTGTGAGAAGAACACACATGCAATGACACTGGGTGTGGTTCATGAAAAGAACACACATGCAATGACACTGGTGTATCCTTGTGTGGTTTGTGGAAGAACACACATGCAATGACACTGGGTGTGGTTCATGAAAAGAACACTCATCCAATCACACTAGTGGACCCATATGTGGTTTGTGGAAAGAACAGACATGCAATGACTCTAGGTGTGGTTCGTGAAAAGAACACACATGCAATGATACTAGGTGTGGTTCATGAAAAGAACACTCATCCAATGATACTGGTGGATCTATTTGTGGGGTGTGGAAAGAACAGACATGCAATGACTCTAGCTGTGGTTTGTGAAAAGAACAGACATGCAATGACTCTAGTTGTGGTTTGTGAAAATAACACACATCCAGTGACACTGGTGGATCCATATGTAGTTTGTGGAAAGAACAGACATGCAATGACTCTAAGCATTGTTTGTGAAAAGAACATACATGCAACGAGGCTGGTGGATCCATGTGTGGTTTGTGAGAAGAACACACATGCAATGACACTAGGTGTGGTTCATGAAAACAACACACATCCAATGACACTGGTGTATCCTTATGTGGTTTGTGAAAAGAGCACACATGCAATGACTCTGGTGTATCCATGTGTGGTTTGTGAGAAGAACGGACATCCAATGACACTGGGTGTGGTTAATGAATAGAGAAGACATGCAATGACACTAGTGGATCCATGTGTGGTTTGTGAGAAGAACACACATGCAATGATACTAGGTGCGGTTCATGAAAAGAACACTCATCCAATGACACTGGTGGATCTATTTGTGGTGTCTGGAAAGAACAGACATGCAATGACTCTAGCTGTGGTTTGTGAAAAGAACAGACATGCAATGACTCTAGCTGTGGTTTGTGCAAAGAACAGACATGCAATGACACTGGTGGATCCATGTGTGGTTTGTGAGAAAAACACACATGCAATGACACTAGGTGTGGTTCATGAAAAGAACACACATCCAATGACACGGGTGTATGCTTATGTGGTTTGTGAGAAGAACAGACATGCTATGACTCTAGGTGTGGTTCATGAAAAGAACAGACATGCAATGACACTGGTGGATCCATGTGTGGTTTTTGAGAAGAACAGACATGCAATTACTCTGGCTGTGGTTAATGAAAAGAGTAGACATGCAATGACACTGGTGGATCCATGTGTGGTTTGTGAGAAGAACAAACATGCAATGACACTGGGTGTGGTTCATGAAAAGAACACACATCCAATGACACTGGTGTATCCTTATGTGGTTTGTGAGAAGAACAGACATGCAATGACTCTGGTTGTGGTTCATGGAAAGAACAGACATGCAATGACACTGGTGGATCCATCTGTGGTTTTTGAGAAGAACACACATGAATGACTCTAGCTGTGGTTCATGAAAAGAACACACATGCAATGAGACTGGTGGATCCATCTGTGGTTTGTGAGAAGAACACACATCCAATGACACTGGGTGTGGTTCATGAAAAGAACACACATCCAATGACACTGGTGTATCCTTATGTGGTTTGTGAAAAGAGCACACATGCAATGACTCTGGTGTATCCATGTCTGGTTTGTGAGAAGAACGAACATCTAATGACACTGGGTGTGGTTAGTGAAAAGAGAAGACATGCAATGACACTAGTGGATCCATGTGTGGTTTGTGAGAAGAACACACATGCAATGACACTAGGTGTGGTTCACGAAAAGAACACTCATCCAATGATACTGGTGGATCTATATGTGGTTTGTGGAAAGAACAGACATGCAATGACTCTAGCTGTGGTTTGTGAAAAGAACAGACATGTAATGACTCTAGTTGTGGTTTGTGAAAATAACACACATCTAGTGACACTGGTGGATCCATATGTAGTTTGTGGATAGAACAAACATGCAATGACTCTAACTATGGTTTGTGAAAAGAACATACATGCAATAACGCTGGTGGATCCATGTGTGGTTTGTGAGAAGAACATACAGCAATGACACTGGGTGTAGTTCTTGAAAAGAACAGACATCCAATGACACTGGTGTATCATTATGTGGTTTGTGAGAAGAACACACATGCAATTACACTGGGTGTGGTTCATGAAAAGAACACTCATCCAATCACACTAGTGGACCCATATGTGGTTTGTGGAAACAACAGACATGCAATGACTCTAGATGTGGTTTGTGAAAAGAACAGACATGCATTGACTCTAGTTGTAGTTTGTGAAAAGAACACACATCCAGTGACACTGGTGGATCCATATGTGGTTTGTGGAAAGAACAGACATGCAATGACTCTAGCTATCGTTTGTGAAAAGAACAGGCATGCAATGACTCAGGTTGTGGTTTGTGAAAATAACACACATCCAGTGACACTGGTGGATCCATATGTGGTTTGTGGAAAGAACAGGCATGCAATGACTCTAGCTGTGGGTTGTGAAAAGAACAGACATGCAATGACACTGGTAGATCCATGTGTGGTTTGTGAGAAGAACACACATGCAATGACACTTGTGTATCCTTATGTGGTTTGTGAGAAGAACAGATATGCAATGACTCTGGTTGTGGTTCATGAAAAGAACAGAAATGCAATGATACTGGTGGATCCATGTGTGGTTTTTGAGAAGAACAGACATGCAATTACTCTGGCTGTGGTTCATGAGAAGAACACACATGCAATGACATTGGGTGTGGTTCATGAAAAGAACACACATCCAATGACACTAGTGTATCCTTATGTGGTTTGTGAGAAGAAGAACCGACATGCAATGACTCTGGCTATGGTTTATGAAAAGAATAAACATGCAATGACACTGGTGGATCCATGTGTGGTTTTTGAGAAGAACACACATGCAATGACACTGGGTGTGGTTCATGAAAAGAACACTCATGCAATGAAACTGGTGTATCCTTATGTGGTTTGTGAAAAGAACATGCATGCAATGACTCTAGCTGTGGTTTGTGAAAAGAACAGACATGCAATTACTCTAGTTGTCGTTTGTGAAAAGAACACACATCCAATGACACTGGTGGAGCCATGTGTGGTTTGTGAGAAAAACACACATGCAATGACACTATATGTTGTTCATGAAAAGAACACACATCCAATGACACTGGTGTATCCTTATGTGGTTTGTGAGAAGAACAGACATGCAATGACTCTGGTTGAGTTTCATGAAAAGAATAGACATGCAATGACACTGGTGGATCCATGTGTAGTTTTTGAGAAGAACAGACATGAATGACTCTGGTTGGGGTTCATGAAAAGAACACACATGCAATGACAATGGTGGATCCATGTGTGGTTTGTGAGAAGAACACACATGCAATGACACTGGGCGTGGTTCATGAAAATAACACACATCCAATGAAACTGGTGTATCCTTATGTGGTTTGTGAAAATAGCACACATGCAATGACTCTAGTGTATCCATGTGTGGTTTGTGAGAAGAACAGACATCCAATGACACTGGGCGTGGTTAATGAAAAGAGTAGACATGCAATGACACTGGTAGATGCATGTGTGGTTTGTGAGAAGAACACCCATGCAATGACACTTGGTGTGGTTCATGAAAAGAACACTCATCCAATGACACTGGTGGATCCATATCTGGTTTGTTGAAAGAACAGACATCCAATGACTCTAGCTGTGGTTTATGAAAATAATAGACATGCAATGACTCTAGTTGTGGTTTGTGAAAATAACACACATCCAGTGACACTGGTGGATCCATATGTGGTTTGTGGAAAGAACAAACATGCAATGACTCTAGGTGTGGTTTGTGCAAAGAACAGACATGTAATGACACTGGTGGATCCATGTGTGGTTTGATAGAAAAACACATATGCAATGACACTAGGTGTGGTTCATGAAAAGAACACACATCCAATGACACTGGTGTATGCTTATGTGGTTTGTGAGAAGAACAGACATGCTATGACTCTGGGTGTGGTTCATGAAAAGAACAGACATGCAATGACACTGGTGGATCCATGTGTGGTTTTTGAGAAGAACACACATGAATGACTCTGGCTGTGGTTCCTGAAAAGAACACACATGCAATGACACCGGTGGATCCATGTGTGGTTTGTGAGAAGAACACAAATGCAATGACACTAGGTGTGGTTCATGAAAAGAACACACATCCAATGGCACTGGTGTATCCTTATGTGGTTTGTGAAAAAATCACACATGCAATGACTCTGGTGTATCCATGTGTGGTTTGTGAGAAGAACGGACATCCAATGACATTGTGTGTGGTTAATGAAAAGAGAAGACATGCAATGACACTAGTGGATACATGTGTGGTTTGTGAGAAGAACACGCATGCAATGATACTAGGTGTGGTTCATGGAAAGAACACTCATCCAATGACACTGGTGGATCTATTTGTGGGGTGTGGAAAGAACAGACATGCAATGACTCTAGCTGTGGTTTGTGAAAAGAATGACATGCAATGACTCTAGTTGTGGTTTTGAAAATAACACACATCCGGTGACACTGGTGGATCCATATGGTTGTGGAAAGAAACAGGACATGCAATGACTCTAACTGTTGTTTGTGAAAAGAACATACATGCAATGACACTAGTGGATCCATGTGTGGTTTGTGAGAAGAACACACATGCAATGACACTGGGTGTGGTTCATGAAAAGAACACACATCCAATGACACTGGTGTATACTTATGTGGTTTGTGAGAAGAACACACATGCAATGACACTAGGTGTGGTTCATGAAAAGAACACTCATCCAATCACACTAGTGGACCCATATGTGGTTTGTGGAAAGAACAGACATGCAATGACTCTAGGTGTGGTTCGTGAAAAGAACACACATGCAATGATACTAGGTGTGGTTCATGAAAAGAACACTCATCCAATGACACTGGTGGATCTATTTGTGGGGTGTGGAAAGAACAGACATGCAATGACTCTAGCTGTGGTTTGTGAAAAGAACAGACTAGCAATGACTCTAGTTGTGGTTTGTGAAAATAACACACATCCAGTGACACTGGTGGATCCATATGTACTTTGTGGAAAGAAAAGACATGCAGTGACTCTAACAGTTGTTTGTGAAAAGAACATACATGCAATGAGACTGGTGGATCCATGTGTGGTTTGTGAGAAGAACACACATGCAATGACACTGGGTGTGGTTCATGAAAACAACACACATCCAATGACACTGGTGTATCCTTATGTGGTTTGTGAAAACAGCACACATGCAATGACTCTGGTGTATCCATGTGTGGTTTGTGAGAAGAACGGACATCCAAAGACACTGGGTGTGGTTAATGAAAAGAGAAGACATGCAATGACACTAGTGGATCCATGTGTGGTTTGTGAGAAGAACACACATGCAATGATACTAGGTGTGGTTCATGAAAAGAACACTCATCCAATGACACTGGTGGATCTATTTGTGGTGTCTGGAAAGAACAGACATGCAATGACTCTAGCTGTGGTTTGTGAAAAGAACAGACATGCAATGACTCTAGTTGTGATTTGTGAAAATAACACACTTCCAGTGATACTGGTGGATCCATATGTAGTTTGTGGAAAGAACAGACATGCAATGACTCTAACTGTTGTTTGTGAAAAGAACATACATGCAATGACACTGGTGGATCCATGTGTGGTATGTGAGAAGAACACACATGCAATGACACTGGGTGTGGTTCATGAAAAGAACACACATCCAATGACACTGGTGTATCCTTATGTGGTTTGTGAGAAGAACACACATGCAATGACACTGGGTGTGGTTCATGAAAAGAACACTCATCCACTCACACTAGTGGACCCATATGTGGTTTGTGGAAAGAATAGACATGCAATGACTCTAGCTGTGGTTTGTGAAAAGAATATACATGCAATGACTCTAGTTGTGGTTTGTGAAAATAACACACATCCAGTGACACTGGTGGATCCATATGTGGTTTGTGGAAAGAACAGACATGGAATGACTCTAGTTGTGGTTTGTGCAAAGAATAGACATGCAATGACACTGGTGGATCCATGTGTGCTTTGTGACAAAAACACACATGCAATGACACTAGGTGTGGTTCATGAAAGAACACACATCCAATGACAGTGTATCCTTATGTGGTTTGTGAGAAAAATGACATGCAATGACTCTGGGTGTGGTTCATGAAAAAACAGACATGCAATGACACTGGTGGATCCATGTGTGGTTTTTGAGAAGAACACACATGAATGACTCGGGCTGTGGTTCATGAAAAGAACACACATGCAATGACACTGGTGGATCCATCTGTGATTTGTAAGTAGAACACACATGCAATGACACTGGGTGTGGTTCATGAAAAGAACACACATCCAATGACACTGGTGTATCCTTATGTGGTTTGTGAAAAGAGCACACATGCAATGACTCTGGTTTGTGAGAAGAACGGACATCCAATGACACTGGGTGTGGTTAATGAAAAGATAAGACATGCAATGGCACTAGTGGATCCATGTGTGGTTTGTGAGAAGAACACACATGCAATGACACTAGGTGTGGTTCATGAAAAGAACACTCATCCAATGACACTGGTGGATCTATATGTGGTTTGTGGAAAGAACAGACATGCAATGAATCTAGCTGTGGTTTGTGAAAAGAACAGACATGTAATGACTCTAGTTGTGGTTTGTGAAAATTACACACATCTAGTTGCACTGGTGGATCCATATGTAGTTTGTGGAGAGAACAGACATGCAATGACACTGGTGGATCCATGTGTGGTTTTTGAGAAGAACACACATGAATGACTCTGGCTGTGGTTCATGAAAAGAACACACATGCAATGACACCGGTGGATCCATGTGTGGTTTGTGAGAAGAACACACATGCAATGACACTAGGTGTGGTTCATGAAAAGAACACACATCCAATCACACTGTGTATCCTTATGTGGTTTGTGAAAAGATCACATGCAATGACTCTGGTGTATCCATGTGTGGTTTGTGAGAAGAACGGACATCCAATGACATTGTGTGTGGTTAATGAAAAGAGAAGACATGCAATGACACTAGTGGATACATGTGTGGTTTGTGAGAAGAAGACGCATGCAATGATACTAGGTGTGGTTCATGGAAAGAACACTCATCCAATGACACTGGTGGATCTATTTGTGGGGTGTGGAAAGAACAGACATGCAATGACTCTAGCTGTGGTTTGTGAAAAGAACAGACGTGCAATGACTCTAGTTGTGGTTTGTGAAAATAACACACATCCAGTGACACTGGTGGATCCATATGTAGTTTGTGGAAAGAACAGACATGCAATGACTCTAACTGTTATTTGTGAAAACAACATACATGCAATGACACTGGTGGATCCATGTGTGGTTTGTGAGAAGAACACACATGCAATGACACTGGGTGTGGTTCATGAAAAGAACACACATCCAATGACACTGGTGTATCCTTATGTGGTTTGTGAGAAGAACACACATGCAATGACACTAGGTGTGGTTCATGAAAAGAACACTCATCCAATCACACTAGTGGACCCATATGTGGTTTGTGGAAAGAACAGACATGCAATGACTCTAGGTGTGGTTCATGAAAAGAACACACATGCAACGATACTAGGTGTGGTTCATGAAAAGAACACTCATCCAATGACACTGGTGGATCTATTTGTGGGGTGTGGAAAGAACAGACATGCAATGACTCTAGCTGTGGTTTGTGAAAAGAACAGACGTGCAATGACTCTAGTTGTGGTTTGTGAAAATAACACACATCCAGTGACACTGGTGGATCCATATGTAGTTTGTGGAAAGAACAGACATGCAATGACTCTAACTGTTGTTTGTGAAAAGAACATACATGCAATGACACTAGTGGATCCATGTGTGGTTTGTGAGAAGAACACACATGCAATGACACTGGGTGTGGTTCATGAAAAGAACACACATCCAATGACACTGGTGTATACTTATGTGGTTTGTGAGAAGAACACACATGCAATGACACTAGGTGTGGTTCATGAAAAGAACACTCATCCAATCACACTAGTGGACCCATATGTGGTTTGTGGAAAGAACAGACATGCAATGACTCTAGGTGTGGTTCGTGAAAAGAACACACATGCAATGATACTAGGTGTGGTTCATGAAAAGAACACTCATCCAATGACACTGGTGGATCTATTTGTGGGGTGTGGAAAGAACAGACATGCAATGACTCTAGCTGTGGTTTGTGAAAAGAACAGACTAGCAATGACTCTAGTTGTGGTTTGTGAAAATAACACACATCCAGTGACACTGGTGGATCCATATGTACTTTGTGGAAAGAAAAGACATGCAATGACTCTAACAGTTGTTTGTGAAAAGAACATACATGCAATGAGACTGGTGGATCCATGTGTGGTTTGTGAGAAGAACACACATGCAATGACACTGGGTGTGGTTCATGAAAACAACACACATCCAATGACACTGGTGTATCCTTATGTGGTTTGTGAAAACAGCACACATGCAATGACTCTGGTGTATCCATGTGTGGTTTGTGAGAAGAACGGACATCCAAAGACACTGGGTGTGGTTAATGAAAAGAGAAGACATGCAATGACACTAGTGGATCCATGTGTGGTTTGTGAGAAGAACACACATGCAATGATACTAGGTGTGGTTCATGAAAAGAACACTCATCCAATGACACTGGTGGATCTATTTGTGGTGTCTGGAAAGAACAGACATGCAATGACTCTAGCTGTAGTTTGTGAAAAGAACAGACATGCAATGACTCTAGTTGTGATTTGTGAAAATAACACACTTCCAGTGATACTGGTGGATCCATATGTAGTTTGTGGAAAGAACAGACATGCAATGACTCTAACTGTTGTTTGTGAAAAGAACATACATGCAATGACACTGGTGGATCCATGTGTGGTATGTGAGAAGAACACACATGCAATGACACTGGGTGTGGTTCATGAAAAGAACACACATCCAATGACACTGGTGTATCCTTATGTGGTTTGTGAGAAGAACACACATGCAATGACACTGGGTGTGGTTCATGAAAAGAACACTCATCCACTCACACTAGTGGACCCATATGTGGTTTGTGGAAAGAATAGACATGCAATGACTCTAGCTGTGGTTTGTGAAAAGAATATACATGCAATGACTCTAGTTGTGGTTTGTGAAAATAACACACATCCAGTGACACTGGTGGATCCATATGTGGTTTGTGGAAAGAACAGACATGGAATGACTCTAGTTGTGGTTTGTGCAAAGAATAGACATGCAATGACACTGGTGGATCCATGTGTGCTTTGTGACAAAAACACACATGCAATGACACTAGGTGTGGTTCATGAAAAGAACACACATCCAATGACACTGGTGTATCCTTATGTGGTTTGTGAGAAAAACAGACATGCAATGACTCTGGGTGTGGTTCATGAAAAGAACAGACATGCAATGACACTGGTGGATCCATGTGTGGTTTTTGAGAAGAACACACATGAATGACTCGGGCTGTGGTTCATGAAAAGAACACACATGCAATGACACTGGTGGATCCATCTGTGATTTGTAAGTAGAACACACATGCAATGACACTGGGTGTGGTTCATGAAAAGAACACACATCCAATGACACTGGTGTATCCTTATGTGGTTTGTGAAAAGAGCACACATGCAATGACTCTGGTTTGTGAGAAGAACGGACATCCAATGACACTGGGTGTGGTTAATGAAAAGATAAGACATGCAATGGCACTAGTGGATCCATGTGTGGTTTGTGAGAAGAACACACATGCAATGACACTAGGTGTGGTTCATGAAAAGAACACTCATCCAATGACACTGGTGGATCTATATGTGGTTTGTGGAAAGAACAGACATGCAATGAATCTAGCTGTGGTTTGTGAAAAGAACAGACATGTAATGACTCTAGTTGTGGTTTGTGAAAATTACACACATCTAGTTGCACTGGTGGATCCATATGTAGTTTGTGGAGAGAACAGACATGCAATGACACTGGTGGATCCATGTGTGGTTTTTGAGAAGAACACACATGAATGACTCTGGCTGTGGTTCATGAAAAGAACACACATGCAATGACACCGGTGGATCCATGTGTGGTTTGTGAGAAGAACACACATGCAATGACACTAGGTGTGGTTCATGAAAAGAACACACATCCAATGGCACTGGTGTATCCTTATGTGGTTTGTGAAAAGATCACACATGCAATGACTCTGGTGTATCCATGTGTGGTTTGTGAGAAGAACGGACATCCAATGACATTGTGTGTGGTTAATGAAAAGAGAAGACATGCAATGACACTAGTGGATACATGTGTGGTTTGTGAGAAGAACACGCATGCAATGATACTAGGTGTGGTTCATGGAAAGAACACTCATCCAATGACACTGGTGGATCTATTTGTGGGGTGTGGAAAGAACAGACATGCAATGACTCTAGCTGTGGTTTGTGAAAAGAACAGACGTGCAATGACTCTAGTTGTGGTTTGTGAAAATAACACACATCCAGTGACACTGGTGGATCCATATGTAGTTTGTGGAAAGAACAGACATGCAATGACTCTAACTGTTATTTGTGAAAACAACATACATGCAATGACACTGGTGGATCCATGTGTGGTTTGTGAGAAGAACACACATGCAATGACACTGGGTGTGGTTCATGAAAAGAACACACATCCAATGACACTGGTGTATCCTTATGTGGTTTGTGAGAAGAACACACATGCAATGACACTAGGTGTGGTTCATGAAAAGAACACTCATCCAATCACACTAGTGGACCCATATGTGGTTTGTGGAAAGAACAGACATGCAATGACTCTAGGTGTGGTTCATGAAAACAACACACATGCAACGATACTAGGTGTGGTTCATGAAAAGAACACTCATCCAATGACACTGGTGGATCTATTTGTGGGGTGTGGAAAGAACAGACATGCAATGACTCTAGCTGTGGTTTGTGAAAAGAACAGACTAGCAATGACTCTAGTTGTGGATTGTGAAAATAACACACATCCAGTGACACTGGTGGATCCATATGTACTTTGTGGAAAGAACAGACATGCAATGACTCTAACTGTTGTTTGTGAAAAGAACATACATGCAATGAGACTGGTGGATCCAAGTGTGGTTTGTGAGAAGAACACACATGCAATGACACTGGGTGTGGTTCATGAAAACAACACACATCCAATGACACTGGTGTATCCTTATGTGGTTTGTGAAAACAGCACACATGCAATGACTCTAGTGTATCCATGTGTGGTTTGTGAGAAGAACGGACATCCAATGACACTTGGTGTGGTTAATGAAAAGAGAAGACATGCAATGACACTAGTGGATCCATGTGTGGTTTGTGAGAAGAACACACATGCAATGATACTAGGTGTGGTTCATGAAAAGAACACTCATCCAATGACACTGGTGGATCTATTTGTGCTGTCTGGAAAGAACAGACATGCAATGACTCTAGCTGTGGTTTGTGAAAAGAACAGACATGCAATGACTCTAGTTGTGGTTTGTGAAAATAACACACATCCAGTGATACTGGTGGATCCATATGTAGTTTGTGGAAAGAACAGGGATGCAATGACTCTAACTGTTGTTTGTGAAAAAAACATACATGCAATGACACTGGTTGATCCATGTGTGGTATGTGAGAAGAACACACATGCAATGACACTGGGTGTGGTTCATGAAAAGAACACACATCCAATGACACTGGTGTATCCTTATGTGGTTTGTGAGAAGAACACACATGCAATGACACTGGGTGTGGTTCATGAAAAGAACACTCATCCAATCACGGTAGTGGACCCATATGTGGTTTGTGGAAAGAACAGACATGCAATGACTCTAGCTGTGGTTTTTGAAAAGAATATACATGCAATGACTCTTGTTGTGGTTTGTGAAAATAACACACATCCAGTGACACTGGTGGATCCATATGTGGTTTGTGGAACGAACAGACATACAATGACTCTAGTTGTGGTTTGTGCAAAGAATAGACATGCAATGACACTGGTGGATCCATGTGTGGTTTGTGACAAAAACACACATGCAATGACAATAGGTGTGGTTCATGAAAAGAACACACATCCAATGACACTGGTGTATCCTTATGTGGTTTGTGAGAAAAACAGACATGCAATGACTCTGGGTGTGGTTCATGAAAAGAACAGACATGCAATGACACTGGTGGATCCATGTGTGGTTTTTGAGAAGAACACACATGAATGACTCTGGCTGTGGTTCATGAAAAGAACACACATGCAATGACACTGGTGGATCCATGTGTGATTTGTAAGAAGAACACACTTGCAATGACACTAGGTGTGGTTCATGAAAAGAACACACATCCAATGACACTGGTGTATCCTTATGTGGTTTGTGAAAAGAGCACACATGCAATGACTCCGTTTGTGAGAAGAACGGACATCCAATGACACTGGGTGTGGTTAATGAAAAGATAAGACATGCAATGACACTAGTGGATCCATGTGTGGTTTGTGAGAAGAACACACATGCAATGACACTAGGTGTGGTTCATGAAAAGAACACTTATCCAATGACACTGGTGGATCTATATGTGGTTTGTGGAAAGAACAGACATGCAATGAATCTAGCTGTGGTTTGTGAAAAGAACAGACATGTAATGACTCTAGTTGTGGTTTGTGAAAATAACACACATCTAGTTGCACTGGTGGATCCATATGTAGTTTGTGGAAAGAACAAACATGCAATGACTCTAACTATGGTTTGTGAAAAGAACATACATGCAATGACACTGGTGGATCCATGTGTGGTTTGTGAGAAGAACACACATGCAATGCAACTGGGTGTGGTTCTTGAAAAGAACACACATCCAATGACACTGGTGTATCCTTATGTGGTTTGTGAGAAGAACACACATGGAATGACACTGGGTGTGGTTCATGAAAAGAACACTCATCCAATCACGTTAGTGGACCCATATGTGGTTTGTGGAAAGAACAGACATGCAATGACCCTAGCTGTGGTTTGTGAAAAGAACAGACATGCAATGACTCTAGTTGTAGTTTGTGAAAAGAACACACATCCAGTGACACTGGTGGATCCATATGTGGTTTGTGGAAAGAACAGACATGCAATGACTCTAGCTGTCGTTTGTGAAAAGAACAGACATGCAATGACTCTAGTTGTGGTTTGTGAAAATAACACACATCCAGTGACACTGGTGGATCCATATGTGGTTTGTGGAAAGAACAGACATGCAATGACTCTAGCTGTGGGTTGTGAAAAGAACAGACATCCAATGACACTGGGCGTGGTTAATGAAAAGAGTAGACATGCAATGACACTGGTAGATGCATGTGTGGTTTGTGAGAAGAACACCCATGCAATGACACTTGGTGTGGTTCATGAAAAGAACACTCATCCAATGACACTGGTGGATCCATATCTGGTTTGTTGAAAGAACAGACATCCAATGACTCTAGCTGTGGTTTATGAAAATAATAAACATGCAATGACTCTAGTTGTGGTTTGTGAAAATAACACACATCCAGTGACACTGGTGGATCCATATGTGGTTTGTGGAAAGAACAAACATGCAATGACTCTAGGTGTGGTTTGTGCAAAGAACAGACATGTAATGACACTGGTGGATCCATGTGTGGTTTGTGAGAAAAACACATATGCAATGACACTAGGTGTGGTTCATGAAAAGAACACACATCCAATGACACTGGTGTATGCTTATGTGGTTTGTGAGAAGAACAGACATGCTATGACTCTGGGTGTGGTTCATGAAAAGAACAGACATGCAATGACACTGGTGGATCCATGTGTGGTTTTTGAGAAGAACACACATGAATGACTCTGGCTGTGGTTCATGAAAAGAACACACATGCAATGACACCGGTGGATCCATGTGTGGTTTGTGAGAAGAACACAAATGCAATGACACTAGGTGTGGTTCATGAAAAGAACACACATCCAATGGCACTGGTGTATCCTTATGTGGTTTGTGAAAACATCACACATGCAATGACTCTGGTGTATCCATGTGTGGTTTGTGAGAAGAACGGACATCCAATGACATTGTGTGTGGTTAATGAAAAGAGAAGACATGCAATGACACTAGTGGATACATGTGTGGTTTGTGAGAAGAACACGCATGCAATGATACTAGGTGTGGTTCATGGAAAGAACACTCATCCAATGACACTGGTGGATCTATTTGTGGGGTGTGGAAAGAACAGACATGCAATGACTCTAGCTGTGGTTTGTGAAAAGAACAGACATGCAATGACTCTAGTTGTGGTTTTTGAAAATAACACACATCCAGTGACACTGGTGGATCCATATGTAGTTTGTGGAAAGAACAGACATGCAATGACTCTAACTGTTGTTTGTGAAAAGAACATACATGCAATGACACTAGTGGATCCATGTGTGGTTTGTGAGAAGAACACACATGCAATGACACTGGGTGTGGTTCATGAAAAGAACACACATCCAATGACACTGGTGTATACTTATGTGGTTTGTGAGAAGAACACACATGCAATGACACTAGGTGTGGTTCATGAAAAGAACACTCATCCAATCACACTAGTGGACCCATATGTGGTTTGTGGAAAGAACAGACATGCAATGACTCTAGGTGTGGTTCGTGAAAAGAACACACATGCAATGATACTAGGTGTGGTTCATGAAAAGAACACTCATCCAATGACACTGGTGGATCTATTTGTGGGGTGTGGAAAGAACAGACATGCAATGACTCTAGCTGTGGTTTGTGAAAAGAACAGACTAGCAATGACTCTAGTTGTGGTTTGTGAAAATAACACACATCCAGTGACACTGGTGGATCCATATGTACTTTGTGGAAAGAAAAGACATGCAATGACTCTAACAGTTGTTTGTGAAAAGAACATACATGCAATGAGACTGGTGGATCCATGTGTGGTTTGTGAGAAGAACACACATGCAATGACACTGGGTGTGGTTCATGAAAACAACACACATCCAATGACACTGGTGTATCCTTATGTGGTTTGTGAAAACAGCACACATGCAATGACTCTGGTGTATCCATGTGTGGTTTGTGAGAAGAACGGACATCCAAAGACACTGGGTGTGGTTAATGAAAAGAGAAGACATGCAATGACACTAGTGGATCCATGTGTGGTTTGTGAGAAGAACACACATGCAATGATACTAGGTGTGGTTCATGAAAAGAACACTCATCCAATGACACTGGTGGATCTATTTGTGGTGTCTGGAAAGAACAGACATGCAATGACTCTAGCTGTGGTTTGTGAAAAGAACAGACATGCAATGACTCTAGTTGTGGTTTGTGAAAATAACACACTTCCAGTGATACTGGTGGATCCATATGTGGTTTGTGGAAAGAACAGACATGCAATGACTCTAACTGTTGTTTGTGAAAAGAACATACATGCAATGACACTGGTGGATCCATGTGTGGTATGTGAGAAGAACACACATGCAATGACACTGGGTGTGGTTCATGAAAAGAACACACATCCAATGACACTGGTGTATCCTTATGTGGTTTGTGAGAAGAACACACATGCAATGACACTGGGTGTGGTTCATGAAAAGAACACTCATCCAATCACACTAGTGGACCCATATGTGGTTTGTGGAAAGAACAGACATGCAATGACTCTAGCTGTGGTTTTTGAAAAGAATATACATGCAATGACTCTTGTTGTGGTTTGTGAAAATAACACACATCAAGTGACACTGGTGGATCCATATGTGGTTTGTGGAACGAACAGACATACAATGACTCTAGTTGTGGTTTGTGCAAAGAATAGACATGCAATGACACTGGTGGATCCATGTGTGGTTTGTGACAAAAACACACATGCAATGACAATAGGTGTGGTTCATGAAAAGAACACACATCCAATGACACTGGTGTATCCTTATGTGGTTTGTGAGAAAAACAGACATGCAATGACTCTGGGTGTGGTTCATGAAAAGAACAGACATGCAATGACACTGGTGGATCCATGTGTGGTTTTTGAGAAGAACACACATGAATGACTCTGGCTGTGGTTCATGAAAAGAACACACATGCAATGACACTGGTGGATCCATGTGTGATTTGTAAGAAGAACACACATGCAATGACACTAGGTGTGGTTCATGAAAAGAACACACATCCAATGACACTGGTGTATCCTTATGTGGTTTGTGAAAAGAGCACACATGCAATGACTCCGTTTGTGAGAAGAACGGACATCCAATGACACTGGGTGTGGTTAATGAAAAGATAAGACATGCAATGACACTAGTGGATCCATGTGTGGTTTGTGAGAAGAACACACATGCAATGACACTAGGTGTGGTTCATGAAAAGAACACTTATCCAATGACACTGGTGGATCTATATGTGGTTTGTGGAAAGAACAGACATGCAATGAATCTAGCTGTGGTTTGTGAAAAGAACAGACATGTAATGACTCTAGTTGTGGTTTTTGAAAATAACACACATCTAGTTGCACTGGTGGATCCATATGTAGTTTGTGGAAAGAACAAACATGCAATGACTCTAACTATGGTTTGTGAAAAGAACATACATGCAATGACACTGGTGGATCCATGTGTGGTTTGTGAGAAGAACACACATGCAATGCAACTGGGTGTGGTTCTTGAAAAGAACACACATCCAATGACACTGGTGTATCCTTATGTGGTTTGTGAGAAGAACACACATGGAATGACACTGGGTGTGGTTCATGAAAAGAACACTCATCCAATCACGTTAGTGGACCCATATGTGGTTTGTGGAAAGAACAGACATGCAATGACCCTAGCTGTGGTTTGTGAAAAGAACAGACATGCAATGACTCTAGTTGTAGTTTGTGAAAAGAACACACATCCAGTGACACTGGTGGATCCATATGTGGTTTGTGGAAAGAACAGACATGCAATGACTCTAGCTGTCGTTTGTGAAAAGAACAGACATGCAATGACTCTAGTTGTGGTTTGTGAAAATAACACACATCCAGTGACACTGGTGGATCCATATGTGGTTTGTGGAAAGAACAGACATGCAATGACTCTAGCTGTGGGTTGTGAAAAGAACAGACATGCAATGACACTGTTGGATCCATGTGTGGTTTGTGAGAAGAACACAAATGCAATGGCACTGGGTGTGGTTCATGACAAGAACACACATCCAATGACACTTGTGTATCCTTATGTGGTTTGTGGAAAGAACAGACATGCAATGACTCTAGCTGTGGTTCATGAAAAGAACAGACATGCAATGACACTGCTGGATCCATGTGTGGTTTTTGAGATGAACACACATGCAATTACTCTGGCTGTGGTTCATGAGAAGAACACACATGCAATGACACTGGGTGTGGTTCATGAAAAGAACACACATCCAATGACACTAGTGTATCCTTATGTGGTTTGTGAGAAGAAGAACCGACATCCAATGACTCTGGCTATGGTTTATGAAAATAACAGACATGCAATGACACTGGTGGATCCATGTGTGGTTTTTGAGAAGAACACACATGCAATTACTCTGGCTGTGGTTAATGAAAAGAGCAGACATGCAATGACACTGGTGGATCCATGTGTGGTTTGTGAGAAGAACAAACATGCAATGACACTGGGTGTGGTTCATGAAAAGAACACTCATCCAATCACACTAGTGGATCCATATGTGGTTTGTGGAAAGAACAGACATGCAATGACTCTAGCTGTGGTTTATGAAAAGAACAGACATGCAATTACTCTAGTTGTCGTTTGTGAAAAGAACACACATCCAGTGACACTGGTGGATCCATATGTGGTTTTTGGAAAGAACAGACATGCAATGACTCTAGCTGTGGTTTGTTAGAAGAACAGACATGCAATGACACTGGTGGAGCCATGTGTGGTTTGTGAGAAAAACACACATGCAATGACACTAGGTGTTGTTCAAGAAAAGAACACACATCCAATGACATTGGTGTATCATTATGTGGTTTGTGAGAAGAACAGACATGCAATGACTCTAGTTGAGGTTCATGAAAATAATAGACATGCAATGACACTGGTGGATCCATGTGTAGTTTTTGAGAAGAACACACATGAATGACTCTGGCTAGGGTTCATGAAAAGAACACACATGCAATGACACCGGTGGATCCATGTGTGGTTTGTGAGAAGAACACACATGCAATGACACAGGGCGTGGTTCATGAAAATAACACACATCCAATGAAACTGGTGTATCCTTATGTGGTTTGTGAAAAGAGCACACATGTAATGACTCTTGTGTACCCATGTGTCGTTTGTGAGAAGAATAGACATCCAATGACACTTGGTGTGGTTAATGAAAAGAGTAGACATGCAATGACACTGGTGGATCCATGTGTGGTTTGTGAGAAGAACACACATGCAATGACACAGGGAGTGGTTCATGAAAAGAACACTCATCCAATCACACTGGTGGATCCATATGTGGTTTGTGGAAAGAACAGACATGCAATGACTCTAGCTGTGGTTTGTGAAAAGAATAGACATGCAATTACTCTAGTTGTGGTTTGTGAAAATAACACACATCTAGTGACACTGGTGGATCCATATGTGGTTTTGGAAAGAACAGACATGCAATGACTCTAGCTGTGGTTTGTGAAAAGAACAAACATCCAATGACACTGGTGGATCCATGTGTGGTTTGTGAGAAAAATACACAAGCAATGACACTGGATGTGGTTCATGAAAAGAACACACATCCAGTGGCACTTTTGTATCCTTATGTGGTTTGTGAGAAGAATAGACATGCAATAACTCTAGATGAGGTTCATGAAAAGAATAGACATGCAATGACATTGGTGGATCCATGTGTGGTTTTTGAGAAGAACACACATGAATGACTCTGGCTGTGGTTCATGAAAAGAACACACATGCAATGACACCAATGGATCCATGTGAGGTTTGTGACAAGAACACACATGCAATGACACTAGGTGTGGTTCATGAAAATAACACACATATAATGACACTGGTGTATCCTTATGTGGTTTGTAAAAAGAGCACACCTGCAATGACTCTGGTGTATCCATGTGTGGTTTGTGAGAAGAACAGACATCCAATGACACTGGGTGTGGTTAATGAAAAGAGTAGACATGCAATGACACTGGTGGATGCATGTGTGGTTTGTGAGAAGAACACACATGCAATGACACTTGGTGTGGTTCATGAAAAGAACACTCATCCAATGACACCGGTGGATCCATATGTGGTTTGTGGAAAGAACAGACATGCAATGACTCTAGCTGTGGTTTATGAAAAGAATAGACATGCAATGACTCTAGTTGTGGTTTGTGAAAATAACACACATCCAGTGACACTGTTGGATCCATATGTGGTTTGTTGAAAGAACAAACATGCAATGACTCTAGCTGTGGTTTGTGCAAAGAACAAACATGCAATGACACTGGTGGATCCATGTGTGGTTTGTGAGAAAAACACACATGCAATGACACTAGGTGTGGTTCATGAAAAGAACACACATCCAATGACACTGGTGTATCCTTATGTGGTTTGTGAGAAGAGCACACATGCAATGACTCTGGTGTGGTTCATGAAAAGAACAGACATGCAATGACACTGGTGTATCCATGTGTGGTTTTTGAGAAGAACACACATGAATGACTCTGGCTGTGGTTCATGAAAAGAACACACATGCAATGACACTTTTGTATCCATGTGTGGTTTGTGAGAAGAACACACATGCAATGACACTTGGTGTGGTTCATGAAAAGAACACACATCCAATGAAACCGGTGTATCCTTATGTGGTTTGTGAAAAGAGCACACATGCAATGACTCTGGTGTATCCATGTGTGGTTTGTGAGAAGAACGGACATCCAATGACACTGGGTGTGGTTAATGAAAAGAGAAGACATGCAATGATACTAGTGGATCCATGTGTGGTTTGTGAGAAGAACACACATGCAATGACACTAGGTGTGGTTCATGAAAAGAACACTCATCCAATGACACTGGTGGATCTATATGTGGTTTGTGGAAAGAACAGACATGCAATGACTCTAGCTGTGGTTTGTGAAAAGAACAGACATGTAATGACTCTAGTTGTGGTTTGTGAAAAGAATAGACATGCAATGACTCTAATTGTGGTTTGTGAAAATAACACACATCTAGTGACACTGGTGGATCCATATGTGGTTTGTGGAAAGAACAGACATGCAATGACTCTAGCTGTGGTTTGTGAAAAGAACAGACATGCAATGACATTGGTGGATCCATGTGTGGTTTGTGAGAAAAATACACATGCAATGACACTGGGTGTGGTTCATGAAAAGAACACACATCCAATGACACTGGTGTATCCTTATGTGGTTTGTGAGAAGAATAGACATGCAATAACTCTGGATGAGGTTCATGAAAAGAATAGACATGCAATGACACTGGTGGATCCATGTGTGGTTTTTGAGAAGAACACACATGAATGACTCTAGCTGTGGTTCATGAAAAGAACACACATGCAATGACACCGGTGGATCCATGTGTGGTTTGTGAGAAGAACACACATGCAATGACACTAGTTGTGGTTCATGAAAATAACACACATCCAATGACACTGGTGTATCCTTATGTGGTTTGCGAAAAGAGCACACCTGCAATGACTCTGGTGTATCCATGTGTGGTTTGTGAGAAGAACAGACATCCAATGACACTGGGTGTGGTTAATGAAAAGAGTAGACATGCAATGACACTGGTGGATGCATCTGTGGTTTGTGAGAAGAACACACATGCAATGACACTTGGTGTGGTTCATGAAAAGAACACTCATCCAATGACACTGGTGGATCCATATGTGGTTTGTGGAAAGAACAGACATGCAATTACTCTAGCTATGGTTTATGAAAAGAATAGACATGCAATGACTCTAGTTGTGGTTTGTGAAAATAACACACATCCAGTGAGACTGGTGGATCCATATGTGGTTTGTGGAAAGAACAAAAATGCAATGACTCTAGCTGTGGTTTGTGCAAAGAACAGACATGCAATGACACTGGTGGATCCATGTGTGGTTTGTGAGAAAAACACACATGCAATGACACTATGTGTGGTTCATGAAAAGAATACACATCCAATGACACTGGTGTATCCTTATGTGGTTTGTGAGAAGAACAGACATGCAATGACTCTGGGTGTGGTTCATGAAAAGAACAGACATACAATGACACTGGTGGATCCATGTGTGGTTTTTGAGAAGAACACACATGAATGAGTCTGGCTGTGGTTCATGAAAAGAACACAATGCAATGACACTGGTGGATCCATGTGTGGTTTGTGAGAAGAACACACATGCAATGACACTGGGTGTGGTTCATGAAAAGAACACACATCCAATGACACTGGTGTATCCTTATGTGGTTTGTGAAAAGAACATACATGCAATGACACTGGTGGATCCATGTGTGGTTTGTGAGAAGAACACACATGCAATGACACTGGGTTTGGTTCATGAAAAGAACACACATCCAATGACACTGGTGTATCCTTATGTGGTTTGTGAGAATAACACACATGCAATGACACTGGGTGTGGTTCATGAAAAGAACACTCATCAAATTACACTAGTGGACCCATATGTGGTTTGTGGAAAGAACAAACATGCAATGACTCTAGCTGTGATTTGTGAAAAGAACAGACATGCAATGACTCTAGTTGTAGTTTGTGAAAAGAACACACATCCAGTGACACTGGTGGATCCATATGTGGTATGTGGAAAGAACAGACATGCAATGACTCTAGATGTGGTTTGTTAAAATAACACACATGCTACGACACTGGTGGATTCATGTGTGGTTTGTGACAAAAACACACATGCAATTACACTAGGTGTGGTTCAAGAAAAGAACGCACATCCAATGACACTTGTGTATCCTGATGTGGTTTGTGAGAAGAACAAACATGCAATGACTTTGGTTGTGGTTCATGAAAATAATAGACATGCCATGACACTGGTGGATCCATGTGTGGTTTTTGAGAAGAACACACATGAATGACTCTGGCTGTGGTTCATGAAAAGAACACACATGCAATGACACCGGTGGATCCATGTGTGGTTTGTGAGAAGAACACACATGCAATGACACTCGGCGTGGTTCATGAAAATAACACACATCCAATGACACTGGTGTATCCTTATGTGGTTTGTGAAAAGAGCACACATGCAATGACTCTGCTGTATCCATGTGTGGTTTGTGAGAAGAACAAACATCCAATGACACTGGGTGTGGTTAATGAAAAGAGTAGACATGCAATGACACTGGTGGATCCATGTGTGGTTTGTGAGAAGAACACACATGCAATGACACTAGGCGTGGTTCATGAAAAGAACACTCATCCAATGACACTGGTGGATCCATATGTGGTTTGTGGAAAGAACAGACATGCAATGACTCTAGCTGTGGTTTGTGAAAAGAACAGACATGCAATGACTCTAGTTGTGGTTTGTGAAAATAACACACATCGTGTGACACTGGTGGATCCATATGTGGTTTGTGGACAGAACAGACATGCAATGACTCTAGCTACGGTTTGTGAAAAGAACAGACATGCAATGACACTGGTGGATCCATGTGTGGTTTGTGAGAAAAACACACATGCAATGACATTGGGTGTGGTTCATGAAAAGCACACACATCCAATGACACTAATGTGTCCTTATGTCGTTTGTGAGAAGAACAGATATGCAATGACTCTGGTTGTGGTTCACGAAAAGAACAGACATGCAATGACACTGGTGGATCCATGTGTGGTTTTTGATAAGAACACACATGCAATTACTCTGGCTGTGGTTCATGAGAAGGACACACATGCAATCACACTGGTTGTGGTTCATGAAAAGAACACACATCTAATGACACTAGTGTATCCTTATGTGGTTTGTGAGAAGAACCGACATGCAATGACTCTGGCGATGGTTTATGAAAAGAACATACATGCAATGACACTGGTGTATCCATGTGTGGTTTTTGAGAACACACATGCAATTACTCTGGCTGTGGTTAATGAAAAGAGCAGACATGCAATGACACTGGTGGATCGATGTGTGGTTTTTGAGACGAACACACATGCAATGACACTGGGTGTGGTTCATGAAAATAACACTTATCCAATCACACTAGTGGATCCATATGTGGTTTGTGGAAAGAACAGACGTGCAATGACTCTAGCTGTGGTTTATGAAAAGAACAAACATGCAATGACACTGCCCGTGGTTCATGAAAATAACACACATCCAATGAAACCGGTGTATCCTTATGTGGTTTGTGAAAAGAGCACACGTGCAATGACTCTGGTGTACCCATGTGTGGTTTGTGAGAAGAATAGACATCCAATGACACTTGGTGTGGCTAATGAAAAGAGTAGACATGCAATGACACTGGTGGATCCATGTGTGGTTTGTGAGAAGAACACACATGCAATGACACTGGGTGTGGTTCATGAAAAGAACACTCATCCAATGACACTGGTGGATCCATATGTGGTTTGTGGAAAGAACAGACATGCAATGACTCTAGCTGTGGTTTGTGAAAAGAATAGACATGCAATGACTCTAGTTGTGGTTTGTGAAAATAACACACATCTAGTGACACTGGTGGATCCATATGTGGTTTGTCGAAAGAACAGACATGCAATGACTCTAGCTGTGGTTTGTGAAAAGAACAGACATGCAATGACACTAGTGGATCCATGTGTGGGTTGTGAGAAAAACACACATGCAATGACACTGGGTATGGTTCATGAAAAGAACACACACCCAATCACACTAGTGTATCCTTATGTGGTTTGTGTGAACAACAGACATGCAATGACTCTAGTTGTGGTTCATGAAAAGAACAAACATGCAGTGACACTGGTGGATCCATGTGTGGTTTTTGAGAAGAACACATATGAATGACTCTGGCTGTGGTTCATGAAAAGAACACACATGCAATGACACCGGTGGATCCATGTGTGGTTTGTGAGAAGAACACACATGCAGTGTGTAACACCCTCGAATCGGCCCTATGCAAGTTTTAGCGCTTCCCGCCAAACCCGCATAGAAACGATACAAGGACACCCACCAGGCACTTGCGTGCAGGTGGAAAACAAAGTAATACCATTACACATTAGTCCACGATGGAACCCACATAACATATACATACAACAACGACTCAAAGAGTCAAGAATACAGATATACAATACAAAGAACCAAATCACCTTGAAAACGATACAACATCTAAGTACGGATAAGATGCAAATGGGGCTAAGAGCCCTGAAGAATAACCAATGGCGTCCATAACCCTTCCCAGGCCAAGCCAGAAGGGTAACCCTGCTAACGACGTCGAACTTATACCTGTTAAAACAAAAGGGGTGCCGACAAAGGGCAAAGGAAAAAGAGGAGCGTCAGTACTGAGGCCAGTACATGGCGAGTCTAGAATTCGGCTGTCCTCGCCTACATACGTAT
Organism: Avena insularis; assembly: GCA_023614405.1. Lineage (NCBI taxonomy): Eukaryota > Viridiplantae > Streptophyta > Magnoliopsida > Poales > Poaceae > Avena > Avena insularis. The sequence continues at coordinate 273,586,007 of CM042684.1, read as the reverse complement.
GGTGGACTGAAGCGGCAGCGCAGCAGCACTAAACAACCTATAGAGACTCAGAAAACTGGTGGCTATTAGAGAGGGATAAGAAAGACCTATTCAGATCCAACCTGATACGAACACCAAACATACCCATCCTAGCATTTCCCCCTCGATACCAAACGAGGAAGTCAAAACCAAGGAACTCACACAGTTGGCAATTTTATTCATTCCATTATAGTTGAAGCTCTTACTAATCAGATATAGATAGCATGAGTCATCCTGATAGCATAAGTAGTGGGTAGTTTTAATTAACCATTCAGTTGTGGTTGCAGTACTTACTAGTCAGATACAATTAGGATGTGACATCCCAAACCCAGCAGTGTTGGCACTTTTATTTCATTCCATTGGAGTTGCGATACTTACTAGGCAGGTATAACATGACACGGTACACCCTAGTTCCACCAGTTGTTGGCACTTTTATTTACTCATTCCATTGTAGTGAAGCTGATTACTAGTCACATATTAAGTCAAATTTACAGCACTACTTTAGTTATGCTTGTCTATGATCGAGATATTGTGCTCCAAGTCGTCCATAACCGCGGACACGGCTTTCAGAAAGATTTACCCTGCAGGGGTGCACAAATAGAAACACACACACGATCAACCTCAGAAAAACCAAATTAAAACCCAGCAAGGCTTTCATGACAAAGCAATCACAGGATTCATAAAATATTTCAGGGGGCCACCCCATTAAGCTACCCGCAACGAAGTTGGCCGGCTCCGAGACGGACCCAAGGTTTGCGTCAATGGCTGTAAACGACTGGGAACCCTAAAGTGTGACTAGGCTTGTCGATGCCATGAAAACACTCCGCATCCAAAACAATACAGGTGCTCAACGCACAATCGAAAATAAAGCAGTAAAGCATGGCATAAGTACAGGATAGTAATAAAGCCCCAAACTAGTTTGTGGCCCTAAGAAATAAGAAATGAATCAAGCTCTGGCTAAGGGGGATTCATAGACTCTCCCGTATGTGGATAGTGCGAATAGTCAAGGAACATGTATCAAGTACTCGGGGCCTACGGGACACAAGTGAGCGTGAAAGAACCAAATATTAGCTATTGCCCACCGATGCCTCTGCATTAGGTATATCTATTCCCAGCATTTTAATTATCAGTTGAAATTAAAGTCATGATCATCTCCACCATAAAACATGTGCCAACCTTCCAACAACGGTGGAGTGACAACAACGCGAAGCAGCACCTAAGCAAGCAACTACGACTCGCAAGGCCGACTATCTATCAAACAACAGGCAATAGGATGTGTCCAAGGCAATATAGAGGCTACAGGGAATATAAAAGGTGCACGGAAACTAAAGCATCGCAACACGGATAGCAATAGATCAACAGGAGGAAGTAAAGAGTATAAATGCAAAATAGGTAGAAAGAGGGAGAATGCTCGCCTGGGAAACACTATCGAAGATTCACCGGAGATCGGGTCGACACTCGCATCAACCCATCGGCCTAATCCGTGAAGAAGAAAAACAGTAGAAGAAACACCGGATGCACTATTTAATACTACGACAGAAGATTGGGCATGATGTAGGTACGGTGCATGACATGGCAAAGATGCAATGCAATTAGGCAATATTAAGTGGAACCAGGGTCCCGAAAATTAATTAGAAGGTTCAAGTTATTTAGGTACCCCACAATTTAAATGTTGTGTTAACAAGGCAAAACATGGCATTGGTTCGCTATATAAATTTAAATGGAGTCAATATAAGACTAGAATAGCCCATATAGTCTCCATATTTAATTATTAGATGAATCGACATAATGTCCCCAAACTACATGATGATATGTATGCAAGCATGAACAATTTAATATGCAACAAATCAAATATGATATTACAAAAAAATAGAGGCTTAGGGTCGCACGTTAAGGGTCGACGATCTTGGTTCGGAGGCGTTTGGGTTCTGTCTCGCCGGGATCGGTCTTCGGAGTCTTGGCCATCGGATCCGAGAAGGAGGACTTGTCGTTCCATGTAGACGATGTTCGGTCCATGTCGTTGACACCTCTTGGTTCTTCGATTTCGGACTTCGACGACCACATGAACATAGTCGGGGTAGCCGAGCCGCGTCTTCATCTCGTCTATCTTGGCCATCTCGAGGTCTCGAACAAACGCTCCTAACATCACCAGATTGACATCCACACTGACAACACCGAGTAGCCCAACTTGTAGCACCTGAGGTTGTAGCGGGGGGGGGGGCTGACTATTCTCAAGCATCGGCAACACAAACAGCAGGACACACTTGGTGCTGGGCATCAACACTGTACGGGAGCAGCAGCGCTTCACGCGGACAGCCAAAGAAATCTCGATGGCAGCGAGAATCGTGGCGTCGCTTGGCCAGCTGCAGGTGGCAGGGCCGGCGCTGGAGACGGGGCCACCTCGAGGAAGCGGGACCACGTGCTGCGTAGATGGAAGCGATGCTCGTTGGCAGCCACGGGGCAAGGACAGACGGGGTAGGGCAGAACGAGACGGTCAGGAGCTCGTCCGGCCGATGCAGGGCACGGGCGAGGCGCAGACGCACTCCGGGCAGCGAGGTGGAGAAAGACGCGCAGGGGAACGATGCCATGGCACACCAAAGAGGTGGACGGAGCTCGATTCGAGGCCGAGGGACCAACGAGGACGGCGTCCAGCTAGGCGAGGAGGCCGGAGGCGGATGCGGGCGCACACAAGAGAGGAGACACGGGGCCGGCGAGGTGCGCGGCCGGTCGTAGAGGGGGTGCACAGGCTAACGATGAGGAGCCTGAGCTCGGGCGACCGTGGCAGCGCGCGCTGGTCGAGGGCGGAGAGGCAGAGGAAGCTCGCGGGACAGGAGACGGCGGAAGGGTGGCCACACAGAGATGCTGGACCGCGACGGCCGGGAAGGGCGGCGAGGCACAGCCAGGGAGGAAGTGGCGGCGGGGATCGAGGGAGCCTGGGGGAAACGCGTGCGTCGGGTAGGTGGAGCAAGACGGGCTGGTCGGTCGGGTGCTGGGGGGGCGGTGTGCCGGGTTTCGGTGGGGTGGGTGGGGAAGGTATAAAAGACGCGACGTTGGTAGGTGGTGGGGCCGGACGTGTCGGGGTGTGCCACGCTGCATCGCTGCAGCTTTGCGTGTGGCAGTGTGGTTAGGTTCAGGTGGCGGCGAGGTGGTTTGGGTTAGATGGTCCGGTTGGACCAGGTGTGGGTTGGTGAGGGTCTCGGGTTAGGGTTTGATCCTGGGATTGTAGGTGGCTCGACCGACTTTGGTTTTGGGCCTAGTTGGCTAGGCTGCCTCCCCCAGATAAAACATTTCATTTAACCATTTTAATTTAAATGACTTTTCTAAATAGTTTTTAGACAAATAAAAGATCCGGAAAAGAACAAAGTTTGATTTGAAATTAAGACGGGGATATTTAGAAAACAAAACTAGGCTTTTAGAAAATAGTTTTAGGCAAACAAATGTATGATGACATGACGATGCTCAAATGCAATGTGGCATGATGACATGAGCATGCGGTCATGATGATGCACAAAAATAAAACAACACGCGATTTTCTAGTAGTGGTTTTCCCGGGATGCTACAATTCGACACCACTAACATTGGATCTCGCCCTCGAGATCCGCCTCATGGTCCGGGGAAGAAGGCCGATGATCTGAATCTTCTCGCTTCGGGTAGATCCTCGCGACACCACTAACAAAGGTGCCGCTCCATCTTGAATTCGGCGACAGTACTAACAAGGGGTCGTTGCTCACGTTCGTCGAGGGATCACTCTGGAGAACAAAGGACGAAGTTAAAGGTCTCAAATATAAGGCCACCTTTAACTTCCGTGGAATGAGCAAAGTCGTATTGATCCACCATTCAAGGTACAAAAGCGAATGATAAGAGTAGTGGTATGGTCATGACTCCATCCCGCACTCAAAGAATTACTCTGTACACGAATAGAAGAATCATGCGACTACGCTTGGAATTCAGACTGAAGATCTTCACAATCAATATTTGGAAAACAAAGGAGTGATGCATGCTCTTCATAGATGATGTCGTCGCGCTGGGGACCACCGGAAGATACAAAATAAATCGTATGAAAAGACATAATTATTAGGTTTCATGATGGTTCCATTGGCATGAACAACACATGCTCAAGGTATACTCCAACTTCACCAATGCTCATCCTTCTCATAATGTTTTTCAACGATACGGATATCTGTCAAGGTGCAGATACAGATAAAGAGTACGAGGACCAAAAAGTTTGGATGAAGGGTACAACAAACGAGATGCAGATTAGATGATTGTAGCTCCACTGTTATAAAAGGGAGGAAGAGAAACCCTGAAGGTACGACGGAACCCCAACCACGAGAATTCCTGGACTCAAAGAAAAGATAAGAGCAGATTCAAAACACGCAGGGGTAAGAGGAGAATAGTATACGGGTAAGGAGTAAAAATAGACCTAATCAGATCTATCCAACCGATTTTGCAAAATAGTTTTTACACTCTACAACGTCTGTTAGCTAGGTTATCCTACATGCTGGACCAGTGGGGTATCGCAACTGCTGAGCTCTGATACCACTTTGTAACACCCTCGAATCGGCCCTATGCAAGTTTTAGTGCTTCCCGCCAAACCCGCATAAAAACAATTCAAGAACGCCCACCAGGCACTTGCGTGCGGGTGGAAAACGAAGTAATACCATTACACATTAGTCCATGATGGAACCCACAGAACATATATATACAACAACGACTCAAAGAGTCAAGAATACAGATATACAATACAAAGATCCAAATCACCTTGAAAACGATACAACATCTGAGTACGGATAAGATGCAAATGGGGCTAAAAGCCCTGAAGAATAACAATGGCGTCCATAACCCTGCCCAGGCCAAGCCAGAAGGGTAACCCTGGTAACGACGTCGAACTTATACCTGTTAAAACAAAAGGGGTGCCGAAAAAGGGCAAAGGAAAAAGAGGAGCGTCAGTACCGAGGCCAGTACACGGCAAGTTTAGAATTCGGCGGTCCTCGCCTACATAGGTATGGTGGATCAAGCGCAATAGAAAGACTAAACAACCTGTAGAGACTCAGAAAAACTGGCGGCTATTAGAGAGGGATAAGAAAGACCTATTCGGATCCAACCTAATACTAACACCAAACATACCCATCCTGGCATTTCGCCCTCGATACCAAACGAGGAAGTCAAAACCGAGGAACTCACACATTTGGCAATTTTATTCATTTCATTATAGTTGAAGCTCTTACTAATCAGATATAGATAGCATGAGTCATCCTGATAGCATAAGTAGTGGGAAGTTTTAATTAACCATTCAGTTGTGGTTGCAGTACTTACTAGTCAGATACAATTAGCATGTGACATCCCAAACCCAACAGTTGTTGGCACTTTTATTTCATTCCATTGGAGTTGCGATACTTACGAGGCAGGTATAACATGACACGGTACACCCCAGTTCCACCAGTTGTTGGCACTTTTATTTACTCATTCCATTGTAGTGAAGCTGATTACTAGTCACATATTAAGTCAAATTTACAGCACTACTTTAGTTATGCTTGTCTATGATCGAGATACTGTGCTCCAAGTCGTCCATAACCATGAGACACGGCTTTTGAAGATTTACCTGAGGTGCACAAATAGCAACACACACACGATCAACCTCGGAAAAACCAAATGAAAACCCAACAAGGTTTTCACGACAAAGCAATCACAGGATTCATAAAAAATTCCAGGGGGCCACCCCATTAAGCTAACCGCAACGAAGTTGGCCGGCTCCGAGACGGACCCAAGGTTTCCGTCAATGGCTGTAAACGACTGGGAACCCGAAAGTGTGACTAGGCTTGTCGATACCGCAAAAACACTTCCCATCCAAAATAGTACAGGTGCTCCATGCACAATCGTAAATAAAGCAGTAAAGCATGGCATAAGTACAGGATAGTAATAAAGCCCCAAACTAGTTTGTGGCCCCAAGAAATAAGAAATGAATCAAGCTCTAGCTAAGGGGGATTCATAGACTCTCCTGTATGTGGATAGTGCGAATAGTCAAGGAATACGTATCAAGTACTAGGGGCCTACGTGACACAAGTGAGCATGGAAGAACCAAATATTAGCTATTGCCCACCGATGCCTCTGGATTAGTTATATCTATTCCCAGCATTTTAATTATCAGTTGAAATTAAAGTCATGATTATCTCCACCATAAAACATGTGCCAACCTTCCAACAATGGTGGAGCGACAACAACGTGAAGCAGCACCTGAGCAAGCAAGTACGACTCGCAAGGCCGACTATCTATCAAACAACATGCAATAGGATGTGTCCAAGGCAATATAGAGGCTACAGGGAATATAAAAGGTGCACGGAAACTAAAGCATCGCAACACGGATAGCAATAGATCAACAGGAGGAAGTAAATACTATAAATGCAAAATAGGTAAAAAGGGGGAGAATGCTCGCCTGGGAAACATTATTGAAGATTCACCAGAGATCGGGTCAACACTCGCATCAACCCATCGGCCTAATCCGTGAAGAAGCAAAACACTAGAAGAAACACCGGATGCACTATTTAATACTACGGTAGAAGATTGGGCATGATGCAGGTATGGTGCATGACATGGCAAAGATGCGATGGAATTAGGCAATATTAAGTGGAACCAGGGTCCCGACAATTAATTAGAAGGTTCAAGTTATTTAGGTACCGCACAATTTAAATGTTGTGTTAACAAGGCAAAACATGGCATTGGTTTGCTATATAAATTTTAATGGAGTCAATATAAGACTAGAATAGCCCATATAGTCTCCATATTTAATTATTAGATGAATCGACATAATGTCCCCAAACCACATGATGAGATGTATGAAAGCATGAACAATTTAATATGCAACAAGTCAAATATCATATTACAAAAAAATAGAGGCTTAGGGTCGCCCGTTTAGGGTCGATGATCTTGGTTCGGAGGGGTTTGGGTTCGGTCTCTCCGGGATCGGTCTTCGGGGTCTTGCCCATCGGATTTGAGAAGGAGGACTTGTCGTTCAATGTAGACGATGTTTGGTCCATGTCGTCGACACCTCTTGGTTCTTCGGTTTCAGACTTCGACGGCCACACGAACATAGTCGGGGTAGCCGAGCCGCGTCTTCATCTCATCTATCTTGGCCATCTTGAGGTCTCGAACAAACGCTCCTAACATCACCAGATTGACATCCACACTGACAACACCGAGTAGCCCAACTTGTAGCACTTGAGGTTGTAGCGGGGGGGGGGGCTGACTATTCTCAAGCATCAGCAACAGAAACAGCAGGGCACACTTGATGTTGGGCATAAACACTGTACGGGAGCAGCAGCAATGCTTCACACGGATAGCCAAAGAAATCTCGACGGCAGCGAGCATCGTGGCATCGCTTGGCCAGCTACTGGTGGCAGGGCCGGTGCTGGGGACGGGGCCACCTCGAGGCAGCGGGACCACGCGTTGCATAGATGGAAGCGATGCTCGCTGGCAGCCATGGGGCGAGGATGGATGGGGCGGGGCAGACAGAGATGGTCAGGAGCTTGTCTGGTCGATGCAGGGCACGGGCGAGGCACAAACGCGTGCCGGGCGGCGAGGTGGAGAAAGACACGCTGGGGAACGACGCCATGGCACACCGGAGAGGTGGACGGAGCTCGACTCGAGGCCGAGGGACTCAGGCGGCAGCGCGGGGACCAATGAGGACGGCGTCCAGCTGGGCGAGGAGGCCGGAGGCGGATGCGAGAGAGGAGACACGGGGCCAGCAAGGTGCACGGCCGGTCACAGAGGGGGTGCACAGGCCGATGATGAGGAGCCCGAGCTCGGGCCGCCGCGGCGGCGCGCGCTGGTCGAGGGCGGAGAGGCGGAGGAAGATCATGGGACACGAGACGGTGGAAGGGTGGCCACGCGGAGATGCTGGCCAGCGACGGCCGGGGAGGGCGGCGTGGCACAGCCAGGGAGGAGGTGGCGGCGGGGATCGAGGGAGCCTGGGGGAAATGCGTGCGTCGGGTAGGTGGAGCAAGATGGGCTGGTCGGTCTCCTAGTGGTGGGCCGGCGTGCAGGCCAGTTGTCGGTGGGGTGGGGATTAGGCAGGGCAGCACGCGCGGGTTGGTAGGTGGTGGGGCCGGACGTGTCGGGGTGTGCCACGCTGCAGCGTTGCATGCAGCAGTGTGGTTAGGTTCAGGTGGCGGCAAGGTGGTTTGGGTTAGATGGTCCGGTTGGACCAGGTGTGGGTTGGTGAGGGTCTAGGGTTAGGGTTTGATCCTGGGGTTGTAGGTGGCTCGACCGACTTTGCTTTTGGGCCTAGTTGGCTGGGTTGCCTTCCCCATATAAAACATTTCATTTAACCATTTTAATTTAAATGACTTTTCTAAATAGTTTTTAGACAAATAAAAGATCCGGAAAAGATTGAAGTTTGATTTGAAATTAAGACGGGGATATTTAGAAAACAAAACTAGGCTTTTAGAAAATAGTTTTAGGCAAACAAATGCATGATGGCATGATGATGCTCAAATGCAATGTTGCATGATGACATGAGCATGCGGTCATGATGATGCACAAAAATAAAACAACATGTGATTTTCTAGTAGTGGTTTTCCCGGGATGCTACACAATGACACTGGTTGTGGTTCATAAAAATAACATACATCCAATGACACTTGTGTATTCTTATGTGGTTTGTGAAAAGTGCATACATGCAATGACTCTGGTGTATCCATGTGTGGTTTGTGAGAAGAACAGACATCCAATGACACTGGGTGTGGTTAATGAAAAGATTAGACATGCAATGACATTGCTGGATCCATGTGTGGTTTGTGAGAAGAACACACATGCAATGACACTGGATGTGGTTCATGAAAAGAACACTCAACCAATGACACTGGTGGATCCATATGTGGTTTGTGGAAAGAATAGACATGCAATCACTCTAGCTATGGTTTGTGAAAAGAATAGACATGCAATGACTCTAGTTGTAGTTTGTGAAAATAACACACATCCAGTGACACTCGTGGATCCATATGTGGTTTGTGGAAAGAACAGACATGCAATGACTCTAGCCGTGGTTTGTGAAAAGGACATACATGCAATGACACGAGTGGATCCATGTGTGGTTTGTGAGAAAAACACACATGCAATGACACTGGGTGTGGTTCATGAAAATAACACACATCCAATGACACTGGTGTATCCTTATGTGGTTTGTGAGAAGAACAGACATGCAATGACTCTGGTTGCGGTTCATGAAAAGAACAGACATGCAATGACACTGGTGGATCCATGTGTGGTTTTTGAGAAGAACACACATGAATGACTCTGGCTGTGGTTCATCAAAAGAACACACATGCAATGACACTGGTGGATCCATGTGTGGTTTATGAGAAGAACACACATGCAACGACACTGGGTGTGGTTCATGAAAAGAACACACATCCAATGGCACTGGTGTATTCTTACGTGGTTTGTGAAAAGAGCACACATGCAATGACTCTGGTGTATCCAGGTGTAGTTTGTGAGAAGAACAGACATCCAATGACACTGTGTGTGGTTAATGAAAATAGCAGACATGCAATGACACTGGTGGATCCATGTGTGGTTTGTGAGAAGAACACACATGCAATGACACTGGGTGTGGTTGATGAAAAGAACACTCATCCAATGACACTGGTGGATCCATATGTGGTTTCTTGAAAGAACGGACATGCAATGACTCTAGTTGTGGTTTGTGAAAAGAAGACACATCCAGTAACACTGGTGGATCCATATGTGGTTTGTGGAAAGAAAAGACATGTAGTGACTCTAGCTGTGGTTTGTGGAAAGAACAGACATGCAATGACACTGGTGGATCCATGTGTGGTTTGTGAGAAGAACACACATGCAATGACACTAGGTGTGGGTGATGAAAAGATCACACATCCAATGACACTAGTGTATCCTTATGTGATTTGTGAGAAGAACAGGCATGCAATGACTCTGGCTGTGGTTCATGAAAAGAACACACCTCCAATGGCACTGGTGTATCCATGTGTGGTTTTTAAGAAGAACACACATGCAAATTCTCTGGCTGTGGTTCATGAAAAGAACACACATGCAATGACACTTGTGGATCCATGTGTGGTTTGTGAGAAGAACACACATGCAATGACACTGGGTGTGGTTCATGAAAAGAACACACATCCAGTGACACTGGTGTATCCTTATGTGGTTTGCTAGAAGAACAGACATGCAATGACTCTGTCTATGGGTCATGAAAAGAACACACATCCAATGACACTGGTGTATCCTTATGTGGTTTATGAAAAGAGCACACATCCAATGACTCTGGTGTATCCATGTGTGGTTTGTGAGAAGAACAGACATCCAATGACACTTGGTGTGGTTAATGAAAAGAGCAGACATGCAATGACGCTGGTGGATCCATGTCTGGTTTGTGAGACGAACACACATGCAATGACACTGGGTGTGGTTCATGAAAAGAACAATTATCCAATGACACTGGTGGATCCATATGTGGTTTGTGGAAAGAGAAGACATGTAATGACTCTATATGTGGTTTGTGAAAAGAACAAACATGCAATAAATCTAGTTGTGGTTTGTGAAACGAACACACATCTAGTGACACTGGTGGATCCATATGTGGTTTGTGGAAAGAACAGACATGCAATGACTCTAGCTGTGGTTTGTGAAAAGGACAGACATGCAATGACACTGGTGGATCCATTTGTGGTTTGTGAGAAGAACACACCTGCAATGACACTAGGTGTGATTCGTGAAAAGAACACACATCCAATGACACTGGTGTATCCTTATGTGGATTGTGAGAAGAACAGACATGCAATGACTCTGGCTGTGGTTCATGAAAAGAACACACATCCAATGGCATTTGTGGATCCATATGTGGTTTGTGAGAAGAACACACATGCAATGACACTAGGTGTGGTTGATCACAAGAACACACATCCAATGACACTGGTGTATCCTTATGTGGTTTGTGAGAAGAACAGACATGCAATGACTCTTGTTGTGGTTCATGAAAAGAACACACATCCAATGACACTGGTGTATCCTTATGTGGTTTGTGAAAAGAGCACACATGCTATGACTCTAGTGGATCCATGTGTGGTTTGTGAGAAGAATACACATGCAATGACACTGGGTGTGGTTAATGAAAAGAACAGACATGCAATGACACTGGTGGATCCATGTGTGGTTTGTGAGAAGAACACGCATGCAATGACACTGGGTGTGGTTTGAAAAGAACACTCATCCAATGACACTGGCTGTGGTTCATGAAAAGAACACACATGCAATGACTCTAGTGGATCCATGTGTGGTTTGAGAAAGAACAGACATGCAATGACTCTAGCTATGGTTTGTGAAAAGAACAGACATGCAATGACACTGGTGTATCCTTATGTGGTTTGTGAAAAGAGTACACATGAAATGACACTGGTGGATCCATGTGTGGTTTGCAAAAAGAACAGACATCCAATGACACTCGGTGTGGTTAATGAAAAGAGCAGACATGTAATGACACTGGTGGCTCCATGTGTGGTTTGTGAGAAGAACACACATGCAATGACACTGGGTGTGGTTCATGGAAAGAACACTCATCCAATGACACTGGTGGATCCATATGTGGTTTCTTGAAAGAACGGACATGCAATGACTCTAGCTGTGGTTTGTGAAAAGAACAGACATGCAATGACTCTAGTTGCGGTTTGTGAAAAGAACACACATGCAGTGACACTGGTGGATCCATATGTGGTTTCTGGAAAGAACAAACATGCAATGACTCTAGCTGCGGTTTGTGAAAAGAAAAGACATGCAATGAAACTGGTTGATCCATGTGTGGTTTGTGAGAAGAACAGACATCCAATGACACTAGGTGTTGTTAATGAAAAGAGCACACATGCAATGACTCTCGTGTATCCATGTGTAGTTTCTGAGAAGAACAGACATCCAATGACACTGGGTGTGGTTAATGATGGGTTCGTAGCATGGAAAACAAAAAATTTCTACCGCAAGAACGAACAAAACCCAGATCTAATCTAGATAAAAGCCAAGATCTAAACTATTAGACATGAGGAACGAGATAGATTGGTACTAACCCTCGTAGAACCGAAAGAGTTACGAGATTAGATCTCGTGGATGATGTAGTCGATCACTTGGCGATCTCAAGATCATGTGGACGATCCTTCCGGCGCCGCGTTCCGGCAGCGCTTCCGCAGACGGTCACACGTGCAGAGTCGAAGCAGACCTTCCTCTCCCCTTTCCAGCGAGCAGCGGAGGTAGTAGATCTTCTCCACGGAATCCCAGCAGCACGACGGCGTGGTGGTGGTGGTGGAGATGAGAATTCTGCATGGCTTCGCATATGCCTGTGCAGAAGAAAGGTGGAGGAGAGAGGCGGCTGAGATTGTTAGTTATGAGAGAGGGGCAAGAGGGGGCACCCCCTCCCTTCTATTTAAAGGAGGGAGGCGCGCCTGGGGAGGGGGAGTCCTAGTAGGACTCCCCTCCTCCTTGGGCTGGCGGGTTGGGGGGAGGAGTCCTCCTCCCCCACGAATCCGTGTATTGCCCCACTTGGACTCCCTTGATCCCTTTCTTGGTTTTCAAGTAAACTCCAAGAAATCCTCTAGAACCTTCCAGAACATTCCGAAACCATCTAGAATCTCCATACAAACACTCCGAAACATTTCCCAACTTAGAAAATGATCCCCAATATATGAATCTTATTCTCTGGACCATTCTGGATCTCCTCGTGATGTCCTGGATCCATTTCGAGAATCCGAACAACATTCGATCTCCAACGCAAATTCCATATCTACTTAAAACAACTTCGAACCTTAAGTGTGTCACCCTACGGTTCGTGAATATGCAGACATGATGAAGACACCTCTCTGATCAATAACCATCAGCGGGATCTGGAGATCCATAACGGCTCCCACATACTCAACGATTACTTCGTGATTGATAGAACCATTTAACATACGAAACCAATTCCCTTTGTCACACGATATTCTACTTATCTGAGGTTTGATCGTCGGTATCTTCATACCTAGTTCTTCTTCACATCGATAAGTAATCTTTACTGCTCCATGTTATGTCATCCTTGTGACCCAAATCACATGCTTGCAAGCTATCTAGATGACATTCCACCGAGAGGGCCCAGAGTATATCTATCCGTCATATGGATGGAAAAATCCCAATCTTGGTCTATGCGCTTCAACACATACTTTCAGAATACCCAATGACACCTTTATAACCGCCCAATTACGAAGCGGCATTTGATGTCATCAAAGTACCCATCCGGTGATGGTGATTAACATAACCTCATGGTCGAAGGATTAGGTTACTATGTATTTCAAAGCTTATAACAATACGAACTTAATGACTTGATCTTATGCTACGCTTACTATGGGTGTGTGTCCATCACATTATTCTCCTAATGATATAACCTTGTTATTAATCACATCCAATGTCTATGATCAGGAAACCAGGATCATCAATCAATCAACAAGCTAGTTCAACAAGAGGCTTTCTAGGGACTCTTTTATGTTTACAAAACACACAAGTATTAGTGTTTCCTAATAATACAATTATAGCATGGGATGTAAACATTCATCATAAACACAAAGATATAATAATAACCACTTTTATTATTGCCTCTTGGGCATATCTCCAACAGTCTCCCACTTGCACTAGAGTCAATAATCTAGATTACATGGTAATATACCTAACACCCATGGCGTTCTGGTGTTGGTCATGCTTTGCTGTAGGGAGAGGTTTAGTCAACGGATCTGCTACATTCAGATTAGTGTGTACTTTGCAAATCTTTATGTCACCATCTTGGACATACTCGCGAATAGCATGAAAACGTAGCTTGATGTGCTTCAGCTTGCTATGTGACCTTGGCTCATGTGCATTAGCTATGGCACCTGTGTTGTCACAGTAGATGGCCATCGGGTCCAATGCACTGGGAACCACACCAAGTTCAGTAATGAACTCCTTCATCCATATGGCTTCTTGTGCAGCCTCCGAAGCAGCTATGTATTCCGATTTAGTTGAAGATTTCGCCACAACGCTCTGCTTGGCACTCCTCCAGCTCACTGTAGCACCATTCAAAATAAATATGTATCCAGACTCTGACTTTGAGTCATCTGGATCGGTGTTCCAACTAGCATCAATGTAACCATTTACAACAAGCTGTTCATCACCTCCATAAGAAAGAACCATATCCTTAGTCCTATTCAGGTACTTTAGGATATTCTTGACCGCTGTCCAGTGTTCCATTCCAGGATCACTTTGATATCTGTTAGTCAAACTAACAGCATGTGCTATATCCGTCTCGCATACGCATGGCATACATGATAGAACCTATGGCGAGGCATAGGGAATGTTATTCATCTTTCTCTATCTTCTCGTCAGAAATGGACTTTGAGTTTTACTCAAGGTCTTACCTAACAACATGGGCACGAACCCTTTCTTGCTCTCTTCCATTCTAAACTTCTTTAGAACTTTGTCTAAGTATGTACTTTGTGAAAGCGCTATTAGGTGTCTTTATCTATCTCTATAAATCTTGATGCCTAGAATATATGCCGCTTCGCCAAGATCCTTCATCGAAAAACTATTATTCAAATAGGTTTTGACGCTATTAAGAAGTTCTATATCATTCCCAATCAACAATATGTCATCTACATATAGTATTAGGAATGCTACAAAGCTCCCACTCACTTTCTTGTAAATACAAGCTTCTCCATAAGTTTGTATAAATCCAAAGTTTTTGATTATTTTATCAAAACGTTGATTCCAACTCCGGGATGCTTGCTTCAGTCCATAAATGGAGCGCTGAAGTTTGCATACCTTGTCAACATCTTTAGGATCGACAAAACCCTTGGGTTGTACCATATACAACTCTTCCTCAATGTCACCATTAAGGAATGCCGTTTTGACATCCATCGGCCAAATTTCATAATCGAAATATGCAGCGATTGCTAACATAATCCTCACAAACTTTAGCTTCACTACTGGTGAGAAAGTCTCATCGTAGTCAACTCCTTGAATTTGTCGGAACCCTTTCGCGACAAGTCGAGCTTTATAGACGGTAATATTACCATCAACATCTGTTTTTCTTTTGAAAATCCATTTGTTCTCGACAGCCTTACGGCCATCCGGTAAGTCCACCAAAGTCCATACATGGTTTTCGTACATGGATCCCATTTCGGATTTCATGGCTTCTAGCCATTTGTCGGAATCTGGGCTCACCATAGCTTCTTCATACGTCGCAGGGTCATCAGTGTTGTCTACTAACATGACGTTCAAGGCAGAGTCATACCACTCAGGAGTGGTACGGACCCTCGTTGACCTATGAGGTTCAGTAGTAACTTCGTTTGAAGTTTCATGATCATCATCATTAGCTTCCTCTCCAGTTGGTGCAGGTGGCACAGAAACATCTTCCGGTGCTGCGCTACTCTCAACTCCGAAAGAAGGTTCAATAACCTCGTCGAGTTCTACTTTCCTTCCAGTCACTTCTTTCGAGAGAAATTCCTTCTCGTAAAGGATCCATTCTTAGCAACGAAAACTTTGCCTTCGGATCTATGATAGAAGGTATACCCAATTGTTTCTTTAGGGTATCCTATGAAGACGCATTTCTCGCTTTGGGTTCAAGCTTATCAGTCGTAACTTCTTTACATATGCTTCGTAACCCCAAACTTTAAGGAACGACAACTTAGGTTTCTTTCCAAACCACAATTGTGCGGTGTCGTTTCAACGGATTTAGATGGTGCCCTATTTAAAGTGAATGCTGTCTCTAATGCATAGCCCCAAAATGATAACGGTAAATCTGTAAGAGACATCATAGATCAACCATATCTAAGAGAGTTCGACACGACGCTCGTACACACCATTACGCTGTGGTGTTCCCGGCGGTGTCAACTGTGAAAGTATTCCACATTTATTTAAATGCATGCCAAACTCATAACTCAGATATTCACCTCCGCAGTCAGAACGCAGAAACTTAATCTTCTCATTACGATGATTTTCCACTTCACTTTGAAATTCCTTAAACTTCTCGAAAGTTTCGGATTTATGTTTCATAAAGTAGACATACCCATATCTACTCAAGTCATCCGTGAAAGTGAGAACATAATGATATCCACCATGCGATGCTACACTCATTGGACCGCACACGTCGGTATGTATTATTTCCAATAAGTCTGTAGCTCGCTCCATTATACCAGAGAATGGAGTCTTAGTCATTTTTCCCATTAGACATGCTTCGCATCTTTCAAGTGATTCAAAATCAAGTGATTCAAGAAGTCCATCAGAATGGAGTTTCTTCACACGCTTCACTCCAATGTGACCAAGACGACAGTGCCACATGTATGTAGAATTATCATTCAATTTTATTCGTTTAGCATCTATGTTGTGAACATGTGTATCACTACTATCGAGATTCAATAAGAATAAACCATTCATCTCAGGTGCATAACCATAAAAGATATTACTCATATAAATCGAACAACCTTTATTCTCGGACTTAAAAGAGTAACCGTCTCGCAATAAACAAGATCCAGATATAATGTTCATGCTTAACGCAGGCACCAAATAACAATTATTTAAATTTAAAACTAATCCCGATGGTAGATGTAGAGGGAGCGTGCTAACGGCGATCACATCAACCTTGGAGCCATTTCCAACGCGCATCGTCACCTCATCTCTCGCTAGTCTTCGTTTATTCCGCGGCTCCTGTTTCGAGTTACAAATATGAGCAACCGAACCAGTATCAAATACCCAGGCACTACTACGATTACTAGTAAGATACACATCTATAACATGTATATCGAATATACCTTTGTTCTTGAAGTTGCCGTTCTTGATCCGCAGTATTTGGGGCGATTCGCCCAAAGGACCAGCACCCTTGCAGTAGAAGCACTCAGTTTCAGGTTTAGGACAAGCCTTGGGCTTCTTAGCAGGTGCGGCAACTTTCTTGCCGTCCTTCTTGAAGTTGCCCTTGTTCGTAGGCTTGCCCCGTTTCTTGAAATTGGTGGTCTTATTGACCATCAACACTTGGTTCTCCTTCATGATCTCCACTTCAGCAGTTTTCAGCATGGACGATAGTTCAGGCAACGTCTTGTTCATGCAGTGCATATTGTAGTTCATCACAAAGTTCTTGTAACTTGGTGGCAGTGATTGGAGAACACGGTGAATCCCCAATTCATTAGGAATCGGTATCCCCAACTCTCGGAGTTTGTTTGCGTGCCCAGACATGGTGAGCACGTGCTCGCTAACGGAGCTACCCTCTTCCATCTTGCAGGTAAAGAACTTCTCAGAAGCTTCATAGCTTTCCATGGTTGCGCGAGTCTCAAAAATGAGTTTGAGCTCCTTAACTTTTGAAGCTCCGATTCTAAACCGTACAGGATGGCACACTGAACAGTGGAGTACTGATGTTTCCGAGTGGCATAAACATTCTTTAGGTCATCGGTGGCATCTTCTGCAGGTGGGTCACCTAGCGGTGCTTCGAGCACATAGGTCAACTGACCAGCCCTGAGGACGATCTTCAGTCCACGGAACCAGTCCGTGAAATTGCTTCCATTGTTCTTAAGTTTTTCTTTCTCCAGGAACGCATTGAAATTGATGGAAACGTTCGCCATAATCTACAACAAATTTGCAAGTAGTTTAGACTAAGTTTATGATAAATAGTGTTCAAATTTAATTCTTAAATCAACTAGGTGAACTCCCACTCAAAACAACATCCCTCGAGTTGTTTTAGTGATTACACGAACCAAATCCACTACACCAAGTCCGATTATCACGTGAGATGATGTAGCTTCATTGGCGAACAATCTTCATGTTCATCTTATCAATCATATGACTCATGCTCTACCTTTCGGTATTCCGTGTTCCGAGACCATGTCTGTACATGCTAGGATCGTCAAGATTAACCTTAGTTTCCGCATGTGCAAATCTGGCTTGCACCCGTTGTATGCACACGTAGAGTCTATCACACCCGATCATCACGAGATGCTTCGAAACGACGAGTCTTAGCAACGGTGCCAACTAAGGACGAACACTTTATTACTTGATATTTAGTGAGAGGGATCATCTTATAATGCTACCGTCGCGATCTAAGCAATACAAGATGCATAAAGGATTAACATCACAGGTAATTCATAATTAGTGTGATATGATATGGCCCTTTCTTCTTATGCCTTCGATCTCCATCTCCAAAGCACGGACATGATCTCCATCATCACCAGCATTGCGTCAAGGTCCGTGGCGCCGCTTCATGGTTGTCCATCATCACTAGCAACTATTACAACTACTTGGAACAAAGCTATTACAAGATGAATAGACACGCATGTCTTAACAGAATTAAAGACAACCATTAGGCTCTGCCGTTGCCATATTACAACAAGGATCATTGCATACATCAAATACAATCACAATCACATGTAGGCCATATCACATCAAAACCCTGCAAAAACAAGTTAGACGCCTCTAATTTTCTTTGCAAGTTTTACGTGGCTTGGGGCTTTCGACTAAGAACGATCTTACCTAAACTGAACCACAACGTTGATACAAGTGCTATCAAGTGCAAAGTGTAGATTTGATCTATACTATGATGGGAGAGAGACACCATAAAGCCACTTGTGCAAAGCAAGTTGCACGTCAAGCGTGGAGCAAGTCTCATGTACGATGACATGTAATGTTAGCCCGAGCCGCTTCATCCCACCATACCGCAAGATGCAAAGTACACACATAGCAAAAGACGGCACGAGCACCAACTCCCACAACTTCATTGTGTTCTACACGTGCAACAGATCTACGCATAGACAAGGCTCTGATACCACTCATGGGTTCATAGCATGGAAAACAAAAAAATTCTATCGCAAGAACGAACAAAACCCAGATCTAATCTAGATAAAAGCCAAGATCTAAACTATTAGACATGAGCAACGAGATAGATCGGTCCTAACCCTCGTAGAACCGAAAGAGTTACGAGATTAGATCTCGTGGATGATGTAGTCGATCACTTGCTGATCTCAAGATCGTGTGGATGATCCTTCCGGCGCCGCGTTCCGGCAGCGCCTCCGCAGACGGTCACACGCGTGCAGTCGGCAGACCTTCCTCTCCTGCTCCAATGAGCAATGAGGTAGTAGATCTTCTCCACGGAATCCCAAAGAGCACGGCGTGGTGGTGGTGGTGGAGATGAGAATTCTGCAGGGCTTCGCCTATGCTGTCAGAAGAAAGGTGGAGGAGAGAGGCGGCTGAGATTGGTTGTTATGAGAGGGCAAGAGGCGCCTCCCTTCTATTTAAAGGAGGAGGCGCTGCAGGGAGGAGTCCTAGTAGGACTCCCCTCCTCCTTGGGCCGGCGGGTTGGGGGGAGCAGTCCTCCTCCCCCATGAATCCGTGTATTGCCCCACTTGGACTCCCTTGATCCCTTTCTTGGTTTTCAAGTAAACTCTAAGAAATCCTCTAGAACCTTCCAGAACATTCTGAAATGTTCTAGAATCTCCATACAAACACTCCGGAACATTTCCCAACTTAGAAAATGATCCCCAATATATGAATCTTATTCTCCGGACCATTCCGGATCTCCTCGTGATGTCCCGAATCCATTCCGAGACTCCGAACAACATTCGGTCTCCAACGCAAATTCCATATCTACTTAAAACAACTTCGAACCTTAAGTGTGTCACCCTACGGTTCGTGAATATGCAGACATGATGAAGACACCTCTCCGATCAATAACCATCAGCGGGATCTGGAGATCCATAACGGCTCCCACATACTCAACGATTACTTCGTGATCGATAGAACCATTTAACATACGAAACCAATTCCCTTTGTCACACGTTATTCTACTTATCCGAGGTTTGATCGTCGGTATCTTCATACCTAGTTCTTCCTTGTTACTGATAAGTACTCTTTACTCGTTCCATGTTATGTCATCCCTTGTGACCCAGTCACATGCTTGCAAGCTATCTAGATGACATTCCACCGAGAGGGCCCAGAGTATATCTATCTGTCATATGGATGGACAAATCACAATCTTGGTCTATGCGCTTCAACACATACTTTCAGAATACCTAATGACACCTTTATAACCACCCAGTTACGAAGCGGCGTTTGATGTCATCAAAGTACCCATCCGGTGATGGTGATTAACATAACCTCATGGTCGAAGGATTAGGTTACTATGCATTTCAAAGCTTACAGCAATACGAACTTAATGACTTGATCTTATGCTACGCTTACTATGGGTGTGTTTCCATCACATCATTCTCCTAATGATATAACCTAGTTATTAATCACATCCAACGTCTATGATCAGGAAACCATGATCATCAATCAATCAACAAGCTAGTTCAACAAGAGGCTTACTAGGGACTCTTTTATGTTTACAAAACACACAAGTATTAGTGTTTCCTAATAATACAATTATAGCATGGGATGTAAACATTCATCATAAACACAAAGATATAATAATAACCACTATTATTATTGCCTCTTGGGCATATCTCCCACAGTTAATGAAAAGAGCAGACATGCAATGACACTAGTGGATCCGTGTGTTGTTTGTGAGAAGAACACACATGCAATGACACTAGGTGTGGTTCATGAAAAGAACACTCATCCAATGACACTGGTGGATCCATATGTGGTTTGTGGAAAAAACATACATGCATAGCCGTGGTTTGTGAAAAGAACAGACATGTAATGACTCTAGTTGTGGTTTATGAAAATAACACACATCCAGTGACACTGGTGGATCCATATGTGGTTTGTGGAAAGAACAAACATGTAATGACTTTAGCTGTGGTTTGTGAAAAGAACAGACATGCAATGACACTGGTGGATCCATGTGTGTTTTGTGAGAATAACACGCATGCAATGACACTGGGTGTGGTTCATGAAAAGAACACACATCCAATGACACTTGTGTATCCTTATGTCGTTTGTGAGAAGAACACACATGCAATGACTCTAGCTGTGGTTCATGAAAAGAACACACATCCAATGGCACTGGTGTATCCATGTGTGGTTTTTGAGTTGAACACACGTGCAAATACTCTGGCTGTGGTTCATGAAAAGAACACACATGCAATGACACTGGTGGATCCATGTGTGATTTGTGAGAAGAACACACATGCAATGACACTAGGTGTGGTTCATGAAAAGAACACATATCCAATGACACTGGTGTATCCTTATGTGGTTTGTGAGAAGAACAGAGATGCAATGACTCTGGCTGTGGTTCATGAAAAGAACACACATCCAATGACACTGGTTTATCCTTATGTGGTTTGTGAAAAGAGCACACATCCAATGACTCTGGTGTATCCATGTGTGGTTTGTGAGAAGAACAGACATCCAATGACACTGGGTGTGGTTAATGAAAAGAGCAGACATGCAATGACACTGGTGGATCCATGTGTGGTTTGTGAGAAGAACACACATGCAATGATACAAGGTGTGGTTCATGAAAAGAACACTTATCCAATGACACTAGTGGATCCATATGTGGTTTGTGGAAAGAGCAGACATGCAATGACTCTAGATGTGGTTTGTGAAAAACACATGCAATGAATCTAGTTGTGGTTTGTGAAAAGAACACACATCCAGTGACACTGGTGGATCCATATGTGGTTCGTGGAAAGAACAAACATGCAATGACTCTAGCTGTGGTTTGTGAAAAGAACAGACATGCAATGACACTGGTGGATCCATTTGTGGTTTGTGAGAAGAACACACATGCAATGACACTAGGTGTGGTTCATGAAAAGAACACATATCCAATGACACTGGTGTATCCTTATGTGGTTTGTGAGAAGAACAGAGATGCAATGACTCTGGCTGTGGTTCATGAAAAGAACACACATCCAATGACACTGGTGTATCCTTATGTGGTTTGTGAAAAGAGCACACATCCAATGACTCTGGTGTATCCATGTGTGGTTTGTGAGAAGAACAGACATCGAATGACACTGGGTGTGGTTAATGAAAAGAGGAGACATGCAATGACACTGGTGGATCCATGTGTGGTTTGTGAGAAGAACACACATGCAATGATACAAGGTGTGGTTCATGAAAAGAACACTTATCCAATGACACTAGTGGATCCATATGTGGTTTGTGGAAAGAGCAGACATGCAATGACTCTAGATGTGGTTTGTGAAAAGAACAGACATGCAATGAATCTAGTTGTGGTTTGTGAAAAGAACACACATCCAGTGACACTGGTGGATCCATATGTGGTTCGTGGAAAGAACAAACATGCAATGACTCTAGCTGTGGTTTGTGAAAAGAACAGACATGCAATGACACTGGTGGATCCATTTGTGGTTTGTGAGAAGAACACACATGCAATGACACTTGTTGTGGTTCATGAAAAGAACACACATCCAATGACACTAGTGTATCTTTATGTGGTTTGTGAGAAGAACAGACATGCAATGACTATGGCTGTGGTTCATGAAAAGAACACACATCCAATGACACCGGTGTATCCATGTGTGGTTTTTAAGAAGAACACACATGCAATTACTCTGGCTGTGGTTCATGAAGAGAACACACATGCAATGACACTGGTGGATCCCTCTGTGGTTTGTGAGAAGAACACACATGCAATGACACTAGGTGTGGTTCATGAAAAGAACACACATCTAACGACACTTGTGTATCCTTATGTGGTTTGTGAGAAGAATAGAAATGCAATGACTCTGGATGTAGTTCATGAAAAGAACACACATCCAATGACACTTGTGTATCCTTATGTGGTTTACGAAAAGAGCACACATGCAATGACTCTGGTGTATCCATGTGTGGTTTGTGAGAAGAACAAAAATCCAATGACACTGGGTGTGGTTAATGAAAAGAGCAGACATGCAATGACACTGGTGGATCCACGTGTGGTTTCTGAGAAGAACACACATGCAATGATACTAGGTGTGGTTCATTAAAAGAACACTGTCACATCCCATGATTTTAGAAATTGGGACTATAAAAAAATTATTTTTACATTTTATTCATGAGCATTGCATCGCATCCATTCAAAAATTTGCAAGAATTGAATTTGAAAACCCAAACCCTAATAGCAAATGCTAATTTATTCCTATAAGAAATGAAATAGGACTTATAGAATCCATTATACTTAGAACATAAACTATTGCCAAATATTACCTTAATGTGATCAAATGAATATTACAAAATTTTAGAAACAAATTTGAGGTCAAATGGAGTTCATATGAAAAAGATATGGAGGAAAGAATAAAAAGGAAAATGGAAAAAGGAAAAGAATAAAAAAAATCAAACCAACCGGCGAAACCGGCCCAGCCCACCTACCAACCGTCGCCCCACCCTATCTGGCCACCTTAGCCACTAGCCACCATCGCCATCACCAAAGACCTCGCTACGCTTTTCCCTTGATTTTTTCCATGGGACCCGCGTGTCAGCCATCGCTAGACCACCGACAGGTGGGGCCCTATCGTCTTCTCCTCCGACGAGTTCGTCCCCATTACGAACTGTCGCTGCAAAATTCTCCAAATCTGGCCGATTCTTTTGCCCCCGCCTCATAATCCCGTCGCCCCTTTAAATTCAATCTCTCGCCCATCTTTCCCCTTTTTTATGTTTTTTAGTGAACCCTAGCACTGCCCTGGTCGATTCCGATCTCGCCGCCGCCGTGCTCCATTATCGATCCCAGGTAGAGCTTGCTCCCATCGCCCCGGAGCCATCCTCTATCTTGTATTCTCTTCCCCATGAACGCCCGCTTCACCTCACCCCTTCTCCCCTTCCACAGGAACACCACAGAGAGCACGCGAGCTCGCCAAAGCACGAGGTGACCCAAGCTCCTCCGGCCGCCCGCAATCGTCGTTCTAGGAAGCAAGCACTGACACAGACGCCACCAAGAGAAGCTCCACTCCGATACATGCCTCGTAGTCCGCTCCATCGTTGCCGGAGACCATGGGAACGCCGCCCAACGTCCCCACCTGACGGCGCGCCACCAGGGACCCCATTGCCGTCTACCACCACCGATGCTGGCTTGCCATCATCAACGACCACCGTCCGACTCCATCTGGAGGGACCAGATCAAGAAGAGCTGAGCCAAGCCGAGCCCCAATCAAGGCTCCATTCTAGCCGAAGGCCAAGCCGAGCGGCACGTCCGGAACCATCCGATCCAGATCTTGTGGCCGCACAGGAATCACTTTAGCGAAGAGGTATCGGCCAGTAAGAAGCCGCCACATGGCATGCTGACTGTGTAATTCAAAAATCCAATTTTAGAATAACACAAAATAGGTAAACTTTGTAAAAATCATATAAAAAGATTCATAAGTCCAACTTTGACAAATAATATACCTATGGATTCAGAAAAGTACTTACAATATTATTGTGCTTTTAGGTCCGACTTTTACAGTATATATTTACTTTAATGATTTAAATTGTTTAATGTATTATTTGGAGTAAATAAATCATATCAAATAATTTATATATCCGAAAAATACAAATAAGGTATCAGTGGAATCCTTGTGACAATTGTGACATTAATAATGCCTTAGATATAATTTTTGACGAATACAATATTTTAAATGATTTAAACACTTATGGTTTCTATTTAAGTCATAGGAAAATATCTAGAAGTCCAAATTGAGTGAATTCAATTGCCACGGGTTTGTTTCCGTAAAACCCATCTGTAGAAAATATAATCAAAATTCTTTGTCACGTTTTTAACAGATGATATTGCAGAAAGCTCTAAAGGCATTGCATTGGTATTTAAATCATAGAAAAAGATCTATATATCCGTTTTGGGTGATTCAAATTGCTACTGGTTCGAAATTGCATTACCTATCTGTTATTATTTAAATCACAATTTAATTCGATAGAAGCATCAGAACTTTAATTAAAGTGAGTTAAACCCTATTAAATCAATATAGCTTTAGTAATAATTGTTTTATTGCATTAAAAGCCTTTCCTTATGCATCATGAGACATATTAATGTTCAGAGAACTAAATACAACCATTGTGACATATCAAATCATCATTCATGCATTTGTTCATCATCTTTTATTGTATTGTGCATAATTGTAATGTTTTGAATGGTGTGTTTGTTGTGTTTTGCTTGAAACACTAGATTGCGAGGAGTGCAATGTTTTGTATTGTGACGAGTGTGATCTTTTCTATTCTGAGGATTATCTGAACGACTACATCTACAACAAAGGAAAGTATAGCTATCATAAATGTCCTACTATTTTGCCTATGCATGTATTACGTTTTAGTAGTGATGCATGTGTAGGTTTTTGTTTTACTACTATGCTATACTATGCTATGACACCCAGGAATGATTGCCATATTTCCATAACATGAGTTACTTTGAGCCATCGTATTTTAGTTGATTAGCCATGCTTATTAGATGCGTAATGGGAATTCATGATTGATTATATTATGGAAAGATGTGTTTTGCTATAATGAAAACAACTAGAAAGCAATGAACCTCCTGGGTGTGATGGGATTGATATTTTTTGGTGGTTTCAATGCAGAAAGGCACCCAAGACACTGAGATTGGACAGGTTTCTTGTGTAGTAGCTTCTAGTACAGCCGCATGTCATTATTTGTCTTGACTAAGTAGGTTGTGGGAACCTGACCCGATGTGACCAACAGATGTAGGGGATGTAGGTTAGTATGGGTCCGTCCTGAGGGCTCATGGTTCTGCTTCTAAAAGGTTTCGTCTAGGTTTTCTCCCTGCCATGTCACAAAATGAGTGTAGTGGTACGAGCGGGTTGACTTGGTCGTGCGGGTAAAGTGTACGAACCTCTCGAGAGTGTAAATCTAAGTACTGATACATTGCAAATGTATCTATAATTTTTGATGTTCCATGCTTGGTTTTATCCACTTTCTTGTGTTTTGTTCCAACTTTGAAGTACTTTTCATATGATTTCTTGGACTAACCTATTAACAAGAGCCACAGTGCGAGCTGCCTGTTTTCTGCTGTTTTTGGTTCTAGGAAAGTCAGAAAATGAATACTCTTGGAATTGGACGGGACAAAAGCCAAAGTGCCTATTTTTCCGGAAGTCATCAAGTGCCAGAATACAAGACGGAGAGGGGCCAGGGGGCCACTACACCACTTGGCCACGCGGCCAGGCCTGGCCCGCGCTAGGGGGTGGTGTGGCCGCTCCCGACAGCCCCTCGGTCTCCCCTTCCGACTATATGATGCCCTCGGGACGTAAACCCTAAGGACCCGATAAAAAATCCACGAAAGGGTCTATAGCCGCCGTCATCTCCATCCCTAGATCGGGAGGGATCTGAAGCTCTTCCCGGCACCCTGCCGGAGAGGGGAATTCACCCTGGAGGCCTTCTTCATCACTATGCAAGCCTCCGGTGTGATGCGTGAGTAGTTAATCCTTGGACTACATATCCATGTAGTAGCTAGATGGTTGGTTCTCCTCCTTTGTGCTTTCATGTCTAGATCTTGTGAGCTCCGTTCATGATCAACATCATCTATTTGTAATTCTGCATGCTGTGTTTGCGGGGATCCGATGGATATTGAGATGCTATTTCAGATTGATTATTGATTCTATCATGTCTTTGTTATTTGTGATCTTGCATGGTTTCCGTTGTTAGTAGCTATCTTGGCCAAGTAGATGCTAGCAACTCCAAGATTTAGTATTTATGCTCGATAGTGGGTTCATGCCTCTGGTAATATGGGGAAGTGACAGAAATCTCTAAGGTACTAGATGTGTTGTTGCTACTAGGGAGAAAACAACAATCCTTTATTCTAGAACAATCGATTGTTTATTTTACACGCAATTTGTAAAGCAATAATCTGTTGCTTGCAACTTAATACTGGAGGGGGTTCGGATGATAACCTGAAGGTGGATTATTAGTCATAGATGCAGTTGGATGGCGGTCTATGTATAATGTTGTAATGCCCAATCAAGTTCCAAAGTAGTCAAGATGATTAGTATATGCATGTATTGCTTTCTCGATGTTTGTCAATTGCCTCGCTGTAATTTGTTCACCCAGCATGTTATCTATCTAAGGAGAGCCACCTCTAGTGAACTATGGATCCCGATCCTTTTCTTTACATACAATCTACCATCCTTTGCTATTTTGTGTTTACTTTATGCAAACTTTTACTTCTTTCCATTCGATACGTTTAATCCTTTGTTTTCCGCAAAACACGGTGAGATTGACAACCTCATCGCAAGTTGGGACAAAGTTTTGTGGTTGTGTTGTGCATGTCTCCACGTTGCTACTAGCACAAGTAGTGCGCCCGGCCAAGGCTCAGCTAGTAACACCTTTGGGGTGTTTCCTTGCTCCTACTGGTTTGATTAAACCTTGGTTTCATACTGAGGGAAACTTGCTACTGTGCTCATCATACCTTCCTCTTGGGGTTCCCAACTAGCTCTACATCAACATCGCACCAGCACTTTTCTCTTTACTTTGTTGTTTTTGTTTTTCTTAGTTTCTTTTTGCTTTGTTTGCTTGTTTTGTTATCAAAAACACACAAAAAATTAGTTTCACTAGTTTGCTTTCTTATTTGAAAACACAAAAAAAAATTAGTTCCTTTCTTAAGTTGCCACTATGTCTAGCCTTTCTCCAATCACTATGTCACCCAAGGAAATAATTTTCACTTTTAAACAAGGAATTGAGGAAAGTTTTGAGGAAGCTTGGTCTAGAATCTCTGATCTACATGAAAAAACTGAGCCTAAAATGACTCAAAGCTTGTTCCTTAGCATTTTTTTACCTTGGGATTGCTCTTTGCTATAGATATGCTTTAGATGCTGTTGTGGGACGATATTTCCTCCAATGTAATGAGGATGATGATATTAATGCTATAAAGAAATTGATCCTCACTTACAACATTCCTAGCCAAACTGATATTTCTTTCGCAAAAATATTTGCTAGGTTGAACACTCTTGAGACTAGCACTACTAGCTTAGAAAGTTGCTATAATACGCTTAGGGAGCATCACAATTATGTTCCAATAAATTCTGAACCATCAAAGTGGCTCCCTACAGTAAAGATTGAGATAAACACTGAAACTTTTCAAGCCCGCTGTGATATCATGTCTGAGTTTTATCTTATGCCCAAAGATATTTATAAATCTCTGAATACTTGGAGGCTTACTGAAGGAGGAAAATAAATATCTCTTGCTAACAATGCTACCATATTACCTCTTGGAATATCTGAAGGAGTGTTTACAAATATCCTTGGGAAAATGATTTCTACTGATTATCTTGTTATTGAATGTGCAGGAAAAGGACAAATTACATTTGGAAGGTCCCTATTAGAACTCCTTGGAGCAATAATAGATGTGGGAAAGGGGACCATGCACCTTTCTTATCCACCAAACAATCATATTTTCCCCAAGGTTAAGGATAAAAGTAAGAGAGTTAAGGGCAAGAAATTTGGTTTTAATGCTTCTTCATTTGAGAACACTTGATCCTTTTTTTTGCTTCTTATGCCTAACTTAAAGGCGTTAAAGAAAAGTACTTATTGGGAGATAACCCAAAAGTTTTAGATGAGTCTTGGAAGTTATTACTTCAGTAATAACCGCTCCTTATCGTTTTTATTTGCTTTTTGTGCCAAGAGTAACCTCTAATGAGAGAGAAGTAATGATTGAGAAAGTTGCTGTCCCGAAACAGATTTCTGTGCTTCACCGTAAAAATTTGTGTAAAATCTCTGAACGTCTTTTTGAGGCGTGAATTTTTGTGATTCTGCCCCAGGTTGTTATCTAACTTTCGTTAGTTCAACACTTTTTGATTTGAGCAACCGAAGGTCTTCTAAAAAATTCGTCTTTACCTGCTGGTCTGTTTTGACAGATTTCTGCCATTTTCTGCATTTGCTTCTTGTTGGTTCCTTTTTGAGTTCTTTTGGGGAATTGAGCTTTTTTAGGGAAGTGCTACAGTAGCTAGTGTTCTAATGGAAGTTTATTTGGTGTAGAACTGAACCTTAATACTTATTTATCTTGAGTGCACTAATGTTGCTAATAAAGATTGTGTGAAGTTTTGTATGAAGGAAAAATTTCAGGTGTATGGAAGGAATGAGTAATGAGATGAAGGATGGACTAAAGATCAAGCTTGGGGATGCCACACGGGTCACCCCAAGAAATATCCAAGAAGTACAAGCGTCAAATCTTGGGGATGCCCAAGGCATCCCCCTTCTTCATCAATAAAAATCCCAGGTTTTTTCCAAACGCTTCATTTTTATTGTTTCATGTACAGTTGTGTTGTTCTTGGAGCGTCTTCTTTTTCATTTTCGTTTTGGTTTTTCGTTTGCTTTTATTTTCTTAGTTTTCTGAATAAATTGGTTGGACCCCCTCTTTCATACATTTGTTTGCAAATAGTTTGGTTTGGTTTGGAAAAGAGTAGGAAAGTTCATACTTATGTGGTAAAAAGAGCTCGTTTTAGTCTGTGGCCTATGCTTTGTCATGCCATGCTTGATATTGTTTTGGCTTTATGCTTAGTATTCTTTCCTGTAGAATGACTTGTTATAAACAATTGAGATTGCTTAATGTGCCTTGGATGAATCATGCGTTTTTTTAGCATATTAAAGCATAGTATAGTGGTATTCTCCTTTGATGCTTTATTTGGGTTGACTTGGCGCATGCTCACACCATGTTATGACTATCTCAAGTCACCATAGCCTTTATGATCCATTAGTTTTCAACTTGTAGCATCACTTTATGCTTTGATCAATGATGTTTTGTCGCTCTGCATGATTATGGCCATTATTGCTCTCTTAGTTTGTCACTCCCAGTCTTTTGCTAGCCTCCACAACCAAGTATGAGTTCCACTCATGGATCCAACTCCCTAAACCAAGTTATTCCAAAGAGTCCACCATACCTACCTACTAGCTTATGCTATTCCAAGTATATTCATGTTTTTGTTTACCTTCCAAATTAAACTTGTTATGAGAAAACTAGTGATTAAAGCTCTAACGAACTTGATGACACACTTTACTTTTTTGCATCTAATAACCTTGAACCATTGGGTCCTTCTTTGTTGCGTATATGCTTGCGCTTTATAAGTTGAAATTAGTAGAACCATGTTTCATGGGGAACGCTTTCAACATTTCACTTGTACTTTGTACCCCGTTGATATCATGTTCTTTTGCTTACGGATCCCAGCGGTGTGAAATAAAAGTGGAACTTGTAAGATCATGGAGTTTGTATGTGTGTTAGAGAAACGCCTAGGCCGCTAGACTAAGCCATGCCTAATCATGGTGGAAACTTGCAGCATCACCATAATGAGCACTCTATGAAGCATCCTCAATAAAAACCTATGCAAATAGCAAATAAAAAGATCGCTGAGATGCTCATTGTCTGCTTGCCTTGTCATTTTGATTATGGGAAAGCTCCCGTATCATGTGCAAGGGGTACCCCGTTGGTGGTTCTTAATGAGACACATATACTTATAATGACAAGAGCTTACTCGTGACTGAAGTTGAGTAGCATGAGGATCGGTCTTTGTAAGTAAGGGGCATGAGATTTCGGTTTATAACTTGTCAAACATATCCTCTTAGTTGTGTCACTTTAACCTTAATCACCTTAAAGATGCTTATGATAGGGCAATGAGAGCTGAAAGCTCTAAGTACCATAATTTTTGGAAGCTCTTTATGAGACTTGAATCCCTACTTCCTTTTACAAAGGCCTTTCTTCCACCATTATATTGAGAATCGACCTCCTATCTTTATGCACCTACTTTGAGAGCATAGTGGCCATTCTTAGTTCTATGTGCATTGTCCCAAGACTAGTTGACTGATGCATACTTTGATATTGCTTGTTTTAAACTATTTGTATCTAGTCACTCTTATGAACTTTGAAGGTGTCCTATGCATTTATATTTGCTACTCTATTGAGGGACAAGCTGAATACTATTATGCTATGTTTTCTTTATGTGAAACAAACAAACGTCTTGCAAAGCATTGTTATTCATGAATCTTTAGTTTGTGCCTTTTCATGTTGCATCATAGTTTCTTTGCTTATTTCTAGAACTTTGTCTTTCATGTTATGATTGAAGTACTATGATCCCAGCTTTGAATGATTTGCAAATACTTTGATCAAGTCTTTGATGGTGCATGTCACCTCAAAAATTATTCTTTCTTTTTATCACTTACCTACTCGAGGATGAGCAGGAGTTAAGCTTGGGGATGTTGATACATTGCAAATGTATCTATAATTTTTGATGTTCCATTCTTGGTTTTATCCACTTTCTTGTGTTTTGTTCCAACTTTGGAGTACTTTTCATATGATTTCTTGGACTAACCTATTAACAAGAGCCACGATTGCCACTGTTTTCTGCTGTTTTTGGTTCCAGGAAAGTTAGAAAATGAATATTCTTGGAATTGGACGGGACAAAAGCCAAAGTGCCTATTTTTCCGGAAGTCATCAAGTGCCAGAATACGAGACGGAGAGGGTCCAGGGGGCCACCACACCACCTGGCCACATCGCCAGGCCTGGCCCGTGCCAGGGGTGGTGTGGCCGCTCCCGGCACCCCCTCGGTCTTCCCTTCCGACTATAAGATGCCCTCGGGACGTAAACCCTAAGGACCCGATCAAAAATCCACGGAAGAGTCTGTAGCCGCCGTCATCTCCATCCCTAGATCAGGAGGGATCTGAAGCTCTTCCCGGCACCCTGCCGGAGAGGGGAATTCACCCTGGAGGCCTTCTTCATCACCATGCAAGCCTCCAGTGTGATGCGTGAGTAGTTGATCCTTGGACTACGGATCCATGTAGTAGCTAGATGGCTGGTTCTCCTCCTTTGTGCTTTCATGTCTAGATCTTGTGAGCTCCGTTGATGATCAAGATCATCTATTTTTAATTCTGCATGTTGTGTTTGTGGGGATCCGATGGATATTGAGATGCTATTTCAGATTGATTATTGATTCTATCATGTCTTTTTTATTTGTGATCTTGCATGCTTTCCGTTTTTAGTACTCTCTCCGATCCATATTACTTGTCGTTAAAGTGGATGTATCTAGCACTAAAACATGTCTAGATACATCCATTTCATTGACAAGTAATATGGACCGGAGGGAGTAGCTATCTTGGCCAAGTAGATGCTAGCAACTCCAAGAGATAGTATTTATGCTCGATAGTGGGTTCATGCCTCTGGTAATCTGGGGAAGTGACAGAAATCTCTAAGGTACTAGATGTGCTGTTGCTACTTGTCATCGGATTGATGACAAGTATGCCATGAGGGGGTCCTCGAGGCGTGCGGAAGAGAGGGGTGTGAGACGTACGGTGTTCCGAGATGGTGAGGACACAAGTTTACCCAGGTTCGAATCCACCGGCTTTGGACGGACCCTACTACTGCTAGCAATCCAGTAATACGGTAGAGCCGGAATATGGGTTACAAGGGTTTCGCCTGTGCGAGTTGAGATTGTAGACTATTGTGGTGTTACCCTAAAGGCTCTCCCTAGGATGGCTTATATAGATATCCGACCTAGGGTTTACAGGAGAGATCTATCCGGCTACGACTAAGAGTCAGTTACAGAGTACATCTTGAACTATAAGTAACACTATGGGCCTAAGTTGGTAAGTCTTCTGGGCCTTCCCGTAGCCGGATTGGACTCCGTCTTCTCTCCTTGACTGGGCCGCCCGTGAAGCAAAGCTCTAACCCAAAGTGGGCCACCCTGGTCAGTGAGGAACTGTGAGGATACCCGGAAAGTATATCCCCAATGACCCCTAAGTCTCCAAGATCCAAAGTCGGATTTATCTTCGTCTAGCTTGATCTTCGGCTTGCAGAATCTGGAAGGGTTCCTGAAACTTCACAACAAAAAATATGATCCGGGTCTTAAAAATAAGTCGGACCTATCAATCGGTTACTCGGATTTTCCATCTTGATTTCAAATTAAGCCGGAATTTGGTCTCTAACGCCACCTGACATAAGTCATGGTCAGGTCATGTCATCTGATAGACATCCTGTCAGCACGACCGTTTGTGGGTCCGCAGTTCGCGGAACCGAGGCGCCATTTCAATGCGTGCGCGGAGATCGAGGCGATGTAATCATCACGTGGGTCCTTCCCAGTTCCTTCCACGACGCATGGCGGTTATACTATAGCATTTGCACGAATCTTGGCACGGTTAGGTGGATATAAGGGGTTAGGATTCTTCTCCTCTTCTCTTCACCTGTCCTTTGCCTTTTCCTCTCCTCCCAATCTCCCCCGTGCGCATAGAGCTCCTCTACTTCCCCCCCAAAACTACCAGCGCCGCCCATCCTAGGTCATCTGCTCGCCAGAGAAATGGCTTCTTCTTCCTCTTGGCTTGGGCTTGGCGGCGGGCGGCAATGACAGCGGCGGAGAAGGAAAGTTTCCGTGGGGTCTGGATCCCCTGCGTACTCGACGATGAGAAGCTCCAGAACGTGGAGACAGAAGGGCTCCTCCGCGCCAGCGACTGGCCGAACGGCTACGAGGAAACCATCCCCAACACGCACGCCGACGAGCGGGTCCACTTCGGCACCCACCTCAACAGAGGTTTGTCGTTTCCTCCCTCGGAGTTCTTCTCTGAGGTGATTGACCATTATGGTGTCCAACTCCACCATCTTCCTCCCAACTCTCTACTAGAGATGAGCGCTTACACTTCTTTGTGTGAGAGATTTCTCGGCATTAGGCCGAGTTTGACCTTATTCCGGTATTATTTTCATGTCCGGAGAAACTCTATCACTGCCGGTGTTCCTTACATCACCGGTACTATTAGTTTTTCACTTAGATGCGAGCGCGCATATCCCAAAATCCTAGCTAGTGACTCGGTTAAACAATGGCCAGCCACATTCTTTTGTCATAAGGATATTCCGGCTCCCGGCAAATCCACTACTTTGCCGGCTTTCATCGACGGAGCTGCCACGGCCCAACCGTCTTGGGACGAGGCTCCTCCGGCTCTCACTAACGATCTGATCCTCGCTAAGAGGCGGATCGAATACTTGATCAAATACAAAGGAAAAGTGATCCGACTTGGTACAATGCTGGGTCTCACGCAAGATCTAGCCCCTTCAGTACCACAGAAACCGACTGATGCACTCCAGCACGTCGTCCAAAAAAGACTCCCTCTGCATCAACCCCAAAGCATACACCACACAGGGCTATATAAGCCGGATCAAGTGGCTGATCAGGGAGCTGATCGAGAGGAGGATCCCGGACGTTTCTCTGGATATGCATACGGCGGAAAACCCCGTAGTGCTAGTAAGCTTCTATCAGTACACCTTTTTATGTGTTTGAATCTTTGAGTTACATTGCAATACTGATATGTTTTCTTCTTTTTAGCTTGCTGACCTCCCCGAGTCGGAATTTGCTCCGCTCGAAGGATATCCTCCGGAGTTTTCTCAGGAGATAGAGGTGGTCCCATTGCCGGATGCTGCGCTCAAGAAGCGCAAAGCTCCGATAGTGGCTGTTAGCACAAAGGAGGTGCCCGTCGTGAAGATGTAACTTTCAATCACAACTTCCGCCTTTGTACTTTATTCAAATTCTCTTCTGAGATGTAATGTTTCCGACTTTATCACATTCTCAGAGCTAAACAACTCATCAAGGGCAAGGGGAAGGGAACTTCTCTGAAGCCCCTGCGATAGATGAAGCTTACCATAGCTTCTCCTGCCGTGGCTCCTCAGATTCCTGCCCCCCAACCTTCCACAACACCGGTGATTACTCCTTCCCCGGATGCCGCAGAAGATCCAACTCCTTCATCGGAGCCTGTGATCCTTGAATCACAAACTGACGTCACCATGGGTGAGTCAGGTTTAGATAAGGGTGAACCCTCCTTGGGTAATGATCCCTCGGCAGAAACCTTTGCTGAAAACCTTATCTGCAATCCGGGACTTGCCAAGTTTGGCCTATCCCGGAAATCTGCTGAAGAGATCCAGCGGCTGGCCAGGCAATGCCTGGAGAAAAGAAACTTATCTGCCGAAGAAGAAGCACAAGAGGAAGAGGACATCAAGCACTCTGACCTTCTTGAACAAGTGCGTCTTTGCAACAAGAGGATACGAACCGGTGA
Organism: Avena insularis; assembly: GCA_023614405.1. NCBI lineage: Eukaryota > Viridiplantae > Streptophyta > Magnoliopsida > Poales > Poaceae > Avena > Avena insularis. The sequence continues at coordinate 273,551,033 of CM042684.1, read as the reverse complement.
GCTTCCAACAACCCTAGTGATCCCTCTAACTCTCGCTGAGAAGGTTGCAGTTGAAGTGAACGCGAGTTTGGACAAACTTACTCGTGAACAATATGTAAGTCAGAATTCTAACTCTTGTTTTTTCCTTTATTTCATACCATATCCTCTAGCCCCCAAGCATGAAGTAGGATAAATAATCCGGGTTTATGCTTCATTAGGATGCCAAAGATTGAACTTGTGTAGCCCCCAAGGGTCGTGCTGATATTAGTAAAAATATTAGCCCGAGTCTTTAGTAGCTTTCTGACTTTGGGTATTCTGACTTACAGAAAGTATGTTCCTATAACCAGGATTTGTTGAAAATGTCTGTGATAAGCGGAGAGAGATCAAGGCTCTCCGACTTAAAAATGCTGAGATTAAAGTTGCCAAGGATGTGGCCGAAGGTAAACATTCCGAGACTCAAACTTTGTCTTTGCGTTTTCATAGTTGATTTTTTTTGCTGAACTGTTGTTCTTTTTGACTTATAGCACTAGTGAAACAATCCTGTGCCATGATTGAAGAGGCCGAGAACCTCAAGACTTTGGTGGTGGAGAACAAGGAGCTTCGCCAAGAGCTGGATCAGCTCAAGGCGGATCATGAAAAATGCATTGCTCAAATCCTTGGATCCTCCTCCATGGCTACTGATGAGCGTGATCGCAAGATCGCTGCTCAAGTTCAAAAAATCTCGGACCTCAATAATGAGCTTAGCAGAGAGAGGGACCTTTCTGAGGCGCTCCGGGCTGAACTCCAGAGTCTTCGGGAAGAGAAGACCAAAATTGACGACGTCATTTTCGGTACGTTCCATCTGTCTGACTTTTCTGCTTTCTTCGACTTCTCTCAATGTCGGATTTTCTTAATTTGTTTTTGTGTATAGCTCGTCTGAACTTGACGGACTCTTCCTCCGTCGAGCCCTGCACCCACCGGCTTACCCAAGTCGGTGACCTGCTTCATGACTTCTTCCAATCCCTTGAGGACATTGGCGAATCTCTCAAGATTCCGGACATGCATAGCATGTCATATTTTCAGGTGCGAGACAAGGCAAAGGAGATGCAACAACTTGTCCAGTATTGGAATATGTCCTACGCACGGACTGCGGCGCAAGTGACCAGAGGGTACTGCAAAGTAGATGAAGACGGCCAGGAGCAGGACCTTCAAGACATCATGCACTCCTGTGCCGGATATGGGTGTCACGTGGATGATTTGACCAGCTACGAAACTCCTTTCTTCACCCGCGTGGACACTCCACCTCCGCCTCCAGAAGAATCAGCAGAAGTTTCCGATGATGACCACACCGTTTTGGATGTCGACATCTCGGAACGATACCAAGGCGGTGTATCCAGCGAGCCGGCAGCTCCTTCCTCTTTTGCATCATAGATTACCAGAAATATTTGTATTATTCTGAAAAACACGATGGGTCTGTAATTATGCAGTACTATAATTTTGCTAGTGCTAAGCTTTTGATCTATTCATCACTTTTGGCTTTAAATATTTATGTGCCTGAAATGTTTACATAAGCACTTGTATTTTTTCGTCTATACTTATCATTTATTTGGCTTTCCGCCTCGTCCCTTTCGTGAGCTGGCTAATTCTGCCAGAAACTTTGCCGAGCAATGGAGCTCAGTTGCTAAACCAGTTTAAACTCGAAAACAAAGCAGGCTTCTAGTACCAACAATTCACTACTCGGAAAATGCCCGCATTCAGTAATCAAACAAATAACCAAAGTAAAGACTAGAAACTTTAGAGTTATACCCGAGGGTAGCAGTTTTAGAATCAGAAATATAAACCAGAACGAACATGAGCATAAAATACTTTCAAGCATTCTGGGATTTTCGACTATGACATGATCATTCGAAAATAAGATGGTAAAAACTTCTCAGAAAAAATTGAGGCAACCAAAACTTTTATTTCTCACAGAACATGTACATATATATGATTACAATGAAAGATAAACTAAGAATAAAAGGGACGTAGCTGAGCAATATTCCACGGTCTGTCTAACTCATCCGGATTTGTACTGCCTCCAGCTCTCTTTCTCTTCTTAGTAGCAGGTCCTTCTTTGACTGGCCTCATGTCAGTTAAGTAATATGAACCATTGTGCAATACTCGACTAACTAAAATGGGCCGTCCCATACTGGGGAAAGTTTGTGCTTTCTTTGTTGCACAAGATGGAGAACCAAATCGCCTTTATTGAAAGATCTGTTTTTGACTCTCTGGCTATGATACTTGCGTAACTTCTGGTGATAGGCTGTTGATCTCATTTTAGCAACGACGTGAACTTCTTCGGCTAAGTCGAGATCATTTTGTCGAGAAATCTCGGCATCCTCTTCGATATACGCGGCCACTCTAGGAGAAGTGTGATTAAATCACTAGGAAGAACTGCTTCTGCACCATAGACCAAGAAGAAAGGTGTGTATCTGGTTGACCTGTTAGGAGTCATTCGTAAACTCCATATTACATAGGGTAATTCCTCTACCCAAGCCCCCGCTGCACGTCGTAGTGGTGCCTCGAGTCTCGGTTTTAGGCCTTGTAGGATTAAACCATTTTGCTCTTTCAACTTGTCCGTTAGCCTGTGGATGTGCGACTGATGCAATGTCAAGACGGATATTTTGTTCGTTGCAGAATTCGGCCGATTCTCCCATAGAAAAGTTACTCCTGTTGTCCGTGATAATGCTATGTGGATAACCATACAGGATTATAACACCTCAACAAATCTTTTAGTTGTTGCTCCATCACAACTAGTGACAGGTTTAGCCTCAATCCATTTGGTGAATTTATCCACCATCACTAAGAGATGAGTAAATCCACTTGGAGATTGTTTAAATGGTCCTACCATCTCAAGCCCCCAGACCGCAAAGGGTCATGTTATAGGTATTGTTCGCAACTGATCAGCTGGAACATGAGCTTGTTTGGCATACTTTTGGCAGCCTTTGCACGTCTTGAATAATCGTTCGGCATCTTCCTGAGTTGTAAGCAAGAAAAATCCGTGTCTAAAAGCTTTTGCCACTAAAGATTTGGTTGCAGCGTGGTGTCCACACTCGCCTTCGTGGATTTCCACTCCTTCTTCCGGAGACACACAACGCTGAAAACCCCAGAGATACTCTGCTTATAGAGCTCACCTTTAACTATAGTGTAGGCTTTCGCTCGTCGGATAATCTGCCGGCTCAGAACCTCATCTTCGGGTAATTTGCCATCTACCAAATAATCGAGGTAGGGTTGAGTCCAGCTGGGAATTACAGCCAGAACTGCTATCAAAGGTGAGTCGGATTTGGTCAGATATTCCTCATCTACTCCCTTTATTGAGGGAACTTTGAGGTGCTCTAAAAAAGCGCCATCCGGGACCTCTTTCCGCGCAGAACCTATCCGAGATAGTGCGTCTGCTTCCTCATTTTCTGCTCAAGGGATGTGTTGAACTTCAAACCCTTCGAACGATTTAGATAGATCATCCATGATAGCTTTGTACACTGCCATGTGTTTATTTGCATTACAAATATCCGACACTTGTTGAGCAACAAGATCCGAATCTGCATAACACATCAAACATCGGATGCCAATATCCTTAGCAATCCGGATTCCATGTAGTAGTGCTTCATACTCGGCAATATTATTTGTCGCTGTCAAGTGGATCTGCAACACGTATAGAAGTTTATCTCCTTGGGGTGATTTGAGCACCACGCCAGCCCCCGAGCCCCCGCGAGCCTTAGACACATCAAAATAGAGGGTCCAATATTCCGACTCAGGGTGGATCATGTTTTCCTTCGTCTCTGTCCAATCAGCGACAAAGTCAACAAGGATCTGGGATTTGATTGATGTCCGAGGTTTATACTCAATATCAAAAGCTGAAAGCTCTATGCCCCATTTGGCGACACGTCCTGTGGCGTCACTGTTGTTGATTATATCTCTCATGGGAGCTGTGCTCACCACGATAATTGGATGCTCCTGAAAATAGTGTCGTAACTTACGAGATGCTAGAAAAACACCGTAAGCCAACTTTTGATAGTGCGGATACCACTGTTTTGACTCTGTCAGGACTTCACTGACAAAGTAAGTCGGACGTTGCAACAGGTGCTCCTGATTTTCCTCCGGTCTCTCCACCACCATGACGATACTAATGACCTTATTTGTCGCAACAAGATAAATCAACATCGGTTCTTGTGGTTCTGACGCTGCAAGGATAGGAGCAGATGAGAGTACTTTCTTCAGGTCTTGTAGTACAGCTTCAGCTTCATCAGTCCAAACAAAACCTTTGGTCTTTTTCAGGAGTTTGTATAATGGTGCGGCTCTTTCACCAAGCCGGCTTACAAATCGACTAACCGCAGCGATGCAACCAGTTAATCTTTGTACATCCTTCAGGCGAGTTGGCCTGAAAATATTGAGTATAGCCTTGATTTTGTCCGGGTTCACCTCTATGCCTCTTTAAGACAAGATGAAACCTAACAATTTTCCGGCTGGTATTCCAAAGAAACATTTCTTCGGGTTAAGCATGATGTTGTATTTTCGTAGATTCGCAAATGTTTCCTCCAAGTCAGAAATCAGCATTTCCTTCCTTTTGGACATCACTGTGATATCATCCACGTATGCATGTACATTGCGTCCGAGTTGGTCATGGAGACAACGCTGCATCGTGCGCTGGTACGTAGCTCCTGCGTTCTTCAGCCCAAAGGGCATCGTAACAAAACAGAAGGTTTCGAAGGGGGTTATGAACGAAGTTTTGACTTTGTAAGATTCCTTCATCCGGATTTGGTGATAGCCGGAATATGCGTCGAGAAAACAGAGAAGTTAGGAGCGTGCCGTAGAATCGATAACTTGATCAATTCTAGGCAGAGCGAACGGATCTTTTGGACAAGCCTTGTTTAAGGCAGTATAATCAACACACATCCTTAAATCAGTGGTGTCCTTTTTAGGGACCATTACAGGATTGGACGACCACTTAGTGTGGATGACCTCTTCTATGAATCCGGCTAACTCGAGCCGTGCTAGTTCCTTAGCTATTGCCTTACGCTTTTCATCGCCGAAACATCGTAAGGACTGTTTGACGGGTTTAGTGTTCGGGTTTACATTTAGAGAGTGCTCGACAAGTTCCCTAGGTACTCCGGTCATGTCAGATGGCTGCCATGGGAAGATATCTTGATTTTCTTGGAGGAACTTGACGAGCGCGCTTTCCTATGCGCTACCTAGGCATACGCCTATCTGGGTCACCTTGGAGGGGTCATCATCGTTCAACGACGTCTTCTTCGTCTCTTCTGATGCCTTGAACTCCGGGTTTGGCTTTGTCACCTCCTTCTTTGTTGCGGGCATCTCGGACGGATCTATCATCTTCTTGATCTCCTAGTACTCCTGGGCGTGCAACACGGCTTCGGCAAAGGCGGCATTTCGATCCTCGCACTCTCGCGCTTTCTTCGGGTCTCCTCTGATTGTGATCACGTCGTTGGGACCTGGAATTTTCATCATATTGTAAATGTAACACGGGCGAGCCATAAAAGCCCAGTAAGCCGGACGTCCGAATATGGCATGGTACGCGCTCTTGAACGGGACCACTTCGAAGGAAAGTGCTTCCGTCCGATAATTCTTTGGAGTTCCAACGGTAACATCCAAAGTAATCTCTCCTAGGGAATTAGCTTGTCTTCCTGGGACAACCCCATGAAAGATCACAGAGCTATGGTTCTGCTGGGTTTCCGAGATCTTCATCCGGCGTAGCGTTTCGACATAGAGAATATTGATACTGCTACCACCGTCCATGAGGGTCATGGAGAAACCATAACCGTCAATAAGTGGATTGACGATTAAGGCATATTTTCCTCGCCTGTACAACTTAGGCGGATGATCAGCGCGGTTAAATGTGATTGCCACTTCCGACCAGCCCAGGTATTGGGGGACAGCCGGAACTGTTGGGTTGAGCTCGTGTAGAACTGCTTTCTTGACTTTTGCTGGTTGAGATCCGAGGAAAGTGACACAAGTGTCCTTCTTGGTGGGAAAATTTTCTTCCCTTCTGGCTTGGGATTTGAAGCATCAGCTTCCTCCATGTCGGAATCTTCCTTGGTCTCTTTTTCTTTTTCGGGATTCTTCTTTCCCTTCTTCCGCTTAGCTTTGTAGCTCGCGGTGTCATTTCTTTTGATGTCGTCATTGAAACGACATTCAGCATTGGTGTGGGATGAGCCCCCATTGGCGTCTAGGTGATGCACACATGGGTTGTTGGCTATGTCGTCCCAAGAGTAGGTTTTGCCTGGTTGTTGGTCTCCTCTACCTTGGACTCTCGAAGTTACATGCCCATGCCCGCAGCCTCCACCGCGTCCTCCTCGTCCCCCAGACCCGAAAGTAGCAGTGACCACTGCCGTTTCCGCGTTGGGTCTTTCTTCCGAGGTATTTTTACGCTTCTAAGCTTGTTGCTTTGGTTGTTTTGCCGACTGTGGCACAGCTAGGGCATTGAGTAATCCCTCTACATCATTGTCGGCATCTGCATACTTGCTCGCTGTTTCTATCATCTCTCCTAGATCAGTGACTTTGTCACACTTCAAGCGATGGAGCAGTAGGCCAAGTGAAAGCTTCAATCGCAGTTTGATCGTTTACTCCTTCACAGGAGTTCTTGGTGTCGATCCATCGTCCGAGGTAATCCCGGAAGTTTCTCCGACCTTCTGGGTGCAACGCTATAGGTCTCCGACCGTACAGGGCCTCCGGTATGTGCCTTCGAAATTCCGAAAGAACACACTTCGCATGTCATACCAGTTGTGGATAGTGTTCTCCGGAACGTCATTAAGCCATGATCGTGCCGTCTTACGCAACATGAGTGGGAGATATCGGGTTGCGACCAGGTTGTTTCCGCCTTTGGCGATGCAACAAGCTTGGAAGAAGTCCTGTAGCCAGGTATCTAGCCGAGCAATGCCGTCGTAGGCTTTTATATGTCTTGAGATAGCAAATCCTTCTGGGAATCTTGTAGCTCTGATGTGTGGTCCGAAGCACTTTGGGCCCACGTAGATATCATCGTTTTCGTAGTGCCACGCCTCTATGTTGGAGTTGATTATATGCCTTGCGTCGTTCGGGGATAGAGATCGTCCCGAATGTCGGATGTGGTTGCGGTGCCTTGGAGCCGGACTTCGGCTTCTACCACCACCTCCTCCGCCACGTCGACCTCCCTGTCCCCCTTGAGAGCCGTTGTGATGACTACTTGGTGGAGAGGGTGGGGCAGCTGGGTTATTTCCGACTGATCGCCGGCCTCCGTCCGGGGCATCATTATTCCGGTTCCGGGGAGGGTCTTCACTACAACGAGCCCCTTGCCTGCTTGTACCGTCATGGTTTCCGTCGTTCCTTCGTCCGTTGTTACCACTATGATGAGGCTCGGCCGAACGGCTTGTATGTCTAGGAGGTGGCATTTTTTGACGATCCTCCTCCCGACATTTCTCTTTATCTTCTCCCCTTCGATCGTTCGACTCTCGTCGAGGAGGATTCTTCGGATACAGTGCAGCAATGGCCTCTTTTTCGGCTGCTGGGGCGACGTTGCTCCAGTCACGCGGCAGTTCTGCGGTGCTATCCTAACGATCCGGTTCTCGAATAATTGTCTTCCCGGTGCTCGGGGCGATGACGCTGCTCTGGAACGTGCTGGGGTCTTATATCATTCCAGGCCGAGTCCGTGTGACATTGGTCGGATTTGGAGACCAGTTTTCCACTTCCGGATTTCGTAGCCATCTGTTTCTCCAGACCCTTGGTGAGTAGCTTGATGCCCAATCGAACCTGTTCTGGGCCTGGGTTGTTCGACAGGATATCTCGAGCTGCAATAGTGTTCTGTACCGTTGTTGGGTACACGAGATCTCCTTTACTGTCGAGACGAGGCATCCCTGGATCTCCTTGAAAGAGGACCCTGTTTACTTCCTGAAATTTACCGTCACCTGTGTAACGTTTCCGGGTTTTCTGATGCAACTGAGACATGTAATCCTTAGTTTCCATGCGTTCCTTTTCTCCCTCGATGTTTTTAGCTTCATCCAGGAGTTGTTGACGATGCGCTTCTAGGGCCTGGGCCCTTTCGTCTAGCTCTTCAGCAGTGAGTTCTACAGTTGTAGGGATATGTGTGGTCAATGCAGCATCGATGAGTTTACGCGCACCTTCAGTGATCACGTGTCCATCCACCGATTCTTCTTTTTGCGGCTCGTCTGGGATAAGTGCTCCATCCGAGTATTCCTCATATTCCTCGGCAATCACCTCCTCTATCAGAGGGTCTTTTGCCGGGGTCTTGTTCTTCTTGTTCCTCTTCTTTGCCTTCTTGGCAGCACTGGTAGCAAAGACGGCTTTGGGTCCATTTCCAGGAGTCAAGCTATGATCGGTACTTTCAGACATCTGGACTTCGGGATTGTCTCCGACTTCCATGTCGTCCTGCGATTTGGGACAGTGCTCCCCAGATCCTTCATCTATGGCTTCTCCTTCCTCTGCAGCTTTGGAGTTATACTCCTCTTCATATTCTGTGGGAGAACTTTCGGAAATTCACCGACATCATCGACTCATCCGAGGATGCGGATATGTCGGCGTTTGTTCCTATTGCCTCCAGCATAGAGTCGGTGTTTTCTCCAGCATCTGAAGAGCCGGATCCGGATCCTACATACCCGACGAAGTGCGACACGTGCTTCTTGAGGTACCTGCGGCTCCCGTGATCAGCCCTGTCGAAACTTTTGATGGTCTCGAGAATTGCATCTGCGCTTGCATCTTGCATTATCATACGTCGCAGTGTGTACCTCAAGAAAGGCTTGTCTGTCCTGGCGTCATCGGAGCCGGAATCAGTGTCGTTGATATGCTCCTCCTGGATTTTGACTTCCACGGGTGGGTCGATCTGGGATCCGGCTTCTCCAAGGGGATCCACTCCAGCTTCGACTTGGGCCGCTAGGTCTTCCTCGGGCTGGATTTCTCCACTATCTCCACAACTAGTGCGGGCTGGGTGGGTTTAGGGTTTTCTGAGATCCAGAACTCTGCCGCCTCCGTGGACAAAGGGGACCCAGAAGATTCTTCTGCCTCTATCATGACCGCTAGGGTGGGTGGGGCAGGTTCAGCAAAACCGATGTAAACATCGATCTCACCAAAAGACATGATTGTGTAGGCAGTCAATGCCTCCCTAGCCGGAATCCATGTCTCGTCGAGAATGATGAGAGGGACGTCGCTGGCGTAGAGGATGCAACCAACGGCGATAGTCTCGCCGATTCTGATTCTTGCAGATTTCGCTCGGAACACAGATCCGAAGCTCACTTACCCCACGGTGGGAGCCAAATGTCGTCGGATTGATGACAAGTACGCCATGAGGGGGTCCTCGAGGCGTGCGGAAGAGAGGGGTGTGAGATGTACGGTGTTCCGGGACGGTGAGCACACAAGTTTACCCAGGTTCGAATCCGTCGGCTTTGGACGGACCCTACTCCTGCTAGCAATCCAGTAATACGGCAGAGCCGGAATATGGGTTACAAGGGTTTCGCCTATGCGAGTTGAGATTGTAGACTATTGTGGTGTTACCCTAAATGCTCTCCCTAGGACGGCTTATATAGATATCCAACCTAGGGTTTCCAGGAGAGATCTATTCGGCTACGACTAAGAGTCGGTTACAGAGTACATCTGGAACTACAATTAACACTATGGGCCTAAGTCGGTAATTCTTCTGGGCCTTCCCGTAGCTGGATTGGACTCCGTCTTCTCTCCCTGACTAGGCCACCCGTGAATCAAAGCGCTAACCCGAAGTGGGCCACCCTGGTCAGTGAGGAACTGTGAGGATACGTGGAAAGTATATCCCCAACACTACTAGGGAGAAAACAACAATCCTTTGTTTATGGAACAATCATATTGTTTACTTTACATGCAATTCTTAAAGCAATAATATGTTGCTTGCAACTTAATACTGGAGGGGGTTCGGATGATAACCTGAAGGTGAAATATCAGTCATAGATGCAGTTGGATGGCGGTCTATGTATAATGTTGTAATGCCCAATCAAGTTCCAAAGGAGTCAAGATGATTAGTATATGCATGTATTGCCCCGCTGTAATTTGTTCACCCAGCATGTTATCTATCTAAGGAGAGCCACCTCTAGTGAACTATGGATCCTGGTCCTTTTCTTTACATACAATCTACAATCCTTTACTGTTTTGTGTTTACTTTCTGCAAACTATTACTTTTTTCATTCGATACGTTTAATCCTTTGTTTTACGCAAAACACGGTGAGATTGACAACCTCATCGCAAGTTGGGGACAAAGTTCTGTGGTTGTGTTGTGCAGGTCTCCACGTTGCTACTACCACCAGTGCGCTCAGCAAGCTAGTAACACCTTTTGGGTGTTTCCTTGCTCCTACTGGTTCGATTAAACCTTGGTTTCATACTGAGGGAAACTTGCTGCTGTGCTCATCATACCTTCCTCTTGGGGTTTCCAACTAGCTCTACATCAACATTGCACCAGCACTTTTCTGGGCGCCATACACAGAGCCATCAAATACTTAGTCGTGTCCCGGTTATGGACAACTATGAGCAACTAGGCCTAGAACTATTTGGAAGATCTCACTCATCCCAATTTCTCAATTATTAAAACTTGATGGGTGAACATGGGTTTAGGAGCATACGAAGCTAAAATGTCTTGTTTCTACATGGGTTTATGCTAGTATGTCCTTAGAAGAATTGTTTTAAAGAAATAAAAGTATTTCAAAATTAGGGAAAATTTATATTGCTTTATGCAAATGAGCCTTAACTCCACTTAGCCAAATATGCATGTAATTGATAGGTTCCATTATACATCCACATACTAGTCGTACTTGCCAATACATTAAAAGTATTGACCATTCGTGGCTGCAACCTTTCATGTTGTAGGTTATTCTTATTCTGAGTGATTGTTCATAGGTCGCGAGACTCCACTCAACAATTGTTCGACTGTGGCACATTTGAAGGATGTAGACCTACCTTATATTTGTTTCTGCTGTGTTCTTGAATAATGTAATGTAAATTGTGGATCATATTCGTCATATTTATGATGCACAATTGTATTTGGTATCATTTTTGTACTCTGTGTGCTAGTGAACCGATCCAGGGATTAACACTATACACATGAACTCATCCTTATCAGGAGAGGGTGTTATAAACACTCATCCAATCACACTGGTGGATCCATATGTCGTTTGTGGAAAGAACAGACATGCAATGACTCTAGTTGTGGTTTGTGAAAAGAACAGACATGCAATGACTGTAGTTGTGGTTTGTGAAAAGAACATACATCCAGTGACACTGATGGATCCATATGTGTTTTGTGGAAAGAACACATATGCAATGACACTGGTGGATCCATATGTGGTTTGTGAGAAGAACACACATGCAATGACACTGGGTGTGGTTCATGAAAAGAACACACATCCAATGACACTAATGTATCCTTATGTGGTTTGTGAGAAGAACACACATGCAATGACACTGGGTGTGGTTCATGAAAAGAACACACATCCAAATACACTGGTGTATCCTTATGTGGTTTGTGAGAAGAATAGACATGCAATGACTCTGGTTGTGGTTCATGAAAAGAACACACATCCAATGACACTGGTGTATCCTTATGTGGTTTGTGAAAAGAGCACACATGCAATGACTCTGGTGGATCCATGTGTGTTTTGTGAGAAGAACACACATGCAATGACACTGGGTGTGGTTAATGAAAAGAGCAGACATGCAATGACACTGCTGGATGCATGTGTGGTTTGTGAGAAGAACACACATGCAATGACACTGGTGTGGTTCATGAAAAGAACACTCATCCAATGACACTGGTGGATCCATATGTGGTTTGTGGAAAGAACAAACATGCAATGAGTCTAGCTGTGGTTTGTGAAAAGAACACACATCCAGTGACACTGGTGGATCCATATGTGGTTTGTGGAAAGAACAAACATGCAATGACTCTAGTTGTGGTTTGTGAAAAGAACAGACATGCAATGACACTAGTGGATCCATGTGTGGTTCGTGAGAAGAACACACATGCAATGACACTGGGTGTGGTTCATGAAAAGAACACACATCCAATGACACTGGTGTATCCTTATGTGGTTTGTGAGAAGAACAGACATGCAATGACTCTGGCTATGGTTCATGAAAATAACAGACATGCAATGACACTGGTGGATCCATGTGTGGTTTTTGAGAAGAACACACATGCAATTACTCTGGCTGTGGTTCATGAAAAGAACACACATGCAATGACACTGGTGGATCCATGTGTGGTTTGTGAGAAGAACACACATGCAATGACACTAGGTGTGGTTCATGAAAAGAACACACATCCAATGACACTGGTGTATCCTTATGTGGTTTGTGAGAAGAACAGACATGCAATGACTTTGGCTATGGTTCATGAAAAGAACACACATCCAATGACACTGGTGTATCCTTTTGTGGTTTGTGAAAATAACGCACATGCAATGACTCTGGTGGATCCACGTGTGGTTTGTGAGAACAGACATCCAATGACACTAGGTGACGAGGGTTTAACTCGTCAGTTCTCATTGTTATGGACTTTGATTTTGGAGAAGGAGGGAGCGCTGGAAGAATCAATCGGCTAGCAAACAAGCACACAGGGGCATAAGGTTTACCCAGGTTCAGGCCTCGTAGAGGTCCCTACTCCTACTTGTGTGCTCTTGGAATTAACGAAAGAATCAAAGATTACAGGGGCGCGCAGATGCAATCTAGCGAGAGTTGTGGAAACTAGGGCTTCCACCGTATCTAGACCGTATATACCAAACTTGAGTACCTGCAGGGTATACGCATGTCAGTCGCCCCCGAGTGTCCAGTGGAATCGCATGTTCGACTGGGGACTTTATGAAGCCTTTCGAGTGCATGACAAAGTATTTTGTTTATATCATAGGGATTGTTGATATGCGTTCCTGATTTAACCAATGCATCAATATCAGTTAACTACCTTATGGAAAAACAACGCAATCTACTCGAACTCGAGTCCCCGGACTCGAATTCGGAAAAGTGCTGGTGTAATTCGACTCAAGCCACGGAGGTCTTACGGGAGTCGAAATATAGTATAAGGTGTGAGCACTCGACGCGTCTGTCAAGGCATGTTCATCGTACCTGTAGGTGTCGTTGAGGGGGTCCTCGAGGCATGCGGAAGAGAGGGGTGTGAGACGTACGATGTTCCGGGACGGTGAGCACACAAGTTTACCCAGGTTCGAATCCGCCGGCTTTGGACGGATCCTACTCCTGCTAGCAATCCAGTAATACGGCAGAGCCGGAATATGGGTTACAAGGGTTTCGCCTGTGCGAGTTGAGATTGTAGACTATTGAGGTGTGCCCTAAAGGCTCTCCCTAGGACGGCTTATATAGATATCCGGCCTAGGGTTTACAGGAGAGATCTATCCGGCTACGACTAAGAGTCGGTTACAGAGTACATCTTGAACTACAAGTAACACTATGGGCCTAAGTCGGTAAGTATTCTGGGCCTTCTCGTAGCCAGATTGGACTCCGTCTTCTCTCCCTGACTGGGCCGCCCATGAAGCAAAGCTCTAACCCGAAGTGGGCCACCCTGGTAAGTGAGGAACTGTGAGGATACCCGGAAAGTATGTCCCCAACAGCAGCCCCCGGAAGTCTCCAAGATCCATAGTCGGATTTATCTTCGTCTAGCTTGATCCTCGGCTTGCAGAATCTTGAAGGGTTCCTGAAACTCCACAACAAAAAATACAATCCGGGTCTTAAAAATAAGTCGGACCTATCAACAGGTTACTCGGATTTTCCATCTTGATTTCAAACTAAGCCGGAATAAGGTCTCTAACGCCACCAGACATAAGTCATGGTCAGGTCACATCATCTGATAGACATCCTGTCAGTATGACCGTTGGTGGGTTCGCAGTTCATGGAACCGAGGCGCCGTTTCAATACGTGTGCGGAGATCGAGGCGACGTAATCATCGCGTGGGTCCTTCCCAGTTCCTTCCACGACGCGTGGCGGTTACACTGTACCATCGCAGTTTGATCGTTTACTCCTTCATAGGAGTTCTTGGTGTCGATCCATCATCCGAGGTAATCCCGGCAAGTTTCTCCGGCCTTCTGGGTGCAACGCTGTAGGTCTCCAACCGTACAGGGCCTCCGGTATGTTCCTTGGAAATTCTGAAAGAACGCACTTTGCATGCCATACCAGTTGTGGATGGTGTTTCTGGAAGTTCATTAAGCCATGATCGTGCCGTCTTCCGCAACATGAGTGGGAGATATCGGGTTGCCACCAGGCTCTTTCTGCCTTTGGCGATGCAGCATGCTTGGAAGAAGTCCTGTAGCCAGGTATCTGGTCGAGCAATGCCGTCGTAGGCTTGGATATGTCTTGAGATAGCAAATCCTTCCGGGAATCTTGTAGCTCTGATGCATGGTCCGAAGCACTTTGGGCCCACGTAGATATCATTGTTTTCGTAGCGCCACGCCTCTATGTTGGAGTTGATTCTATGCCTTGCGTCGTTCGGGGATAGAGATCGTGCCGAATGTCGGCTGTGGGTGTGGTGCCTTGGAGCCGGACTTCGGCTTCTGCCACCACCTCCTCCGCCACGTCGTCCTCCCTATCCCCCTTGAGAGCCGTTGTGATGACTACTTGGTGGAGAGGGTGGGGCAGCTGGGTTGTTTCCGGCTGATCGCCGGACTCCGTCCGGAGCATCATTATTCCGGTTTCGGGGAGGGTCTTCACTACGACGAGCCCCCTGCCTGCTTGTACCGGCATTGTTTCTGTCGTTCCTTCGTCCGTTGTTCCCACTACGGTGAGGCTCGGCCGGACGGCGTATATGTCTAGGAGGTGGCATTTTTTGACAATCCTCCTCCTGATGTTTCTCTTTATCTTCTCCCCTTCGATCGTTCGACTCTCGTCAGGGAGGATTCTTCAGATACAGTCCAGCAATGGCCTCTTTTTCGGCTGCTGGGGCAACATTTCTCCAGTCAAGTGTAGTTCTGCGGTGCTGTCCTGACGATCCGGTTCTCGAATAATTGTCTTCCTGGTGCTCCGTGCGATGACACTGCTCCAGAACATGCTGGGGTCTTATATCATTCCAGGCTGAGTCCGTGTGACATTGCTTGGATTTGGAGACCAGTTTTCCACTTTCGGATTTCGCAGCGATCTGTTGCTCAAGACCCTTGGTTAGTAGCTTGATTCCCAATCGAACCTGTTCTGGGCCTGATTTGTTTGACAGGATATCTCGAGCTGCGACAGTGTTCTGTACCGGTGTTGGGTACACCAGATCTCCATTACTGTCGAGACGAGGCATCCCTGGATCTCCTTCAAAGAGGACCCTGTTTACTTCCGGAAATTAACCGTCACTTGTGTAACGTTTCCAGGTTTTCTGATGCAACTGAGACATGTAATCCTTAGTTGCCATACGTTTCTTTTCTCCCTCGATGTTTTTAGCTTCATCCAGGAGTTGATGACGACGCACTTCTAGGGCCTGGGCTCTTTCGTCCAGCTCTTCAGCAGTGAGTTCTGTAGCTGTAGGGATAGGTGTGGTCAATGCAACATCGATGAGTTTACGCGCACCTTCAGTGATCACGTGTCCATCCACCGATTCTTCTTTTTTCGGCTCTTCTGGGATAAGTGCTCCATCCGAGTCTTCCTCATATTCCACAGCAATCACCTCCTCTATCAGAGGGTCTTTTGCCAGGGTCTTGTTCTTCTTGTTCCTCTTCTTTACCTTCTTGGCAGCACCGGTAGCAAAGACGGCTTTGGGTCTGTTTCCCAGAGTCAAGCTCTGATCGGTACTTTCGGACATCTGGAATTCAGGATTGTCTCCGACTTCCATGTCGTCCTGCGATTTGGGAGAGTGCTCCCCGGATCCTTCATCCATGGCTTCTCCTTCCTCTGCAGCTTTGGAGTTATACTCCTCTTCATATTCCGTGGAGAACTTTCGGAAATCTGCTGACGTCATCGACTCATCCGAGGATGCGGGTACGTCGGCGTTTGTTCCAATTGCCTCTAGCATAGAGTCGGTGTTTTCTCCAGCATTGGCAGAGCCGGATCCGGATCCTACATACCCGACAAAGTGCGACGCGTGCTTCCTGAGGTACCTGCGGCTCTCGCGATCAGCCCTGTCGAAACTTTTGATGGTCTCGAGAATTGCATCTGCGCTTGCATCTTGCATTATCATACGTCGCTGTGTGTACCTCAGGAAAGGTCTGTCTGTCCTGGCGTCATCGGAGCCGGAATCAGTGTCGTTGATATGCTCCTCCTGTATTTTGACTTCCGCGGGTGGGTCGATTTGGGATCTGGCTTCTCCAAGGGGATCCACTCCAGCTCCGACTTGGACCGCTAGGTCTTCCTCAGGCTCGGATTTCTCCACTATCTCTGCAACTGGTGCGGGCTGGGTGGGTTTAGGGTTTTCTGAGATCCGGAACTCTGCAGCCTCCGCGGACAAAGGGGACCCAGAAGATTCTTCTGCCTCTATCATCACCGCTGGGGTGGGTGGGGCAGGTTCAGCAAAACTGATGTAAACATAGATGTCGCTAAAAGACATGATTGTGTAGGCAGTCACGGACTCCCTAGCCGGAATCCACGTCTCATCGAGAACGATGACAGGGACGTCGCTGGCGTAGAGGATGCGACCGACGGCGATAGTCTCGCCGATTCCGATTCTTGCAGATTCCGCTTGGAACACAGATCCGAAGCTCACTTGCCCCATGGTGGCCGCCAACTGTCATCGGATTTATGACAAGTACGCCATGAGGGGGTCCTCGAGGCGTGCGGAAGAGAGGGGTGTGAGACGTATGGTGTTCTGGGACGGTGAGCACACAAGTTTACCAGTTGAATCCATGGCTTTGGACAGACCCTACTCCTGCTAGCAATCCAGTAATACGGCAAAGCCGGAATATGGGTTACACGGGTTTCGCCTGTGCGAGTTGAGATTGTAGACTATTGTGGTGTTACCCTAAAGGCTCTCCCTAGGACGACTTATATAGATATCCGACCTAGTGTTTACAGGAGAGATCTACCCGGCTACGACTAAGAGTCGGTTAGAGAGTACATCTTGAACTACAAGTAACACTATGGGCCTAAGTCGGTAAGTCTTCTGGGCCTTCCCGTAGCCGGATGGGACTCCGTCTTCTCTCCCTGACTGGGCCGCCCGTGAAGCAAAGCTCTAACCCGAAGTGGGCCACCCTGGTCAGTGAGGAACTGTGAGGATACCAGGAAAGTATATGCCCAACAGCAGGCACGGATATATTTCTGGTAGTGCACAGGAAATTCATTGTTAGGCCTTATTCAGGTCTTATCTTCATGTTGCAAGCGCGACATCCAAAATTTTTGTCATCGCGGAGATGATTCGGGTGACCCAGGAGACACAATCTCTTTGTAGGGAAAAATATGAGAATGTACAAATGTACAAATGATCGTAGGGTGTGCGACCAACGCTACCTATGGGAGTAGCCCCTGAGTGCCTGGTTGAGTCGAAGACTCACGTAGGGACTAAAGAACTTTCATGACTGCTGTCTTCTTTTGTTTACTTGTTTCAGTCAAATTTGTTTCCAGCGCTCCCTATGGGAGTAACCCATGATCCATCGTTGTGTGGTTGGGTAAGTCTTGAATGTCCATATTCCTTCATAAAAACAAAATCGTAGGGTGCGCGACCAGTGCTCCCTATGGGAGTAGCCCTCTAGTGCTTGGTGGAGTCGAAGACTCGAGCAAGGACTAAAGTAGTCGAAGTCTTGTAGTGTTCAGTTTGATGACATCAGTGCTGATGATGTGATGACCTCAGTTGCCCGCGTGAGCGGCTTTGACGTGACGTGACGAGCGGTGGGTCCCATTTTCTGACCCTGACTTGACCGGGCGTGCGTAAGCTTTCATTTTAACTGCGCTTCCTCGATTTCCGTGCGTAATGGAGGTAGTGGGGGACGGTTCGTGTTTTAGTCTCTCCACGTGTTGATCACGATGTGCGCCACGCGTCCAATAGGGTTTCTGCTGGTCATTGGATTGCATCCGCTAGGGGGTTAAGTAGCAGCGTAGCTACGGTAATTTCCCATCTGCTCTTTCTCTGCTTGGTGCCTCCATCGTCATTCCTGCTGCTCTCTGCCTCTTAGAGTTCGTCCCGTTTCACGGCACTGGACCAACTCCGTGTGTTTCCGAGTTATTTCCTCTGCTTGCATCGCCATCGCAAGATGGGGAAGAAGAAAGGAGGCGTTGCCACTGAGTCCGCCGCCGCCATTGCTGCTGCCAAGAAGAAAGGCCACACTTCTATTCTTGTAGATAATTGTTGGGCCTCCAAGTGCAGAGGTTTGTAGAACAGCAGCAAGTTTTCCCTTAAGTGGATCACCCAAGGTTTATCGAACTCAGGGAGGAAGTGGTCAAAGGTATCCCCTCTCAAGCAACCCTGCAATCAAGATACAAGAAGTCTCTTGTGCCCCCAACACACCCAATACACTTGTCAGGTGTATAGGTGCACTAGTTCGGCGAATAGATAGTGAAATACAAGTGGTATAGATAATTATAAGTGGTAACGGTGCCAGAAAGTAGCTTGATGGCATGTGGTTGACGTGGGAAAAGACTAAAGGCAAACTGAAATAAAGAAGGAAGCAAGCAAACATGTAATATATCTAATAGCAAACGGTGTTTCAGTGCTTAGAAACAAGGCCTAGGGATCATACTTTCACTAGTGAACACTCTCATATAAATATATTCTTCTTTATGATACTAATCTGAACTACTCACCAGTTGGACACTCTAATCATTGTTAGGGGTATAATAGCACACCTCAAAGTAAGCTTTTCCCATCTAGAAAACCCCACACTGTCACCTTGAGCTCTAGATGGTTCCAACAAACACCACAATTTCATAGAAGGATCCAACTCAAAATATAACTCATATCAAGTATTTGTAATCTCTAGCCTAAGTGCCATCATGGTGTGCATGCTATCACTTTCACACACATGGGGAGAGAAGAGATCGATTAAAGCACTTGAGTAGCAAGGTAGATCTATAGATTACAAGCTCATGATCTCAATAAGATCATGCATAGAGAGAGAGATGAACACATAGCTACCGGTAGAACCCTTAGCCTCGAGAGAGAACTACTCCCTCCTCATCATGGGAATCAGCAATGGTGATGGAGATCGATGGATATGGCTCCGGGGGCACTTCCCCGTCCTGGTAGGGTGCCAGAACAGAGACTTTCTGTCCCCCGAATCTCCGTTTCGGTGGCGGCGGTGCTGCGAAACTTTTCGTGGATTTCTGATTAATGATCTAGGGTTTTTGCATCTGGAGGAATATATAGGCGAAAGGGCAAGGTTGGTGGCCATCCAAGGGGCCCACACCATGCCCTAGCACGGCCTAGGGTTGCTCGTGCCAGGGGGTTGTGGCCACCCTGTGGCCCCTCTCCGACTCTCCTTCTGGCTCCGTGAGTCTTCTAGGAAAATAACAACTTTGGCTTTTGTCCGGTCCAATTCCGAGAATGATCATTTTCTAACTTTCCTGGAACCAAAAACAGCAGAAAACAGGAAACTGGCACTGTGCCATATTGTTAATAGGTTAGTCCAAGTTTATTTGTCGAATGCTTCTGATTTTCTTGACGTGTACTGACTTGTTTTCTGTATGCAGGATTGGAAGGTGTCTCCTAGTTTGCCCCCTCTTACTGAGGGGGTTATTCCTCGCGAAGTAGATGAAGAGGACGAGTCGGAATCGACCGTCCCATTTGAAGAGGAGGAGGAAGCCCCGAGTCCAAAGATGGTCAAACACTCACTGGCGTGCAGCGTGCAAAGATTCGGATGCGTCGTATCCTTCGACTCCAGAAGGTCCAGGTATTGGTGCGGAGTCGCCAATTCCTGCTATTCCTGTGAGTTCCATGGCACCATCTGCTCGCAAGAATATGCGGCTATGGATGGAGTTGTCGGAGTCGGAGGACCAAACTTTTGATTTTGACAAGTTTGACTAGTAAGTAAACAATTCTCATCTTGGTTCTTTTTGGAGTTGCATTTCCTGATGTTGGTTTTGTTCTGTAGTCAACCGGCGTCGTCATCTTCTGGCGACGTCCAATTTTTGAAGGAATCTGGAGTCGTGGACTCCAAGGCCAAGGAAGTGGCTGAGCAAACTCCTTCTCCTCCATTGGCGGCCCAGCCCGGGCACAATTCATCAAGTTCTCCACACGCTGTGGAGCACCAGATGGTTGTCCGGACGACTGCGTGGCAATCAACTTCGGAGTCTCTGGAGGAGCTCGTATGTGTGGTGTTGCTTTTACATGCAGTCGAATTAGTCATCCATGCTATCTGCTGATCTTTTTGTTTTTTCTCTTGTTGTAGCTTGTTGTGAAGGAAGTTGCTCGCCTGGCGGAGCAAGTACTTGTAATGGGTCGACAACACGCATTGCTGGACAATCGCCATCGTGTGGTTGCAAGTTAGTATATTTTTTTTGCTTCCTCTTCTTCATCCTTGTGATATTTTTATATACTCGATTGACGGTCTATCTTTGTATGTTTTGGAACTGAGCATAACGTGCTTCTTCACGAAGCCGCTTCTCTTGAAAAGACGCTCGCCGCGACGGTGAAGAGTCGCGATGAGGCAGTCGCAGTGCTTGATGAATCGTGGAAACACGAAGAGGATTTGTGCGCCTCCATCATTGCGAGGGAGAAGTTGTTCAAAGAACAGCTCTTCTCGATTTTCAAGTCTCTTTCAGGTATTTTTCCTTTTGTGTCTGACTAATTCTTTCTTCAATGTCTTGCTGTTGTGCTGACGCTTTGCTCTGTGTAGATGCTGGCGGTTTGAGCTTTGACGCCCAAGCGCTTCGTCGTGATGATGCCTTGGAAGGTGCTGTCGCAGCAGTCGAAGACCACATCATGTCCATTCAGGGAACGCTGGCCAAAGCTAAGGGCGTTCTTAGTCACATCCGCGAGGAGCTGGCGCCCAAGGCTGAGCTGATTGAGAACTTGGATGACCTGGTGGAGTCCCTCGCTGGAGGAATCCCCTCGGATTTCAGGAAATCGCACCGCGCGGTCGGCGCCACCATGACACTCACCATGGTGCAAGCCCATGGAGTGGAGATGGATCCAGCTGTAGTCTCCAAGGCGATGCCCGTCGGCGCAGATGGGCAATAGGTAGTTTTTGCTCCCTTTGCAACTGTCTGTGGCAAGTACGGGCCGCAACTCATCAACACAGTCGCCAAGTATTCTAAGGAGCTGCACCGAGCCAAGAACGCGGCGAAGGCTGCGGCGTCAGGGGCCGGCAGGAAGTCTGTGGCGTCTGATACTGCCACGGACTCGATGAAGCCTCCGAAGCCGAAATCCAAGTCGAAGAAGCAAGCTTCTTCTAAGTAGTTATATTTTTAATACTTAATAGCTCGACCCCTTTTGTCTAGAACATGCCACTTGTGGGTGTCTCTGTTGATACTTTGTTATGTTTGAATGCACTTGAGTTTTTGTCCATGTGTTTCTTAGTCTTCTTATTATCTCTTGATTGGCTTGTGATAGGGCACATCGAGTGGTCCTTCGAGTGAGCCTCGGGATCCGCCATCCGCTGGTGATACCTTAGCGTAGTCGCACTTAGGGGTGGATGAGATGTCCCTGCTTTCTCGACTACGCGATCGCGTTAAGCAGCTGGAACACGAACTGCCCGTCCTCCGCGGTAACGCGGATGTATGGAAGTCGAGGGCGGAGAAGGCCACCGCCCGAGAGCAATATCTTCTAGGGGAGGTCGCGGAGCTAGGTGACCAGTTCATGTGTTAGCTTTCTGCCTCCTTATCTTTTCTTATAGTCAATCGCGATAGTTCGTTGTCTTCATACTTTTGCCTCTTGCTTGGTATAGTTGTCAGCGCGCATCATGCGTAGGATGAGAAGGACAGGATCACCATTCGCATGAACGACCTGACCCAAGAATAGCTTCAGGCAAGTGGGTATTTCTGGGTGGATCATGACCATGCAATCGCACTTGCGACCCTACAGGATCGTGCCTCGCGAGTGCTTCATTTTCCTGAAGAAATCACAATCATGCTTAAGGAATATCCATCAGGCGATGTTTCTGCTGGACGTTGTTCCCTCGAGCCTGCTGGCTCTCCTTGCTAAATTTCAAGACTTGACTGCAGTCCGCGAGTGTGTGCGGCAATAGTTAGTGGCTGGTGCCAAGGCTGCGTTGTCGTTGGTGTGACTGCATAGGCCTGATGGTGATGTTGCAGTTGTTGCTGCTGGTCCGCCGACAGGTTCGACCTGGAATATGGTTCCTCAGTACCAGGCGGTGGATCGCCCAGCGGAGGAAATTGTCGACTCCTTCGAGGAGCAGACAAATGTTCTTCTGTTGTAACAATAGTTTAGCTTGTATCCTGCACATAGGTATATCAGTGTTGTAAAGTTCATATGTATGCTGTATATACTTGATTAATATTGATATGTAAAGAGCTTGCTAGATCGTATGTTTTGCGAGTGCGTTGCACTGTGCGATTCGTTTTCGTTAGCCTGACGTGTGTTTATCTCAGCACCTTGCCAACCTGCCAGGTGCGTTGCAGCTGGGTTGGTGTTTGTCAATGGTTCAATTATTGCGTCAGCTATTCGGGATATCACGATTGGTTAGTAGAACAGTTGTGTAAAGGGTGGCACAACCCCCGAGTGATATAATGGCTAGAAGAACACAGATTTTCGGGGCACTTAGCTTTATTTATTCGCAAAATCGGTACGAGGTACAATGTGTGGCTAAGTAGCCTTGGCTGAATAGCCTTATTTGTAATGTAAGGAAGAAAAGACGACTAAGGGTAGAAGCGCCATAGCTGCGCGACATTCCAGGGGTTGGAGTATGCTACTCCTGTCTATAATATTTGAGGCAATAGGCGCCACCTGGATTACTTCTGTAATCATGTATGGTCCTTCCCAATGGGACTCGAGCTTGAGGTGCCCTTGCTGCTCCAGTCGCAGGACCAGGTCTCCTTCGACGAAGGATATGGGTCGTAGCCTTCTGTTGTGGTAGTTGCGCAGGTTCTGCTAGTAGATCGTCGATCTTTCTGCTATGATTTCCCGTGCCTCGTCAAGGAGATCGGCGGAGTCTTCGAGTGCAAGTGTTGACTCCTGCTCGCTATACGCGACTACTCGTGGGGCTTTAAAGCGTACTTCTGTGGGTAGTACTGCTACAGCTCCATGCACCATGAAGAACGGGGTGTATCCCGTGGCGCTGTTTGGGGTTGTGCACAGGCTCCAAAGTATGGACTGCAATTCATCTGGCCAGCATCCAGTGGCTTGCTCGAGTGGCCGAAGGAGTCACTTCTTGATTCCGCCACAGACGAGCCCGTTGGCCTTTTTGACTTGACTGTTGGTCTGTGGATGAGCTACGGAGGCATAGTTTAAATTGATTCCCAGGTTTTCACAGAAATCCTGAAACTCCTTAGAGGTGAAGTATGTTCCATTGTCCGTGTTGATGTTGTGTGGCACTCCGAAGCGATATACAGTGGACTCAAAGAATTTGACTACACTAGCTCCTGACTGGTTTGTCACCGGCATGGCCTCTATCCACTTGGTGAATTTGTCGACTGCGACCAAGAGGTAGACGTAGCCTCCTCGTGAGGACTTTGGGAGTTTGTTCGCCATGTCGAAACCCCATTGCGCAAAGGGCCAAGCCAGTGGTATTGGTCGGAGTTCCGCGCCAGGTGCGTGCGGTTTGTCCGCGAATCGCTGACAAGCGTTGCATCTTTGGACGATGTCCTTGGCATCGCGCATGCCCGTGGGCTAGTAGGATCTAGCTCGTAGAGCTTTGGTGACGAGGGCGCGACTACCGGCATGGTGCCCGGAAGTCCCTTCGTGTATGTCGAGGAGGACGGCCCTTCCGTCCGTGTTGGAGACGCACCGTTACAGTACTCCTATGATGCTGCGCTTGTATAGTTCACCATTGATGACGGCGAATGCCTTGGATCGCCGTGTGATGTATCATGCATCAGTCGGGTTGTCCGGTAGCCTCTTGCTGAGAAGATATGTGATGTACGGTTGAGTCCAAGATGGCTCAATCAGCATGACCCCCTTTGGTGCCTCGAGTCCTGTGTCGAGCTCCAGGTCGTCGAGTGCCATTGGCTCATTGGGCGGTGTAGCCCCCGAGTCTGTTGTTGCGCTTGTTTTCTTCTCTGTGGCCTTTGGCTTGATGGAGCGTTCGCAAATACGCTCGAGAAATACCCCAGGTGGTATGGGGGCGCAGGTGGAGCCAATATTGGCGAGTGCATCCGCCTCTTCATTGCTTTCGCGGCCTACATGCCATAGCTCACAACCGTCAAAGTCCCCTTCGAGTGTGTTGTAGAGGTCACGATAGGCAATCATATTGTTGTTCAGTGCATCGCACTCGTGCATCGTTTGGTTAACGACCAGTTTGGAGTCGCCGTAGATGATGAGCCTTTTATCGCCGCAGGATTTCGCCATCCGCATCCCGTGCAGTAGGGCCTCGTATTCAGCTTCGTTGTTGGAGGCGATGAACTTCATTCGCAGAATATATTTCAGCTTGTCTCCTCGGGGCGATGTCAGTATGACACCTGCGCCAGCTCCGTCCTTTCGATTGGATCCGTCGAAGTGGATTGTCCAGAGGTAAGACATATCTGGTTTTTCGGGGAGCTGATTCTCCATCTAGTGCACGAGGAAATCAGGGAGAACTTGCGACTTGATCGCGTCGCGCTTTTCATATGTAATGTCTCGTGGCGACAACTCGATTCCCCAAAGCGAGAATCGTCCGGTGACGTTGGGGTTGTTGAGGATGTGCCCAAGCGGGGCGTCGTTGACCACCACGATTGGGTGCTCTTAGAAGTAGTGGCGTAGTCACATGGCTATCATGAAGACGCCGTATGCCAGCTTCTGGTAGTGCCGGTACCGCTGTTTTGTTGGCGTGAGCACCTCGCTGAGGTAGTAGACTGGGCGCTGCACCCCGTGGACCTTGTTTTCCTCGGCTCACTCCACCACGAGCTCCGTGCTGACCACCTGGTTGGTGGCGGAGATGTATAGCAATAGTGGTTCTCTTTCGCGTGGGGTCACCAGTACTTGTGAGGTAGATACTAGATGCTTGAGGTCTTCGAATGCTTCCTGTGCCTCATTGGTCCACTCGAACTTGTCAGTTTTGCGGAGAAGTTGGTAGAAGGGCAGTGCCTTTTCGCCCATTCGACTGATGAATCGACTGAGCACCACAATTTTCCCAGCCAGCTGGTGGACTCCTCTTACGTTTTTCTTCTTCTGCATGGCCAGTATGGCTTTTATTTTCTTTGGGTTTGCCTAGATCCCTCTTGCGGAGATGAGATACCCGAGTAGTTTCCTAGATGGTACGCCGAAGGCGAATTTGTCCGGATTGAGCTTGATCTGGTAGCGGTCGAGGTTGGCGAAGGGTTCGCGTAAATCATCGATTAGCAAGGCTTCCTCTTTGGTTTTGATTACGATGTCGTCAACATAGACTAGGATGTTGCGACCAAGTTGGTTCTTGAGGCAAGCCTGCATGCACTGATGATAGGTGGCTCCTGCGTTTTTAGCCCGAAGCGCATTGTGTTGTAGCAGAACACACTAAAAGGCGTTGTAAACGCCTTTTTCTCTTGATCTTCCTCCTTCATTCGAATCTGATTATAGCCTGAGTAGGTGTCGAGGAAGTAGAGACGCTCACATCCCGCAGTGGAGTCGATGATCTGGTCGATTCGTGGCAGCGGGAAGTGATCCTTTGGGCAGTGCTTATTCAGGGAGGTGAAATCCACGCACATCCGTAGGATATCCGTGTCCTTTTTGGGTACGAGCATCGTGTTAGCGAGCCAGGTACTTTCCTTGATCTCGCGTATGAATTTGGCGTTGAGGAGTCTGCTGATCTCCATTCCGACTGCTTTTGCTTTTGGTTCAGACAGTCATCGAATTGTTTGTTTGACTGGCCTTGCATCTGGGTTAACATTGAGTGCGTGCTTGGCAAATTCCCTGGGGACCCCTGGCATGTCCGCTGGACACTAGGCGAAGATTTCCCAGTGCTCACGGAGGAATTCGATGAGCACGAGTTCCTATGCGGGAGTCAAGTTGTTGGCGATCAGGGTCGTCTTGGCCGGGTCCGATGGGTGGACCTGAACTTTCTTCGTGTGCACCGACGAGTCGAAGGACAGGTTGGGTGAACTTGGCCGGCTCAGGGGAGGCAGATTGTTGTCTGTCGACTCCTTCAATCTTGCGAGTTCTACCTGCATGCCGAAGGACTGGGAAATTCTGTTGAATTCCCTGTCGCAGTTGTCGGACCTCTCAAAGCTCCCATTGATTGTGATGACGCCGTTTGGGCCTGACATTTTCATCTGCAGGTAGGCGTAGTGTGGTACTGCCATGAACCTGGCAAACACGATGCATCCGAGGATGCAGTGGTACTATGAGGGCCAGTCGATGACTTCGAAGTCGATGCGTTCGCGTCGAAAGTTTTTCGTCGTGCCGAAGAGGACGCCGAGGTTGATTTTGCCCAAGGGATATATGCCCTTGCCTGGGACGATGACGTGGAATGTCGTGTCCGAGACCTCTAGGCAGGTCAGAGGGATCATCATCGCTCGCAAGGTACTTGCGAACATGAGGTTAATGCCGCTTCCACCGAGTCTTCTCCATCTGCCCACCGATTCGCGATTTCCATCAGGTGGTCAATTGTTTTGGGCTTCAAGCGGTCCATCTCCTCCTTGAGCTCTATGTAGTGAATGCCGCCGTTGAATGCGTCGATTGCGTGATCCTCCGAGATATTTTCTACGGAGTTCTTCGTGATGGACCACCTCTAGATGTACGAGCATAGAGATTCGCCTGACCTTTGCTAGAAGCACCTCAGTTCTTTGATTGACGTGGGCCTTTTGTAGGTGCCCTTGAAGTTGCGCATGAAGCTGTAGACCAACTCTTCCCAGCTGCGAATGGATCCGCTTGGGAGGATGTTGAGCCATGCTCGGGCGGCGCCCTGCAGCTGTAGCTGTAGGCATTGCATGGCCGTGCTTCGACTCCCGCCGTGGAGCCTAACGGAGGAGATGTGGTCCTCCAACCAGATTTTCGGGTCCTGCAGGCTGTCAAATTTTGGGTTCTCCTATGGGAGCTTGAACCCTTTGTGCATTTGCTTCTGCCTGATAGCCCTGTTGAAGCATATGGCACCACAGAGCTCTACGTCTTCGTCCTCTGAGTCAGTCGATCGGGAACGTCGTTCCCTTGACTTGTCAATTTTGCGCTGCGTGATGTCATCACGCGCATCGTAGTTGTGGTCGTGTCATCATGAGCGGCGTCGTCAAGACAGATCGTGATTGTTGTCGCTGGACGAGGGTGAGGAATAGCGTTTTGCCAGAGCATTGCTTTTCTTCGGTCCGGCGTTGGTTCTTTGTCGAGAGAGGCCTCGATTAACCCCAAGTCCGCGATCGTAGATCGGTGCATGGCGGCTCGAGGATCTCCAGTCGGCGGCTGGTTGTTGAGGAGGTACATGGTGGTCGCTATCACCACAGCTTGTGGCGTCTTTGGGACCACGTTGCCCCGTGTGTCGACTATCATAGAGCTGAAGTCGAGGACTTTTGCAGCTTCTATGCGCTCCTGTTCAGTGAGGTGGGCCATTCGAGATCGCCTCTTGTTGGCCACGTACTCGTTGCCCACGGAGGAGGATCCTCCGTGGGAGGACAGCCCAGCTCGTCGAAGACTTGACTCGTCCGCCGCCTTTTTACACGCTTCGAGTTGCGCAATTGTTTGTAATTGGCGTCTATACTCCTCCTTTAGTAGCCAATGATAGCCCATCAGCAGATCTTGCGGTGTGCCGGGAGGTAGGGGATTGCCTCGCAGGGCTTCTCGACAACGAGCCCACTCAAGATCGTTGAGCTTGATCACGACATGTTCACCAGTGTGTTCGTTCACCATGGTTGGAGGTTCGACTGCCCCTCCGTTGTTGACGGGTGCGCCATTGCCACCATATGCGGGGCTGCCATTGGGTGGTCCGCCGTTAGGTATGCCACCGTTGGGTGGATTAGGGCCGTTGCCACCGTTGTCGCGATTGGTGCTGGTTTCGCCGACATTGATGACGGCGCACATGAAGTGGTTGGGGAAGCTGTTGCTTCCGCAACTTTCGGATCCAGAGCCGTAAACCCCATCTTCCATTGCTAGGCCACCTAGATCGGATCCGCGACTAATGTCAATGTCCGTGCTCTCAGCTGTTGCTGAGGTGTTGAGCTCGCTGAGGGCGCCGATTGGTGGCGGGAACCACGATGCTGGAGCAATCGCGTATGCCGTTGGCTGGTCAGGCATGCGAAGCATGCCCATTTGACGAACTTGGAAGCGGAAGCTCCCGATCGCCAGGCTGATTCCATCGCCCACGGACTCGAAAGCCGGGCGAGTGGCGGGCGTGTGGACGGTGTAGTCGAACGCACCGAAGAGCTGGCGAATTTCAGCTGTTGCGGAGTTGTAGATCACGGTTGAT
This sequence comes from Avena insularis, assembly GCA_023614405.1. Lineage (NCBI taxonomy): Eukaryota > Viridiplantae > Streptophyta > Magnoliopsida > Poales > Poaceae > Avena > Avena insularis. Next base: position 273,522,714 of record CM042684.1, on the reverse strand, counting down.
GAGGCCGAAGAAGCCGCAACATCTGCACTCCCATTTCCCACAGACGGCGCCAATTGACGAGGGTTTAACTCGTCAATGCCTATTGTTATGGACTTGGGTTTTGGAGAAGGAGGGAGCGCTGGAAGCATCAATCGGCTAGCAAGCAAGCACACAAGGACTCAAGGTTTACCTAGGTTTAGGCCTCGTAGAGGTCCCTTCTCCTGCTTGTCTGCTCTTGGAATTAACAAAGGAATCGAAGATTACAGGGGCGCGCAGATGCAATCTGGCGAGAGTTGTGGAAACTAGGGTTGCATGTGTCCTCCTCGCCGCCCCCTCCTAGCCTTTATATAGATAGGCCAGGTCCCAAGTAGCAGGTCGAGTCGGTTACAGATTAGGGTTTTCCCTTTAAAATTTCTATCTTTAAACTTCTTCTTGTCTCGCAAGTCATCAAGAGTCCGTGGACCACTCGAAGTCTTCATTGGGCCGTGGCAACACCGTGGGCTTCCACCGTATCTGGACCGTATATACCAAACTCGAGTACCTGTAGGGTATACCCATGTCACTAGGTGTTGTTAATGAAAAGAACACACATGCAATGACTCTGGTGTATCCATGTGTAGTCTGTGAGAAGAACAGACATCCAATGACACTTGGTGTGGTTAATGAAAAGAGCAGACATGCAATGACACTGGTGGATCCATGTGTGTTTTGTGAGAAGAACACACATGCAATGACACTAGGTGTGGGTCATGAAAAGAACACTCATCCAATGACACTGGTGGATCCATATGTGGTCTGTGGAATGAACAGACTTGCCATGACTCTAGTTGTGGTTTGTGAAAAGAATAGACATGTAATGACTCTAGTTGTGGTTTGTGAAAATAACACACATCCAGTGACACTGGTGGATCCATATGTGGTTTGCGAAAAGAATAGACATGCAATGACTCTAGCTGTGGTTTGTGAAAAGAACAGACATGTAATGACACTGGTGGATCCATGTGTGGTTTGTGAGAAGAACACACATGCAATGACACTGGGTGTGGTTCATGAAAAGATCACACATCCAAATACACTATTGTATCCTTATGTGGTTTGTGAGAAGAATAGACATGCAATGATTCTGGCTATGGTTCATGAAAAGAACACACATCCAACGGCACTTGTGTATCCATGTGTGGTTTTTGAGAAGAACACACATGCAAATACTCTGGCTGTGGTTCACGAAAAGAACACACATGCAATGACACTGGTGGATCCATGTGTGGTTTGTGCGAAGAACACACATGCAATGACACTGGGTGTGGTTCATGAAAAGAACACACATGCAATGACACTGGTGGATCCCTGTGTGGTTTGTAAGAAGAACACACATGCAATGACACTGGGTGTGGTTCATGAAAAGAACACACATCTAATGACACTGGTGTATCCTTATGTGGTTTGTGAGAAGACTATAAATGCAATTAATTTGGTTGTGGTTCATGAAAAGAACACACATCCAATGACACTGGTGCATCCTTATGTGGTTTGTGACAAGAACCGCTACGTGCTGAGGCGGTTATGGTGTGGGATAATCCGTTTCTACCATATGGGGAGACTGTTTTGCCCATTCTGTGGCAGAGCAGTTAATGTGGACCTCGATAGCATTATCCAGCATGTGGTGGGTGTTTCCAAAGGTGGAGGAAGAAGGCATAGGCCGATTACCTTGGCGCGGCATGCAGCCTTCGGCAAATTGCTCCGGGATTTTGTCAGGACTGGCCTGTATCCCATCGACTAGGCTGTCCCGGCCTCCTACTGATATGCCCCTGCCCTGCTAGGCGTCTCCGTTTCCCGGCCTCCTACTGCCGCCCCTGCTTTTATTTTGTCTAAGTTAATTATTATTACCTGTGTGTGGCATATAAGATAATATATCCGCGTGGTGTTTGTGGTGAACCTTCTATATATATATATATATTAATCTACTCCTTTATATGGAGTGCCTTAAAATTTCTAGTGTTCAATTATATTATTGATCATGCTCACGCACACTACAAAATATTTCTAGTGCTCGATTATATTATAATTGTCAAGGAATACATCAACAAGTTAAATTGGTCGAAATTTCGTATCGAAGTAACTAAATGATCTCATGTCGGTGGTGGCCGTTGGCAGAAGACGAATGCATTAGCCAAAGACCTTGGCACGACACACAGTGTTTAGCAAATTACTTACAGGTTCAACCACGGTGAGGGCGAGCTCCGACTTAGGATGGGCAGGAGAGCTCGGATTCTGGAGGAGGAAAATAGGACCGGGCATGGTCGACATAGTGATAGATCTCATAGGGAAGCAATTCTCGTCCCCGAGCTGTGCTATGGGTGCATCCATGGTGAGGGCGAGCTCCAACTTAGGATGGGCAGGAGAGCGGAGCCGAGCAGTTTCATCAAATCCCAGCTCCGCGTCATGGCCGCGACCACAGATTGCCGCTCCGGGAAGAAGAAGACGCGTAATGGATGCAGGCGCCAATGTTGCAAGCCTAATTGACGCCTAAGCGACAGGAGAGACATAACGACGAGAACTGACAGGGGGGCCCTAACTTGACGGCCGTTAGCCTGATATTTTCTATTCAAACATAAAGTTGAATTCATGCCGAAAAAGACCCCCTGAGTATTTGGCATGCCAACTGTAGTCATCGTGGCTGATTACAGGCAACTTGGGTACCGCGTTGCCTGGGCGCCCTAGCTCTCGGGACGCAAAATGATATTCTCAGTTAGAAAGCCCTAGAACATGTTGGATTGAAACATCGGAATGCAATGGAGCACTAGAGTGACAGAGTCTGTATCACCACACCCACTTGAGTGTGGGTGGTCATGTGGATCATTGTGGTTTGGAAAATAAGACATGCAATGACACTCCAATATGTGTCAAACCATGCTTAGAAAGCCCTAGAACATGTTGGAGTGAGACACTGAAATGCAATGGAGCACCAGTGTGATAGAGGTTGCATCACCACAACCACTTGAGTGTGTGTGTTCATGTTGATCATTGTGGTTTCGAAAAGAACACATGCAATGACACTCCAATATGTGTCAAACTAGGGTTAGAATGCCCTAGGACATGCTGGAGTGAAACATTGGAATGCAATGGAGCACTAGCGTGATAGAGATTGCATCACCACACCAATTGAGTGTGTGTGGTCAAGTGGATCATTGTAGTTTGGAAAATAACACATGCAATGACACTCCAATATGTGTCAAACCATGGTTAGAAAGCCCTATAACATGCTGGAGTGCAACATTGGAATGCAATGCAGCACAAGTGTTGTCAGATTGATGACTGGTACGGCACGAGGGGGTCCTCGAGGCGTGTGGAAGAGAGGGGTGTGAGACGTATGGTGTTCCGGGACGGTGAGAACACAAGTTTACCCAGGATCGAATCCGCCGGCTTTGGACGGATCCTACTCCTGCTAGTAATCCAGTAATACGGCAGAGCCAAAATATGGGTTATATGGGTTTCTCCTGTGCGAGTTGAGATTGTAGACTATTGTGAGGGTGCCCTAAAAGATTTCTGTAGGACGGCTTATATAGATATCTAGCCTAGGGTTTACAGGAGAGATCCATCTGGCTACGACTAAGAGTCGGTTACAAAGTACATCTTGAACTACAAGTAACACTATGGGCCTACGTCGGCATGTCTTTTAGGCCTTCCCGTAGCCGGATTCGACTCTGTCTGTTCTCCCTGACTAGGCCGACCGTGAAGCAAAGCTCTAACCCGAAGTGGGACACCCTGGTCAGTGAGACACAACAAGGATACCCGGAAAGTATATCCCTAACAGCATCCCCCGGATGCCTCCATGACCCAAAGTCGGATTTCATCATCGTCTAGCTTGATCTTCGGCTTGCAGAATCGTGAAGGGTTCCTGAAACATCAAAAAAGAAAGGAGTAGATCCGAGTCTCAAATGAGTCGGACCTATGATTATTTTATTCATGTTTCCAGCTCGAAATTCAAACTAAGCCGGAACTTGGTCTCTAACGTAACCTGACACTAGTCATAGTCAAGTCACGTCACTGACAGACATTTCCTGTCAGCACGACCGTTGGTGGGTCCACATTTCGTCGAACCGAGGTGCCGTTTCAATGCGTGCATGGAGATCGAGGCGGCGTAATCACCACGAGGGGGTTTCCTAGTTCCTTCTACGATGCATGGCACATTCACTTTAGCGTTTACACGAATCTTGATGCGGCTGGAGGATATAAGTGGTGAGGATCTCTTTCCCCATCTTCTTCACCAGCACATGCATCGTTACCTTCCCCCTACGCATCCCCACGAACCTAGTTCTCCTCTTCTCCCTAGAAAACCTCCAGTGCCGCCCATCCAAGGTCACCGGCGCACAAAAAATGGCTTCAGCATCATCCTCCGGTACGGCGGCGACGGTAGCCGCGATAGAGAAGGAGAGCAATCGTGGGGTATGGATCTCGTGCGTCCTTGACAACGAGAAGCTCCATGTCATGGAAGAAGAAGGGCTCCTCCGCACCGGCGACTGGCGGAGCGGCTTTGGCGAAACCGTCCCCAACCCTCGCGACGGTGAGCGGGTTCACTTCGGCACTCACCTTGACAGAGGATTGAGCTTTCCTCCCTCATATTTCTTCTCTGAGGTTATAGTTCACTACGGAGTTCAACTCCATCATCTCCCCCCGAACTCTCTCTTAGAGATGAGGGCATACGCATCTTTGTGTGAGGGGTATCTCGGCATTAGGCCGAGCCTTATTCTTTTCTGGTATTACTTTCATGTCCGGAGAAATTCCATCACTGCCGGTAATCCTTATATTACCGATATTATTAGTTTTTCGGTTAGGCAAGAGCGCGTCCATCCTCGGATTATGGCTAGTGAGTTTGTCAAGCAATGGCCGTCCACTTTTTTCTATCATAAGGATATTTGTCGACTTTCGTCGATGGTGCCGCCACGCCCTAAGAGTCCTGGGATGTAGATGCGCCGACTCTCAGTGACGATTTGCTTCTTGCCAAGAGGCGGATCGAGTATTTGATGAAGCACAAGGGACTGAAAGGGTCCGATTTAGTTCACTGCTGGGTGGCACGCCAGATCCAGCCTCTTCAACATCATGGAGATCGACGGATGCACTCCATCACGTCGTCTAAGAAAGATTCCCTCCGATTATGTATGCCAAATCAAGTGGCTGATAAGGGAGCAGATTGAGAGGAAGATTCTGGAGGTGTCCTTGCACATGCATACATCGGAAGATCCTGTAGTGCCGGTAATCTTCCAGCAACAACTTGTATTATGTGCTCATCTTTATATTATTTTGCAATACTGAGATATCTCTTCTTTTCAGCTTGCCGACCTCCCCGGAGCTTGCTCCGGTCGAGGGATATCCTCCTGAGTTTTCTCAGGATGAGGGAGAGTTGGTTCCACTGCCGAATGTTATTCCTCGGAAGCGCAAAGCTCCGATAGTGGCTATTGGCACAAAGGAAGTGCCTGTTGTGAAGAGGTAATCTTTCCTCACAAGGTCTTTGTACTATATGTTTTAATTCTTTCCAAGATGTAATGTTTTCTGTTCTATTACCTTCTCAGAGCTAAACAGCTCACCAAGGGCAAAGGGAAAGGGGTTGCCTCGAAGCCTCTATGCCAGTTGAAGCTGAACTTGGTTTCTCCTGCCGTAGATCCTCCAACACCTGCCCCTCAGCCTTCTGCGGACTATTGCAGAAGATCCGACTCAATCAGAAGAGCCAGTGATCCTCGGATCACAGACTGACGTCACCATGGGTGACTCAGGTTTTGATAAGGGTGAACCCTCTTCGAGTAATGATCCCTCGGCAAAGGTCTTTGCTGACAATCTCCTCAGCAATCCGGGTCTTGCCAAGTTTGGACTTTCTCGGAAATCTGTGGAGGAGATCCAACGGCTGGCCCGGCAATGCCTAGAAAGCCGGACTATCTCTGCTGAAGAAGAAGCACAAGAAGTAGAGGACATCAAGTACTCTCAACTTCTTGAACAAGTTCATCTTCACGAGGAGAAGCTGAGGACCAGCGAGCTTCCGACTGCACCAGTGATCCCCCTAACTCTCGTCGAGAAGGTTACCACTGAAGTGAACATGAGCCTGAGCAAACTCACTAATGAACAACATGTAAGTCGGAATTCCAACTCACGTTTTACTTTATTCCATATCATATCCTCTAGCCCCCAAGCATGAAGTTGGATAGACAATCCGGATTTATGCTTCCTTAGGATGCCAAAGAATGAACTAGTGTAGCCCTCAAGGCTCGTGCTGATATTAGACAAAAATATTAGCCCGAGTCTTTAGTAGACTTCTCACTCTGGGTATTTTGACTTACAGAAAGTTAATTCATATAATCAGGATTTATTGAAGAATATCTGTAACAAGCGGAGAGAGATCAGAGCTCTCTGACTTGAAAATGCTCAACTGAAAGTATCCAGGGATGAGGCTGAAGGTAAACATTCCAGATCTCAAACGTTGCCTTTTATTTCATAGTCTAACTTTTGCTCAACTTCTGTTCTTTTGACTTCAGCACTGGTGAAACAATCCTGTGCTATGATCGAGGAGGCCGAGAATCTGAAAACCCTAGAGGTGGAAAACAAGGACCTTCGCCAAGAGCTGAATAAGATTAAGGCGAATCATGAGAAGAGCATTGCTCAAGTTCTCGAGTCCTCCTCCATGGATACCGAGGAGCGTGATCGTAACATTGTGCTCTAGGATAAGAAAATCTCGGATCTCAGCAATGACTTGTTCAGAGAGAGGGATATTGCCGAGGCACTCCGGGCTGAACTCCAGAGTCTTCGGGAGGAGAAGACCAAAGTCGACGATGTCATATTTGGTATGTTTCCTTGTTTCTGACTTGTCCACATCTTCTGACTCTTTGGAGTCTGGATTTATTTGATTAACCCCTTTGCATTACATGCGCAGGTCCTCTAAACTTATTGGACTCAGCCTCTGCTGAATCTCGCACCAGCCGGCTTACTCAAGTCGGCGATTTGTTGCATGACTTCCGCCAATCCATCGAGGATATTGGCGAAGTTCTCAAGGTTCCGTACATGCATAGCATGTCCGGCTTTGAAGTGCGAGATAAGGCCAAGGAGATGCCCCAGCTCATCCAGGACTAGAACATGTCCTACACGCGAACCGTAGCGCAGAACGCTCTCACCATGGTCATGAGCCACCATGTAAGCATGGAGATCTGGCAAGTGACCAGAGGGTATTCTATTGTGGACGAAGACGGTCAGAAGCAGGACATCAAAGCCATCATGGACTCCTGTGCCAGATACGGGTGGCACGTAGCGGACTTGACCAGCTACGATACTTCCTTCTTGACTCGTGTGCAGACGCCGCCTCCGCCCGTCGAATAAACCGGTGAAGCTTCCGATGACGAACAAACCTTCTCCGATTTGAACGTCTTGGAAAAATATCGAAGCGAGGCTGATGTTTCTAGTGAGCCGGCAGCTCCTTCTTCTCCGGCAGCATAGATCATCAGAACAAACATTGTATTATTTTGAAAACAATCCGGGTTGTAAATAAGTAGTATGATACTTTTTGCTAGTGCTAAGTTTAAATATATCTATTTAGCCCTTTTGGCTTTATAATTTTCGTGCCTGAAATATTTTCATAAGCACTTATGTTTTTTGTCTGTACTTATCGTTTATCTGGCTTTCCGCCTCGTCCCTTTCATGAGACAGCCAACCTTTAGCACAGAAACTTTGTTGAGCAAAGGAGCTTAATTGCTAAACCAGTTTAAACTCGAAAACAAAGCCGTCTTCCAGTACCAAGAATTCACTACTCGAAAAATGCCCTCATCCGGCAATCAGACAAATAATCAAAGTACAGACTATAAGATTTAGATTTATACGTGAAGGTAGCAATTTTAGAATCAGAAATCTAGACCAGAACAAACATGAGCATAAAGTACTTCCAAGTATTCTGGGATTTTCGACTATGACATGGTCATTCGGAAATAAGATGGTACAAAACTTCTCAGAATTTTTTTTTTGGCAACCAACACTTTATTTCTCATTAAACATGTACACATATATGATTACAAAGAAAAATAAACTAAGAATAAAATGGACAGCTGAGCAATATTCCATGGTATGTCTAATTCATCTGGGTCTATACTGCCTCCAGCTCTCTTTCTTTTCTTAGTAGCAGGTCTTTCTTTGACTGGCCGCATATTAGTTAGGTATTAAGAACCATTGTGCATTACTTAACTAACTAAAAATGGCCCTTCCCATATTGGGGAAAGTTTGTTCTTTCTTTGCTGCACAAGCCGGAGAACCAAATCGCCCTTACTGAAAGACCGGTTTCTGACTCTCTAGCTATGATACTTGCGTAACTTTTGCTGATAGGCTGTTGATCTCATCTCAGCAACGACGTGCACTTCTTCGACTAAGTCGAGATCATTTTGTCGAGAAATTTCGGCATCCTCTTCAATATACGCGGCAACTCTAGTAGAAGTGTGAATCAAATCACTAGGAAGAACTGCTTCTGCGCCATAGACCAAGAAGAAAGGTGTGTATCCGGTTGACTTGTTTGGAGTTGTTCGTAAACACCATATTACAGAAGGTAATTCCTCTGCCCAAGCCCCCGCAGGACGTCGTAGTGGTGCTTCAAGTCTTGGTTTTAGGCATTGTAGGATTAAACCATTTGCTCTTTTTCCTTGTTCATTAGCTTATGGATGTGCGACTAATGCAATGTCAAGCCAGATATTTTTTCCATTGTAGAATTCGGCAAGATCTCTCATAGATAAATTACTCTCGTTGTCCGTGATAATGCTATGTGGATAACCGTATCGAATTATGACATCCTCGACAAATCTTTTGGCTGTTGCTCCACCACAACTAGTGACGGGTTTAGCCTCAATCCAGTTTGTGAATTTATTCACCATCACTAAGAGATGAGTAAATCCACTTGGAGCCCGTTTATAGGTATTGTTCGCAGCTGATCAGCCAGAATGTGAGCTTGCTTGGTGTACTTTTGGCAGCCTTTGCACGTCTTGACCAGCCGTTCGGCATCTGCCTTGGCTGTAAGCCAGAAAAAACCGTGTCAGAAAGCTTTTGCCACTAGATATTTGGCTGTAGCGTGGTGACCACACTCGCCTTCGTGAATCTCTCGTAAGATTTCCACTCCTTCTTCGGAAGATACACAGCGCTAAAAAACCCCAGATGCACTCCGCTTATAGAGCTCACCACTAATTATAGTGTAGGCTTTTGCTCGTCGGACCATCTGCCGGCTCAGAACTTTGTCTTCGAGTAATTTTCCATCTACCAAGTAATCAAGGTAGGGTTGAGTCCAGCTGGGAATCACAGCCAAAACTGCTACTAAAGGTTAGTGGGATTTGGTTGGATATTCCTTGTCCACTCCTTTTATAGAGGGAACTTTTAGGTGCTCTAAAAAAGCGCCATCTGGAACCTTTTTCTGGGCAGAGCCTATTCGAGATAGTGCATCTGTTTCCTCATTTTCTGTTCTAGGGATGTGTTGAACTTCAAACCCTTCAAACGATTTAGATAGTTCATCCACGATAGCTCTATATGCTGCCATGTGTTTATTCGCATTACAGATATCCGACACTTGTTGAGCAACAAGATCCGAATCTCCATAACACATTAAATGTCAGATGCCGATGTCTTTAGCAATCCGGATTCCATGCATTAGTGCTTCATACTCGGCAATGTTATTCGTCGCCGTGAAGTTGATCTGAAGTACATAGAAAAGTTTATCTCCTTGGGGTGATTTGAGCACCACGCTAGCCCTTGAGCCCTCGAGCACTTCAGACCCATGAAAATGTAAGGTCCAGTATTCTGACTCTGGCAGGGTCATGTTCTCCGTTGTCTTTGTCCAATCAGTGACAAAGTCAGCGAGGATTTGGGATTTGATTATTGTACGAGGTTTGTAATCAATGTCGAAAGCTGAAAGCTCTATGCCCCATTTTGCAACGCGTCCTATGGCATCGTTGTTGTTGATTTTCCTGAAATTGGAGCTGTGCTCACCACAGTCTCTCATGGGAGCTGTGCTCACCACAGTAATTGGATGTTCCTGAAAATAATGCCGTAACTTATGAGATGCTAAGAACACACCATAAGCCAGCTTTTGATAGTGCGGATATCACTCCTTTGATTCAGCTAAGACCTTGCTGAGATAGTAAGTCGAACGCTGCACCAGGTGTTCCTGATTTTCCTCCGGTCTCTCCACTACCATAACGATATTGACGACCTTGTTTGTCGCAGCGAGATAGAGTAACATTGGTTCCTGTGGTTCCGGTGCAGCAAGGATGGGGGCAGATGAGAGTACTGCTTTCAGGTCTTGTAGTGCAGCTTTAGCTTCGTCGGTCCAAACGATTTTTTTGGTCTTTTTCAGGAGTTTGTATAATGGTGCGGCACTTTCACCGAGCCGGCTTACAAACCGACTGACTACAACAATGCAACCAGTTAGTCTTTGAATATCCTTCAGGCGAGTTGCCCTGGAAATATTGAGTATAACCTTAATCTTGTCCTGGTTTACCTCTATGCCTCTTTGAGACACGATAAAACCTAACAATTTTCCGGCTGGTATTCCAAAGAAACACTTCTTCGGGTTAAGCATTATGTTATATTTTCGTATATTGGCAAACGTTTCCTCCAAGTCATAAATCAAGGTTTCCTTCTTTTTGGACATCGCCGCAATGTCGTCCACATATGCATGTACATTGCATCCGATTTGGTCGTGGAGGCAACGCTGCATCGTGCGCTGGTACGTAGCTCCTGCATTCTTCAGCCCAAAGGGCATCATAACAAAACAGAAGGTTCCAAAGGGGGTTATGAATGAAGTTTTGACTTTGTCAGATTCCTTCTTCCGGATTTGGTGATAACCGGAATATGCGTCGAGAAAACATAGGAGTTCCGAGCCTGCCGTAGAATCGATAACTTGATCAATTCTAGGCAAAGCGAACGGATCTTTGGGACAAGCCTTGTTCAAGGCAGTATAATCAACACACATCCTTAAATCAGTGGTGTCCTTTTTAGGGACCATTACAGGATTGGTCGACCATTTAGTGTGGATGACCTCTTCTATGAATCTTTCTAACTCGAGCCGGGCTAGTTCCTTTGTTATTGCCTTACGCTTTTCATTGCCAAAATGTTGTAGGGACTGTTTGACGGGTTTAGCGTTCGGGTGTACATTTAGAGAGTGCTCGGAAAGTTCCCTAGGTACTCCGGTCATGTCAGATTGTTGCCATGCGAAGATATCTTGATTTGCTTGGAGGAACTTGACATTCCTATGCGCTATTTAGGCCTACACCTATCTGGGTCACCTTGGAGCGGTCATCATCCTTCAATGGCGTCTTCTTCGTCACTTTCGATGCCTTGAACTCCGAATTTGGCTTTTTCACCTCCTTCTTCGTTGCGGGCATCTCAGACGGATCGATGGTCTTCTTGATCTCCTAGTACTCCTGGGCATGCAACATGGCTTCAGCAAAGGCGACATTTCCGTCCTCGCACTCTCGCGCCTTCGTCGGGTCTCCCATGATAGTGATCACGCTGTTGGGACCTGGAATTTTCATCATATTGTAAATGTAACACGGACGAGCCATAAAACTCCAGTAAGCCGGACGTCCGAATATAGCATGGTATGCGCTCTTGAACGGGACCACATCAAAAGAAAGTGCTTCCGTTCGATAGTTCTTTGGAGTTCCAAAGGTCACATCCAAAGTGTTTTCTCCTAGGGAATTTGCTTGTCTTCCTGGGACAACTCCGTGAAAGATCACAGAGCTATAGTTCAGCTAGGACTCCGAGATTTTCATCCGGCGTAGCGTTTCGACATACAGGATGATAATGCTGCTGCCGCCGTCCATGAGAGTCTTGGAGAAATCATAGCCATCAATAAGTGGATTGACGACTAAGGCGTATTTTACTCGCCTGTGCAACTTAGGCGGATGATCAATGCGGTCAAAGGTGATTGCCACTTCCGACCAGTCCAAGAATTGGGGGACAGCCGGAATAGTCGCGTTGAGCTCATGCAGAACTGCTTTCTTGACCTTAGCTGGTTGAGATCCAAGGAAGGTGACGCAAGTGTCATTCTTTGTCAGAAAGTTTTTCTTTCCCTCCGGCTTGGGATTTGAAGCATCAGCTTCCTCCATGTCGAATCTTCCTTGGTCTCTTTATCTTTTTCGGGATTCTTATTTCCCTTCTTCCGCTTAGCCCTATAGCCAGCAATATCATCTTTCTTGATGTCGTCATTAAGACGACACTCGGCGTTTGTGTGAGACGAGCCCCCATTGGCATCTAAGTGATGCACAGATGGGTTATTGGCAATGTCGGCCTAGGAGTAGGTTTTGCCAGGTTGCTGGTCTCCTCTATCCTGGACCCTTGATGTCCCACGACTGCGTCCGCGGCCACCACCGCGCCCTCCTCGTCCTCCAGACCCGAAAGTAGCAGTGACCACTGCTGTTTCCGCGTTGGGTTTTTCTTCCGAGGTATTCTTGCGCTTCTGAGCTTGCTGCTTTGGTTATTTTGCCGACCGTGGCACAGCTAGGGCGTTCAGTAATCCCTCTACATCGTCGTCAGCATCTGCATACTTGCTAAATGTTTCTATCATCTCTCCCAAATCAGTTACCTTGTCGCACTTGAAGCGACGACGTAGTAAACCAATTGGGAGTTCTGCAATGAAAGCTTCAATCGCAGTTTGGTCATTTACCCCTTCATAGGAGTTCTTATTGTTGATCCATTGTCCGAGACAATCTCGGCAAGTTTCTCCGGCTTTCTGGGTGCAACGTTGTAGGTCTCCTACCGTACAGGGCCTCCGATATGAGCCTTCGAAATTTCGAAAGAACGCACTTTGCATGTCATACCAGTTATGGATGGTGTACTCCGGAAGTTCATTGAGCCATGATCTTGCCGTCTTCCGCAACAGGAGTGGGAGATATTGGGTTGCGACCTGGCTGTTTTCGCCTTTGGCGATGCAGCAAGCTTGGAAAAAGTCCTGGAGCCACGTATCTGGCCGAGCTACACTGTCATAGGGTTGGATGTGTCTTGAGATAGCGAATCCTTCCGAGAATTTTGTTGCTCTTATGTGTGGTCCGAAGCATTTTGGGCCCACGTATATATCATCGTTTTCGTAGAGCCGTGCCTCTATGTTGGAATTAATCATGTGTCTTGTATCACTTGGGGACAAAGATTGTCCTGATTGACAACTATGGCTGCGGTGCCTTGGAGCCGGACTTCGGCTCCTGCCACCACCTCCTCCGCCACGACGCCCTCCTTGGCCTCCTTGGGAGTCGTTGTGATGGCTACTTGGTGGAGAGGGTGGAGCAGCTAGATTGTTTCCGGCTGATCACCGGCCTCCATCCGGAACATCATTATTTCGGCTCCAGGGAGGGTCTTCATTATGATGAGCCCCCTACCGGCTTGACTCGGCACGGTGTCCGTCGTTCCTTCGTCCATCATTCCCATTGCGGTGGGGTTCAGCCGGACAGCTTGTATGTCTAGGAGGTGGCATTCTTTGTCGGTCCTCCTCCCGACGCTTCTCTTTGTCTTATTCCCTGTGATCGTTCGACTCTCATCGGGGAGGATTTCTCGGATACAGGGCAGCGATCGCCTCTTGCTCAGCGGCTGGAGAAACGTTGCGCCAGTCGCGTGCAACTCTGTGATGTTGTCCTGACGATCCGGTTCTTGAGTGGTTGTCTTCCCAACGGTCGGAATGGTGATGCTGTTCTGGAGCCCGTTGGGGTCTTATATCGTTGTAGGCCGGATCCATACGACATTGCTCGGATTGAGAGACCAGTTTTCTTCTTCTGGATTTCGCGGCCTTCTGATGTTCCAGACCCTTGGTGAGTAGCTTGATGCCCAATCGAACCTGTTCCGGGCCTGGATTATTTGCCAGGATGTGTCGAGCAGCGGTAGTGTTTTGCACTTGTTTTGGATACACCAGATCTCCCTTGCTATTGAGTTGAGGCATCTCCGGATCTCCCTCAAAGAGAACCTAACGTACTTCCAGAAATTGATTGTCATGTGTATGTCGTTTCTGGCCCTCTGAGAGATGAGATTATCCGCCTTGGCCATGCACTTATTCTCTTGCTCGATGTTTTTAGCTTCATCCAGGAGTACTTGGCGACTCGTTTCTAGGGCTTGGCCCTTTCGTCCAATTCCGCAGCAGTTAGTTCTGCCGTAATAGGGATAGGTGTGGTTAATGCAACGTCGATGACCTTACGGGCACCTGCGGTGACCATGTATCCATCCACCGATTCTTCTTTGGGCTCGTCTGGGATAAGTTCTCCATCTGAGTCTTCCTCGTATTGCTCGGTAACTACCTCCTCTATTGGAAGTTCCTTTGTCGGGGTATTGTTCTTCTTGTTCCTCTTCTTTGCCTTCTTGGTGGCGCCGGTAGCAAAGACGACTTTGGGTCCATTTCCTGGAGTCAAGCTCTGATCGGTACTTTCGGACATCTGGACCTCGGGATTATCTCCGATATCCATGTCATCCTGTGCTTTGGGAGAGTTTTCTCCGGATCCTTCGTCCATGGCTTCTCCTTCTTCTGTAGCTTTGGAGTTATACTCCTCTTCGTATTCCGCGGAGAACTTTCGGATATCCGTTGACGTCATCGAGTCATCCGAGGATGCCGGTAAGTCGGTGTTTGTTCCGATCACCTCCAGCACTGAGTCAGTGTTATCTCCAGCATCGGCAGAGCCGGATCCGGATCCAACATATCCGACGAAGTGTGATGTGTGGGTCCTAAGGTAGTTGCCGCTCTCCTCATGGGCTTCCTCGAAGATCTTGATGGTTTCGAGAACATCCACGTTTGCGCCTTGCAGCATCATGCGGCTCAACGTATGCCTCAGGAACGGTTGATCTGTTCCAGCGTTGGCAGGGCCGAAAACAAGGATGTTGTTGTGATCCTCCTGGATTTCGACCTCAGCAGGTGGATCAATCTGGGATTCGACCTTGCTAGGGAAATCCACTCCAGATTCGACCTGAAACGGAAGATCTGCTTCAGGCTCCGATTTCTCCACTATCTCCGAACGGGTGCGAGCTGGGTGGGATTAGGGTTTTCTAATATCCAGAACTCTGCCGCCTCCACGGACAAAGGGGACGTAGAAATTTCTTCTTCCTCTATCATCACCGCTGGGGTGGGTAGGACAGGTTCAGCGAATCCGATGTACACATCGATCTTGCCGAAAGACATGATGGTATAGGTAGTCACGATCTCCCTAGCCGGAATCTAGGTCTCGTCCGGAACGATGAGAGGGACGTCACTAGGGTAGAGGATGCGACCGACAATGATAGTCTCGCCGATTCTGATTCTTGCAAATTCCGCTCGGAACGCAGATCCGAAGCTCACTCGCCCCACGGTGGGCGCCAACTATCGTCGGATTGATGACTGGTACGCCATGAGGGGGTCCTCGAGGTGTGTGGAAGAGAGGGGTGTGAGACGTACGGTGTTCCGGGACGGTTAGCACACAAGTTTACCCAGGTCCGAATCCGCCGGCTTTGGACGGATCCTACTCCTGCTAGTAATCCAGTAATATGGTAGAGCCGGAATATGGGTTACAAGGGTTTCGCCTGTGCGAGTTGACATTGTAGACTATTTTGAGGGTGCCCTAAAGGCTTTCCCTAGGACGGCTTATATAGATATCCGTCCTAGGGTTTACAGGAGAGATCCATCCTGCTACGACTAAGAGTCGATTACAAAGTACATCTTGAACTACAAGTAAAACTATGGGTATTTGTCCGTAAGTCTTCTGGGCCTTCCCGTAGCCGGATTGGACTCCGTCTCTTCTCCCTGACTTGGCCACCCGTGAAGCAAAGCTCTAACTCGTAGTGGGCCACCCTGGTCAGTGAGGCATAGTGAGGATACCCGGAAAGTATATCCCCAACAACAAGTGTGACAGAGGTTGCATCACCACACCCACTTGAGTGCGTATGGTCATGTGGATCATTCTGGTTTGGAAAATAACACATGCAATGACACTCCAATATGTGTCAAACCATGGTCAGAAAGCCCTAGAACATGCTGGAGTTCAACATTGGAATGTAATGTAGCACTAGTGTGACAGAGGTTGCATCACCACACCAACTTGAGTGTGTGTGGTCATGTGGATCATTGTGGTTTCAAAAAGAGCACATGCAATGACACTCCAATATGTGCTAAATGATGGTCAGAAAGCAATATAAAATGTTGGAGTGCAACATTGGAATGCAATGGAGCACTAGTGTGATAGAGATTGCATCACCACACCCACTTGAGTGTTTGTGGTCATGTGGATCATTGTGGTTCAGAAAATAACACATGCAATGACACTCCAATATCTGTCAAACCATGGTCAGAAAGACCTAGAACATGCTGGAGTGCAACATTGTAATGCAATGGAGCACTAGTGTGACAGAAGATGCATCACCACACCCACATGAGTGTGTGTGGTCATGTTGATCATTATGGTTTGGAAAACAACACATGCAATGACACTCCAATATGTGTCACACCATGGCAAAAAGCACTAGAAAATGTTGGAATGCGATGGAGCACCAGCGTGACAGAGGTTGCATCACCAAGCCCACTAGAGTGTCTATGGTCATGTGGATCATTATGGTTCGGAAAAGAACACAGGCAATGACACTCCAATATGTGTCAAACCATGGTCAGAAAGCCCTAGACATGCGGGAGTGCAACATTGGAATGCAATGGAGCACTAGAGTGACTGAGCTTGCATCACCACACCCACTTGAGTGTGTGTGGTCATGTGGATCATTGTTGTTTCGAAAACAACACATGCAATTAAACTCCAATATGTATCAAACCATAGTAAGAATGCCCTTGACCATGCTGGAGTGCAACATTTTGCAATGGAGCACTAGTGTGACAGAGGTTGCATCACCACACCCACTTAAGTGTCTGTGGGCATGTGGATCATTGTGGTTTGGAAAAGAACAAATGCAATGACACTCCAGTATGTGTCAAGCCATGGTCAGAAAGCCCTAGAAGATGCGGGAGTGAAACATTGGAATGCAATGGAGCACCAGTGTGACAGAGGTTGCATCACCACATGCACTTGAGTCTGTATGGTCATCTAGATTTTTGTGGTTTGGAAAAGAACACATGCAATGACACTCCAATATGTGTCAAACCATGGTCAGAAAGCCCTAGAATATTCTAGAGTCCAACATTGCAATGCAATGGAGCACTAGTGTGGTAGAGGTTGCATCAACACACCCACTTGAGTGTGTGGTCATGTGGATCACTGTGTTTGGACAATAATAGATGCAATGACACTCCAATATGTGTCAAATCATGGTCAGAAATCCCTACAACATGCCGGGGTGCAACATTGAAATTCAATGGAGCACTAGTGTGACAGAGGTTGCATCACCACAACCACTTGAGTGTGTGTGGTCATGTGGATCATTGTGGTTTGGAAAAGAACGCTTGCAATGACACTCCAATATGTGCCAAACCATGGTCAGAAAGCCCTATAACATACCGAAGTGCAACATTGGAATGCAACGGAGCACTAGCGTGACAGAGGTTGCATCACCACACCCACTTGAGTGTCTGTGGTCAAGTGGATCATTGTGGTTTCAAAAAGAACACATGCAATGACACTCCACTATGTGTCAAACCATGGTCAGAAAGCCCTAGAACATGCTGGAGTGCAACATTGGAATATAATGCAGCACAAGTGTGACAGAGGTTGCATCACCACACCCACTTGAGTGTGTATGGTCATGTGGATCATTGTGGTTTGGAAAAGAACACATGCAATGACACTCCAATATGTGTCAAACCATGGTCAGAAAGCCCTAGAACATGCTAGAGTTCAACATTGGAATGCAATGGAGCACCAGTGTGATAGAGGTTGCATCACCACATCCACTTGAGTCTGTATGGTCATCTAGATTTTTGTGGTTTGGAAAAGAACACATGCAATGACCCTCCAATATGTGTCAAACCATGGTCAGAAAGCCCTAGAACATTCTAGATTGCAACATTGCAATGCAATGGAGCACTAGTGTGGTAGAGGTTGCATCACCACACCCACTTGAGTGTGTGTTGTCATGTGGATCATTGTGTTTGGAAAGTAACAGATGCAATGACACTCCAATATGTGTCAAACCATGGTCAGAAAGCCCTACAACATGCCGGAGTGGAACATTGAAATTCAATGGAGCACCAGTGTGACGGAGGGTGCATCACCACAACCACTTGAGTGTGAGTGGTCATGTGGATCATTGTGGTTTGGAAAAGAACGCTTGCAATGACACTCCAATATGTGCCAAACCATGGTCAGAAATCCATACAACATACCGAAGTGTAACATTGGAATGCAATGGAGCACTAGTGTGATAGAGGTTATATCACCACACCCACTTGAGTGTGTGTGCTCAAGTGGATCATTGTGGATTCAAAAAGGGCACATGCAATGACACTCCATTATGTGTTAAACGATGGTCGGAAAGCACTATAAAATGTTGGTGTGCAACATTGGAATGCGATGGAGCACCAGTGTTACAGAGGTTGCATTACTACACCCACTTGAGCGTCTATGGTCGTGTGGATCATTGTGGTTCAGAAAAGAACACATGCAATGACACTCCAATATGTGTCAAACCATAGTCAGAAAGCCCTAGAACATGCTGGAGTGCAACATTGGAATGCAATGGAGCACAAGTGTGATAGAGGTTGCATCACCACACCAACTTGAGTGTGTGTGGTCATGTGGATCATTGCTATTTCAAAAAGAGCACATGCAATGACACTCCAATATGTGTTAAACGATGGTCAGAAAGCAATATAAAATGTTGGAGTGCAACATTGGAATGTAATGGAGCACCAGTGTGACCGAGGTTGCATCACCACACCCACTTGAGTGTGTGTGGTCATGTGGATCTTTATGGTTTGGAAAAGAAAACATGCAATGACACTCCAATAAGTGTCAAACCATGCCCAGAAAGCCCTAAAACATGTTGGAGTGCAACATCAGAATGCAATAGAGCACTAGTGTGATAGAGGTTGCGTCACCATGCCCACTTGAGTATATGTGGACATGTGGATCATTATGGTTTGCATAACAACACACACAATGACACTCCAATATGTGTCAAACCATGGTAAGAAAGCACTAGAAAATGTTGGAGTGCAACATTTGAATGCGATGGAGCACCAGAGGGACAGAGGTTGCATCACCACGCCCACTAGAGTGTCTATGGTCATGTGGATCATTGTGGTTCAGAAAAGAACACATGCAATGACACTCCAATATGTGTCAAACCATGGTCAGAAAGCCCTAGACATGCTGGAGTGCAACATTGGATTGTAACGGAGCACCAGAGTGACAGAGGTTGCAGCACCACACCCACTTGAGTGGTGTGTGTCCTGTGGATCATTGTGGTTTGGAAAAGAACACATGCAATGAAACTCCAATATGTGTCAAACCATAGTCAGAATGCCCTTGAACATGCTGGAGTGCAACATTATGCAATGGAGCACCAGTGTGACAGAGGTTGCATCACCACACCCACTTGAGTGTGTATGGTCATGTGGATCATTGTGGTTTGGGAAAGAACAAATGCAATGACACTCCAGTATGTGTCAAACCATGGTCAGAAAGCCCTAGAACATGCTAGAGTTCAACATTGGAATGCAATGGAGCACCAGTGTGGTAGAGGTTGGATCACCAAATCCACTTGAGTCTGTATGGTCATCTAGATTTTTGTGGTTTGGAAAAGAACACATGCAATGACCCTCCAATATGTGTCAAACCATGGTCAGAAAGCCCTAGAACATTCTAGAGTGCAACATTGCAATGCAATGGAGCACTAGTGTGGCAGAGGTTGCATCACCACACCCACTTGAGTGTGTGTTGTCATGTGGATCATTGTGTTTGGAAAGTAACAGATGCAATGACACTCCAATATGTGTCAAACCATGGTCAGAAAGCCCTACAACATGCCGGAGTGGAACATTGAAATTCAATGGAGCACCAGTGTGACGGAGGTTGCATCACCACAACCACTTGAGTGTGAGTGGTCATGTGGATCATTGTGGTTTGGAAAAGAACGCTTGCAATGACACTCCAATATGTGCCAAACCATGGTCAGAAATCCATACAACATACCGAAGTGTAACATTGGAATGCAATGGAGCACTAGTGTGATAGAGGTTATATCACCACACCCACTTGAGTGTCTGTGCTCAAGTGGATCATTGTGGATTCAAAAAGGGCACATGCAATGACACTCCATTATGTGTTAAACGATGGTCGGAAAGCACTATAAAATGTTGGTGTGCAACATTGGAATGCGATGGAGCACCAGTGTTACAGAGGTTGCATTACTACACCCACTTGAGCGTCTATGGTCGTGTGGATCATTGTGGTTCAGAAAAGAACACATGCAATGACACTCCAATATGTGTCAAACCATAGTCAGAAAGCCTTAGAACATGCTGGAGTGCAACATTGGAATGCAATGGAGCACAAGTGTGATAGAGGTTGCATCACCACACCAACTTGAGTGTGTGTGGTCATGTGGATCATTGCTGTTTCAAAAAGAGCACATGCAATGACACTCCAATATGTGTTAAACGATGGTCAGAAAGCAATATAAAATGTTGGAGTGCAACATTGGAATGTAATGGAGCACCAGTGTGACCGAGGTTGCATCACCACACCCACTTGAGTGTGTGTGGTCATGTGGATCTTTATGGTTTGGAAAAGAAAACATGCAATGACACTCCAATAAGTGTCAAACCATGCCCAGAAAGCCCTAAAACATGTTGGAGTGCAACATCAGAATGCAATAGAGCACCAGTGTGATAGAGGTTGCGTCACCATGCCCACTTGAGTGTATGTGGACATGTGGATCATTATGGTTTGCATAACAACACACACAATGACACTCCAATATGTGTCAAACCATGGTAAGAAAGCACTAGAAAATGTTGGAGTGCAACATTGGAATGCGATGGAGCACCAGAGGGACAGAGGTTGCATCACCACGCCCACTAGAGTGTCTATGGTCATGTGGATCATTGTGGTTCAGAAAAGAACACATGCAATGACACTCCAATATGTGTCAAACCATGGTCAGAAAGCCCTAGACATGCTGGAGTGCAACATTGGATTGCAACGGAGCACCAGAGTGACAGAGGTTGCAGCACCACACCCACTTGAGTGGTGTGTGTCATGTGGATCATTGTGGTTTGGAAAAGAACACATGCAATGAAACTCCAATATGTGTCAAACCATAGTCAGAATGCCCTTGAACATGCTGGAGTGCAACATTATGCAATGGAGCACCAGTGTGACAGAGGTTGCATCACCACACCCACTTGAGTGTCTGTGGTCATGTGGATCATTGTGGTTTGGGAAAGAACAAATGCAATGACACTCCAGTATGTGTCAAACCATGGTCAGAAGGCCCTTGAAGATGCGGGAGCGCAACATTGGAATGCAATGGAGCACCAGTGTGGCAGAGGTTGGATCACCAAATCCACTTGAGTCAGTATGGTCATCTAGATTTTTGTGGCTTGGAAAAGAACACATGCAATGACAGTCCAATATGTGTCAAACCATGGTCAGAAAGCCCTAGAACATGCTAGAGTGCAACATTGGAATGCAATGGAGCACTAGTGTGGCAGAGGTTGCATCACCACACCCACTTGAGTGTGTGTGGTCTTGTAGATCATTGTGTTTGGAAAATAACATAAGCCAAGACTGATCCGTTGGATTCTATTACTTCAAGAATTTGAGTTGCAGATTATGCAGAGGCAAGAAACAAAATGGTTAGATGCAGTGTCCATGATTGCCTAGCAAGACACCAATCTTATTGAGAGGAACTTTAGTCCTGGTGATTTTCGTTTATGAGAATTATTCAATGAATTAAGGTCAATTCCTTCAAGGGAGAAGAAGTCTTTGTTGTTGGAGGAACTTTCTCATCCCCAAATAAGCAAATGGTAAGTGCAAGGTAAGTGTTCTTACCGAAATAAGTGATTTGTTTTCACAAATTTTACTCCTAATAATTCTGCCTTTGAATTAATTGTGTTTTTCTAAAAATTTTGGGGGGGTTTACCAACTATACGGGCGGAACTATACGACCGGAGAGGGAGCTCCCACCGTATAGTTGGTCGTTAAAATCGCTGTATCATCTTTGTGAATTTTTTTTTGTTATCTGAGCCTATACGGTCACAACTATACAACCGGAGCCAAAATTACGGCCGTATAGTTGGTCGTTAAACTCTCAGATGGTTTTGATTTTTCGTGTCTATATCTATACTATTGCAACTATATGACCGGAGCCAAAATTCCAACCATATAGTTGGTCGTTAAAATCTCAGACACTTTTGATTTTTGGTGTTTGTATCTCTATGGTCGCAACTATACGACGGGAGCCAAAATTACGGTCGTATAGTTGGTCGTTAAACTCTCAATCACTTTACGTTTGTCTTTTTGTTTATTCATCTAAAAAAACTTATTGTTGGTTTCGAGTTGTGATTTAATCGACCAGGAATCGAGATATTTAGAAATATCTGCCCGGAACCAACTATACGGCAGGACCTATACGGGTCGCGCCCGCATAGTTGGTCGTTACGTGGCACGACTCTAACAAATCCGTAATTTTTGCCCTGTTTTGTTAAGGTTCTTTTCTTGGACGACAATTTGGTGTTTCTCGCGAGTATGAAGGTAAAGCCTCAATTATGGACAAGGAAGAAGAAGTTGTCCCTAGGAAAAAGGATCACGTGAGGGCACTGGAGATATATGAGAAGTAGGAGCTACTCCATCGCGTCGAAGTCCGTCACCGTCTTAGTGAGATGGAGAAGAAGGAAGACCTCCTTCCATTGGTGACTAAGCTTGAAGATAGAGTGGACACTCTGCAATCTGATCTATGTAGGTGCTACAGCCGCATAACTGCTCTGGAGGAGACCAACAAGAAGCTACACACCGTGATGTTACATGCCATGACACCATAGTGATCTACAACAATCACGGTATCAAATAACCCCTTGGGATTATTTGATCGCGCCTGGCTTGATTCTAAGCTGGGGAGATCTTTAAGACCTGTTAATCTATCCTATAAGTTTTTTTATTTTTGCTTTAGTCAAACTAGCCATAAAGTTTGCATCATTAGAATTCCCTTCAGGAATAGTCGATCCCTTTAATGAAATTCCGAGTTTATTATTATATATGGAGCAATATTGAGTTTGTGCTTGCTCTAATGATATATGAATTGCTTGAGTATGATTTTACTTGCTCTTGATGATAGCAATAGGAGTCTTCCACACCATTGGTATTAATGGAACACACAAAGATAATTTGGTGAATATATTGTAAGTCTACGGTTTGATTTACAGAGAATTTTTTTTATCTATGCAGTTAAGTTAAAAAAGAAACCTTGAACAAAAGAAAATGAAAGTTCTATCAAAATAGAGTGAGAACAAGTGGAGGTAGAATTTCCAAGTCATAAGAATGCTTCATATACAGTTGGAATTTGATAATTGAGATCGTTGAACTTTGAATTCCTACATAATGTGGAAAATATGGCTAGCTCCTTTGCACAACACCTAAAACAAAAGTGTGAGCATATATGCAAAACAAAAGAAAAAGAAAGAAGAAAAAGAGCGAGTGTGCAAAGAGCAAATAGGCATATACCACTGTATTGTAGTATGAAAAAGAGATACTTTTTGAGATTTGCAATCCCAAGTGAATATGCTTATCCTAAAACACTTGGGACTAGCTCGTTATCTCATTCGTTTGAACCAGATACTTTTACATTATGTTGAGATTCATCTTTTATGAACTATTAATCACTAAGTTGTGGAAGCCTGCTAATACTATTCAGATGGTTCGAGTAAGGTACTATTCAAAAGCTTATTCCTATGTATCGTATATGATAAACACATGCAACAACTGCCTCATTTATTCTAATCGAATCAGCTTCATGAATATGAGGATCACATCCATTAAGCTAAAACTTGATCGGGATGAGCAAGAGTCTAAGCTTGGGGAAGTTGATGAGTGCATATTTGAATCATGTTATAAATTATTTTGCATTGTAGATGTAGGATCTTGGTATTTTATGGTGCTCGCGCGCACATTTTATGTCTTTTTCACCAGGATCAGGGCAGATGATGGATCCAATGGATACAATTCTTGGAATAGTTGTACTATAGAGAAAAGGAGTCAAAAACAACATAAACCGCTTATTTGGGAAATATTAATAATCCTAGAAGAAAACCAGAAGCGAACAAGGGAGGCAGAAGCTTCAACGACCAACTATACAGCGAGAGAAAATTTTCCGGCTGTATAACTCTGGCCGTATAGTTGGCACCGCCTCTGCCTCCTAAAATAGTTTCACCCCGTGCAACTGGTTCGGGGAGACGACTTACAGAACACCCAGAAATCATAGAAACCTCACCTCCGGAAGGCATCTAGAGGGAGAACTCATCCACCAGGGATCCATCTTTGACTGCGTAGATCCGGGAGGCTAAGGCATCGATCTTCATCATCCACCTCTGCATCGTCACCATCTCCATCCATCCCATCTACATCATGTCTAGATCTTGTTGTAATTCCCGTACTCTTTGTGGATTTATACAAGTACTATTCATCTATGATTGTTTCTATTACCATTGCCATGATGTTGATTGCCTCCATGTCTGAGTAGATCTCTAGTTCTTGGGGAGATGGAGAAACCCTAGTATCAGATTGAAATAAGATAAAGTCTATTATGATATTCATTGCTGTGACCATGTGTTAGATTTTCTACATATTGATGTTGAGAGAAGTCGATCTCTCAATATTTGCCTCTCATGGGGACTTGATGGAGGGAACAACTAGTTGGTAGACGGAGGTGTGCTAGCACTTACAGTGACTATAAAGCTGTTGGCACCCCTTACGTATCAACTTGGGAAACCGAGGAACACTATCCATGCCATAGGATACGTCTAACGGGATTACGTCCCTTAATAGCCCAGTAATTCGATTGATGTTGATTGCTGACTGTTGTTGTTATGAGGATGATGAGAGCAGCGGTTGCTTCCTAATTGTCCAAATACGGAGTTCCTCCCACACATACATAGTTGAGAATGTGCATGATCATAATCTTTATCTTAGATCCTTATAATACTAGTGGTGTATCTGGTACTCCCTGAGAATGCATTTTCCCTATTGCAGTTCCAATCTCTCTTACATACGCGATAATTAATTTCTGTATTAAGTTATTTTACTTTACTTTACTATTGCTCTTATACAAAAACCCAAAAACACCTTTTTTTCACAATGTTCGCATTTTACCTTGTCACTTAGAACATAATCTAACATTTCTATCATAATATTTATTCAAGAGTTATTAGACTTCAGACTCCTTCTCTGTGTGGGATCAATATCTTTATTTCAAAACTAGCTACAAACGATTTGTGCACTTGCAGTCATCAGTGGTCATGTGGATCATTTTGGTTTGGAAAAGAACACATGCAATGACACTACAATATGTGTCAAACCATGGTCCGAAAGCACTAGAAAATGTTGGAGTGCAACATTGGAATGCGATGGAGAGCCAGGGTGACAGAGGTTGCATCACCATGCCGACTCGAGTGTCTATGGTCATGTGGATCATTGTGATCCGGAAAAGAACACATGCAATGACACTCAAATATGTGTCAAACCATGGTCAGAAAGCCCTAGAACATGCTGGAGTGCAACATTGGAATGCAATGGAGCACCAGAGTGACAAAGTCTGCATCACCACACCCACTTGAGTGTGTGTGGTCATGTGGATCATTGTGGTTAGGAAAAGAACACATGCAATGAAACTCCAATATGTGTCAAACCATGGTCAGAATGCCCTTGAACATGCTGGAGTGCAATATTGGAACGCAATGGAGCACGAGTCTGACAGATGTTGCACCACACCCACTTGAGTGTCTGTGGTCATGTGGATCATTGTGGTTTGGAAAAGAACACATGCAATGACACTCTAGTATGTGTCAAACCATGGTCAGAAAGCCCTAGAACATGTTGGAATGCAACATTGGAATGCGATGGAGAACCAGCGTGATGGAGGTAGAATCACCACACACACTTGAGTGTGTGGTAATGTGGATCATTGTGGTTTGAAAAAGAACACCTGCAATGACACTCCAATATGTGTCAAACAATGGTCAGAAAGCCATAGAACATGCTGGAAGGAAACAATGGAATGCAAAGGAGAACCAGTGTGATAGAGGTTGCATCACCACACCACTTGAGTGTGTGTGGTCATGTGGATCATTCAGGTTTGGTAAAGAACACATGCAATGACACTCCAATATGTGTCAAACCATGGTTAGAAAGCCCTAGAACATGCTGGATTGAGACATCGAAACGCAATGGAGCACCAGTGTGACAATGGTTGCATCACCACACCCACTTGAGTGTGTGGGGTAATGTGGATCATTATGGTTTAGAAAACAACAGATCAATGACAATCCAATATGTGTCAAACCGTTGTCAAAAAGCCCTAGAACAAGCTGGAGTGCAACATTGGAATGCAATGGAGCACTAGTGTGACAAAGGTTGCATCACCACACCCATTTGAGTGTGTGTGGTCATGTGGATCATTGTGGTTTGGAAAACAACACATGCAAGGACACTCCAATATGTGTCAAACCATGGTCAGAAAGCCCTAGAACATGTTGGATTGCAACATTGGAATGCAATGGAGCACCAGAGTGACATAGTCTGCATCACCACACCCACTTGAGTGTGTGTGGTCACGTGGATCATTGTGGTTTGGAAAAGAACACATGCAATGAAACTCCAATATGTGTCAAACCATGGTCAGAATGCCCTTGAACATGCTGGAGTGCAATATTAGAATGCAATGGAACACTAGTGTGACAGAGGTTGCACCACCACACCCACTTAAGTGTGTGTCGTCATATGGGTGTTTGTTGTTTGGAATAGAACAGATGCAATGACACTCCAATATATGGTAACCCATGGTCTGAAAGCCCTAGAACATGCTGGAGTGCAACATTATAATGCAATGGAGTACTACTGTGACAGAGGTTGCATGACCACACCGACTTGAGTGCGTGTGGTCATGTGGACCATTGTGTTTGGAAAAGAACACATGCATTGACACTCCAATATGTGTCAAACCATGGTCCCTAGAATATGCTGGAGTTCAACATTGGAATGCGATGGAGCACCAGCGTGACGGAGGTTGCATCACCACACACACTTGAGTGTGTGTGGTAATGTGGATCATCGTGGTTTGGAAAAGAACACTTGCAATGACACTCCAATATGTGTTAACCATGGTCAGAAAGCCCTAGAACATGTTGGAGGGCAACAATGGAATGCAAAGGAGCACCATTGTGATAGAGGTTGCATCACCACACCCACTTGAGTGTGTGTGGTCATGTGGATCATTCTGGTTTGGAAAAGAACACATGCATTGACACTCCAATATGTGTCAAACCATTGGTTAGAAAGCTCTAGAAAATGCTGGAGTGAGACATTGAAATGTAATGGAGAACCAGTGTGACAATAGTTGCATAACCACACCAACTTGTGTGTGTGTGGTAATGTTGGTCATTGTGGTTTCGAAAAGAACATATGCAATGACACTCCAATATGTGTCAAACCATGGTCAGAAAGCCCTAGAACATTGATGCGGATATGCCAAATGGGGTATGCCCAGCAGGACGTTCCGACTAAGTCAAAGGTTTAGCGAATGGGCATGCAGGACGGCGACTGGAAGGCGACTGAGGAAAAGGCCCGGCGATTGGATACTGGAGTCCCAGAAGCGTACTCAAAGCCCAGTCGGATTAGGTCAACGCCTTCGACTCCATACCTTGTTCGGTTGTAAACTGTAAACCCTAGCGAGGTGCCTCCTATATAAACCTCCCTAGGGTACTCAGAGGACTTACGTTCCATCATACACCCCTTCGAGCGACTCGCTGCTTAGACGCCGAGCTCGCCACCCTTGTAACTTGCTCTCCATCAATCTAATCTAGCAGGAGTAGGTCCTTACTCTTCGGGGGGGGGGGGGCGAAGCTGGGTAAACCTATGTGCATCTGCCCCCATCTCGCACCGCAGATGGTCGCCAGATCTCTCCCCCGATTCTATCAATCGCTGCCTACTGCAGCAACTGCCGTGGCCATTTCCACGACACTGGCACCCACCGTTGGCTCCATCAACCTGTTCGTCGGCTTCACCGGCGCAGTCGACCCGGCGACGACGGTGATCGTCGGCGGATCACCGCCACGCCATGACCTGCTCTCGGAGGAGGATTTATGATCCATCAGGAGCCTCGCCTCCGAGTACGACACGGCCCTACACGACGACACCGACTCCGCCACCCCTGCCTCAGTTGACGGATCCATCACCGCAGCATCGTGGGAGGACTCCATCACGCGGGTCTCCAACCCTGAGGACTTCGAGGACTTCTCAATCCTTGGGATGTTCGATTCCGACTCCGGCTCGGAGTCCCCCGAGGACTTCCGCGCCAGATCCAATCGCTTCAACGCAATTTACATGGTGGGCAGCACGGTCACCCCACCAGATCCATTCTCCACACCAAACCCTCCAACCGCGACGGCCACGGGGGTGGAGGAAGCCCACCAGCGACTGGACAAGGCGCAGTGCAAGGAGCTAGCCAAGCGTGAGAAATTCCGCCTCGGGCGGGCAATGGCGCAGGAGCTGTCACTCTACCACTAGCGCAGCATCAGGACCTGCCTAAACTCCAACGTCTAGGGCCACGTCCTAAACTTCAACAACGAGAGCGACCCTGCACGTGTGGCTCAGAGCGAGTACTGCGAGAACGCGCCACCAGGTGGCAGCAATCGACCACCACCAGGCGCACCGGCGACTAGGGTCCCGCCATCACCCATTGGTCGCACACCCCTGCCAGACCAGTCGCGGATCATAATCTCGTCATAGGCCCGCGATGCCAACAGACTCCCACTGTACTCCACCCCGATGGACAACGTCGTCTTGGCCGATGCCGCAGTCGCCAACCTCGACGTCTAGGGAGAAGGCGCGCTGCAGATCCAATACGCCAAGGCCCTACTCGCTAGGGCCGTCGATCAGCCAGCCGCGGGAGTCGACCCACGGGGGCGGATGTATTCCCGCTCCTCAGCAAGCAGGGCGGCCTGATATGTCCATTTTGCATCACTATTCCATATCATAATTTACTGTTATTCATTGATATATTTCATATTAAGAGATGATACTTATGTAAGTTCACCTGTTTTTGCATGGTTGATGACTTTTGGAACATGGACCACTGCAGTGAGGATTCTGATGGAAAAGGTGCTGTTTGGAGGCAAAATTCGTGAAGATTAAAAAATCCGGAAAAATATACGGAAAATCCTATTTTTCCAGAAGACGAAGGCTGTCAGAAGGAGGAGTGGAGATGGGCCATAGGGGGCCCACACCACCCCCTGGCGCGGGCCACCCTAGGTCGCGCCACTGGGTGGTGTGGCCGCCCTGGCCCAACTCCAATTCTCCCCTCTGGCGCATATAATCCTCCCGAAACCGTAATACTGGGGGAGCGACCACAGAAAGATTCCGCCGCCTCCGCGGGGCAGAAAACACAAAGAGAGAAAGATCTCTCTGGCAGACAGATTTCTGCCGGGGGAATTCCTTCCCAGAGAGGGGAGATTGTCGCCATCAACACCACCATCAAGCTGGACTTCATCGGGATCATCATCATCATCACCACCACCATCATCACCATCAGCACCCTCATCACCATCTCCATATCCTATATAACTAAGAAGATCATCCCCACTATCATATTTCTCTCAACATGTAGCTATGCCACATCATCAAGCCTATAATTGGTCCATGTCACTCGGAGATCCACTACCATGTTAGCACCAAATTTTTATCATGAAAGTCAACTGCCTATGGCGTTTACCAGGAATAAAAACTACTACTATCTATATATGGCTCCTCAGTTCCTCTTCCCACAATGCAATTACACGCATCACATGCACCCCTACTTCATCGCTTTCATTTATAACCAGCAACAACGCCTGGGAGGAGACCTCCACCATCAAGAAACCATCTTCATAGGAGAACTTTCCCTATTTTCCTACCCCACGATCCTGTGCAATAAATACAAAAAATACGGAAGAAAAGGTAATAGTGTAGAAGAAACCGATGGATGCAGCCAAGCAGTCGTCCCTACCTTTTATATAGACTGGTCTTTCTACGAATCGATCCACTCCAGACATCCTCAACACCACAACTAGGCAGGGCGTTGTTGTTTAGATTAACGCCCACGCGGCAGGCGACCTAGATCAAATTTGATGACCGGCGAGTTATCCGTTCTTATGACTGATTAGTTATCTCTCGAATCTTTTCAACCTTCAGCTATTTTCTAGACGGAGGGAGTACTTGATTTTATAAGATTTCATTGGCCAGTGGAAAGGGACCTACATGATTGCCAATCATCAGATTATTGTTTCTTGAGAGTATTATTTTTCAGATAGGTCGTGCCCCTGGCAATAATCTGGTACTTCTTTTTTGTATAGATAGATTCCTTCCGCTCAAACTCTGAAACAAACATCAAGAGTTGGTACGTACTCTCCCTGTCTGATCCCCAGTTCCAAAATTTAGTTTACGCCCTGTCACTTCTTAATCTAATCATTGAAATATACCTATCTTCTACCTCATGTGCAGGCTCAAACGTACACAGCTTATGGGTGCAAACAGGAAACATGGGTTGATTAAATATCAGTACGATGTATCAATAGATTCCTTATCCATGTGCACCCAATCTGACCTTCATCCACGTTGGGTCAAAGAAGAAATCTTCATGCAAGCATCTGAACTGGCAAACCCCTTCCCGACTCATGTTGGATTTGTTTGTTGTACATGCATTTTCTCTCCACAGTTTTGCTGACATTTACTGTAACCACATTTGTGAAAGAATAGCTGCCACTATTTCTGTAATAAAGTTATGTAAGGGCAAGAGGAATTGAGTTTCCGATCATAAGACAGGCATATCGTGACAGCTATCAGTTATACGAGGCTTAGATTGGGGATTATGGATGGGCATTAGAGATTTGATCCAGTGTGATAATTCAGAGCACAATTGATAACTCATGTTGTCCTTACACTGTTACACAGGCTCCCACTGATACTGGTTCTTATGTGAATGTCTCTTCCTTCTATAGCATAACATTTTGGGGAGGATGGTGTGACCAGATTGATAATACAATAGAATAGGTTAAACAATTCTTGATGAGCACACGGACAAAAATTTCTTGCATGTTATTCAGTAATATTTTGTTTGGATGTATAGTTGAGTTAACTTAAATTAGCAACATGTGCCAATAATCTCCATCCAAAATTTTATGTGTATGTTCAATGTTTAGTACGTGGCTTTATTGACTTCAAATTTGTTATCCAGAGTAATGAATTATTTATAATAAGTGTAACCATCCATATGTTTCATTGTACAGTATGTCATGGACGGTATACTTTAGACGCTTGGAGAATATACACCTATAATTATAATTAAATGTTTCTCAACATTCTACGAAATGGAATTTTGTTGATCACTAAAGTTCTTAAATAACTAATGCCAAAAAGTTAATCAAATTTTATACACCTTTGTTACATGCTTTATCTTCTATTGTTTTCATATATAAATTCATATAGCACTCTTACATTTCCTTGCATTAGAAGTTTCATTTTTGTAGTTCCTTTTATATATCCTTTGAAAAGGTTCCGCAACAACGTGCGGGGTATCATCTAGTTGCTGTAACAATTGGGTTGAATCTTGCATAGTTCTTAGGGGAAACTTTTCCGGTGTTGATTACTCTTTGTAGTTGATGCTATTGAGTGAACCGTTGAATTATTGTTTATGTTCAGATTGTTATACATCATTATTCCATCTCTGATCATGATCCATATGATGCCTTGTGAGTAGTTTGTTTTGTTCTCGAGGACATGGGAGAAGTCATAATGTTAGTAGTGAAATTCTGTTGAGAAAGATTCAATAGTTTTATATTTAAGTTGTGGTGTACTTCTTCTAGTGGTGTCATGTGAATGTCAACTACATGACACTTCACCTATATGGGCCTAGGGGATGCATTGTGTATTTGGCTACTAATCGTAGGGGTTGCCGGAGTGACAGAAACCTAAACCCCCATCAGGAAACCATTGCACAAGGAACGTAAGGGTCTTAGAGTTTAAAGCTGTGGTTAGGTTTCTACCTTAATTACTTTCTTGTACTTACGGATGTTTGCAAGGGGTATAATCACAAGTATGTATTAGTCCTAGGAAGGTCAGTACATTAGCACAGGTTCACCCACACAACACTTAGCAAGCTAAAGAAGATTAATCAACTATATAAAGAGAAAGCACTTGACAGTCTTCCTGTGTGTCCTCGAGAACATTTGGTCATCCTAAGTAATACAACCGGCTTTTCCTATGCTGAATAAAGGATTGGGCCACTTGCTGCATTTATTCTTTTTGTCTTTTATTTTACTCGTACTTTATTTACTTGCTTTATCAAAAAACCCTAAAAATCAGTTTGTTAAGTATTTGTAGAGAATTCCTGATCCATACCACTAGCCAGCACCTTCTGCTCCTCGTTGGGTTCGACACTCTTACTTATCAAAAATACTGCGATACACCCCCTATACTTGTGGATCATCACGGCCTCAAGCGGTCACCCAACCGTTGCCAACACCGTGACCTGCCCACCACCACAGCCCCTAGCGAACCAGCCACAGGCTGCCAACCCCGCGCTCTCCATCAACAAGCCGCGACCGGTGAACAACACGGTCGCCGCCAATGGGCAACCCATCGATGCCCGAACGCACATCGTCAATAACCAGGCTTGGCAGGTGCGCAAGCCCAACGACTTGAGGCACACCCTCACCAACCGCGGCGACCCTGAACCCAGGGGCTCGCTCAGCCGAGTCGGTCTCCAGTGCTTCGGACCTATGATCCGAGGCGAGAAGTACCCTGCCAACTTCAAGGTGCCCAAGGAAATCGAAAAGTACGGTCCACCGTATGATCCAGCTGTCTGGCTGGACACATACCTCATGGCAATGGGAATCGCCAGCCACACCGACCTGCTAGCCACTAGCTACCTCCCCCTGATGATGGAGGGTGCGACCCGACAATGGATCAACACCCTCCCCGTCGATAGCATCGACTCGTGGGAGGAGATGCGGGACGCCTTTGTCAGGCACTTTGAGGGCTCCTACACCCGTGCCACCACCATCGAGGACCTAGAACGATGCATCCAGGGACAACGCGAATCGACCCGCCACTGGATCCAAAGGTGGCAGTAGCTATGGATCAACGCCTCCGGCATCCACCCGGACACGGTGATACAGTTCTTCAAGAACGCGTGCTGGTACAAACCCCTGGTTGCCAAGATCAAGAGGGTCTACCGGATGCTCGACAACATCCCCGACCTCCTCGAGATCTCCAAGCGCTACATGGAAGAGCACCCCAACCAGGACTCTGACGATGAGTCAGGAGGAAGACGTCGCGTCAGCACCCACGACAGCGGGCGGCAGCGCGACATGTGCTACAACAACACTCGCATCACCGGCAAGCGCCGTGCTGATGGACGAGTCGACTTCGTCGCCAATGCTTGCTACGGTCAACGCGACGCAAAGAACTTACACCGCGATAGAGGAAGCTACCATGACAGCATAAATAACCGCGCCAACAACGCGGCAAGGCCAAAATTCGACCCCGCCGCCCTGCTCAACCAAGCCTGTGTCTACCACAGCAGGAATGGAAAGCCCGCCACCCACACTACCGCCGACTGCCACTCCCTCAAGGAGATCAAAAAAGAAAGGCGGGCACCAAGCGCGAGAGGAAGGTGCTTGCCCGTGCAGTTGTCGTCAATGCGGTGAAGCAGGTCGATATTCCCCGCTTCCTCAACTGGTATGATCAAAGCATCACCTAGAGTTGCTAGGACCACGCACCAAAGATCGAGTACCCAGGGCGAGTCGCCCTGGTGGTTAGGCCCAAAGTGGCCGACTACTAGCTGCCTAGGACACTGATGGACGGCGGGAGCTCCATCAATATCATGTACCTGGACACGTTCAAGAGGCTCCAGCTCCCAGAATTAGCAATCAAGCCGACCCTGACAACCTTCCACGACATCGTCCCTGGTCGGAAGGCGTACCCCATCAGAAAAATAACTCTGCCAGTCACCTTCGGCACACCAACAAACTACCACACCGAGCGGATCGAGCTCAGACTGGGGAACTTCCGCAGCCCCTCCCACTGCGTCCTAGGACGACAAACGTTCGCCAAATTCATGGTGGCCCCCCACTACGCCTACAACATGATGAGGCTTCCAGGGCCAAGCGGCATCGTCACCGTCCACGGCGACCCCGATATGGCCGTGGAATACAAAGACAAAGGCGTTGAGTTCGCCGACGCCGTCATCGCCATGGAAACGGACCACGCGGAGGAACTCGTGAAATATGCGTGCAACATCAACAAGGACGACCCCACCATCCTGAAGAAACCAACCACCATGAGCTCCACGTTCGAGGCAACCACACACACCCGCACCGTCGAGCTCGTCCCGGGCGATTCCAGCCAGATGGTCACCATCGGGGCGCACATGAGCCCCGCATAGGAAAGCCTGCTCATCGAGTTCCTCCGTGAGAATCGCGACATCTTCGCATGGAAACCATCCGACATGCCCCATGTACCGAGGGAACTCGCTAAGCACAAACTCAACGCCGACCCCAAAGTATAACCAGTAAAGCAGTCGTTGCGGCCCTTCAATGAAGAGCGCCGCCGAGTAATCGCTGAACAAGTACAGCGCTAGCTAGCCGCAGGCTTCATTCGGCCGATCAAATACTCCAAGTGGCTAGCAAACCCAGTCCTGGTACTGAAAAAGAACAACACATGACAAATGTGTATCGATTAAGCCAACCTCAACAGCGCCTGCCCGAAGGAGGAGTTCGTCCTACTGCGCATCGATCAGATCATCGACTCAACCGCCAATTGGAGCCGCATATTCTGGCTACAACCAGATTAAAATGGCAGTTTAGGATGAGGAGATGACGGTGTTCATCACGCCATTCGGCGCCTTCTGCTACACGGCCATGACGTTTTGCCTCAAGAACGCCGGCGCAACCTACCAAAGTTGCATGCAAGAGTGCCTCGGGAGCCAAATTGGCCGCAACATACACGTGTACATCGACTACATGGTGGTAAAGTTCACCCGCTAGGACGACCTGCTCTCCGACCTAGCCGAAACCTTCGCAAACCTGCGGAGGTATAACATCATGCTCAACCCAGGGAAATGCACGTTCGACGTCCCCACCGGAAAGCTCCTGTGGTATGTGGTATCCAAACGAGGCATCAAGGCCAACCCCACCAAGATCGACACCATCGCGCGACTCAGAAAACCCGAGTGCCTACGTGACGTCCAGAAGTTTGCCAGGCAACTCGTGGCTCTCAGTCGCTTCATTCCCCGGTTCGATGTGAAGGCGATGCCACTCTACCGCCTGATGCGCAAGAACCCCACGTTCCAATGGGACGTGAAGGCAGACAACACACTCAAAGCACTCAAAGAAGTGCTGCTCGGGGCTCCACTCCTCGCCACCCCAATCGACAAAGAGAAATGCTCGACTATGTGGTGGCCTCCACTTGAGTCGTCAGCGCAGTGATGGTTGTCGAACGGCCAGAGGAGGGCAAGGAGCGCCCCTTGCAGCTCCCTGTCTACTTCATCAGCGAAGTCCTGACGGACTCAAGATAGTGCTAACCGCGGTACCAGAAATTGGTATACGCGGTATTCCGAGCTCAACGGCGACTCCCACACTACTTTCAGGAACACCCAATCACGGTCGTCTCCTCCGCGCCACTACAGGACATAATATGCAATCGTGAGGCAACTGGGCGAGTCGCCAAGTGGGCCATCGAAATCGGTGTCCACAACATGAAGTACGAGCCCCGCAAAGCGATCAAGTCGCAAGCCCTGGCTGATTTCCTCGCAGACTAGGAAGAAGCAAAGCAGCTGAAGAAGCTCCCATACCTCCACTACTGGTCGCTCCACTTCGACGGGTCCAAGAACACCTACGGCATCGGGGCCGGGGTCATACTGACCTCCCCCAAGATAGACAAGCTCCGCTACGTGCTCCACCTCAACTTCAAGCCCTGCACCAACAACATGGGAGAGTATGAGGCCCTCCTTCACGGCATGCGGGCCAGCAAGGAGATGAACATCAACCGCTTATGGTGCTACGGCGACTCCGATCTAGTCGCTAGCCAATTCGCCAGGACCTGCGATGCCGTCTCCCTGACAATGATAGCATACCGCCAAGCGGTAGACCAAATGGGAGGACACTTCGATGGTTACTCAGTCGAGTGGATCGATAGGCGAAAGAACAAGGAAGCAGACGCCCTCTCCCGCATCGGGTCAGCTCGGCAAACACCACCCGCAGGCGTCTTCCTCGACATCATCCACAAGCCTTCGGTCTCCCCGCCGAAGGAGATCGATGTCGGGATACCACTACAAACTTAGCAGGCCCTAGTCGCCATGATCGTGGAGCCCAGCAACTGGATGACACCATATGTCGCCTTCCTCGAGCACAAGATCCTCCCAAGCAATGAGGCGGAAGCGCGAATGATCATGCGCTGATGCAAGTCCTTTGTCATCATCAATGGCGAGCTCCATAAACGCAGCGTGACCGGCGTGTTCTAGCGCTGCGTATAGCTAGAAGAAGGACGCAAGATCCTCCAGGACATCCACGTCGGCGACTGCGGCCATCACGCTGGCGCCAAGTCGCTGGTCACCAAGACCATGTGGCACGGTTTCTACTGGCTCACCGCACACGCCGACGCCACCGACATCGTCCAACGATACGCCAGGTGCCAGAAGTACGCCATCTAGACGCATCTTCCTAGTTCGGCACTCAAGACCATCCCCATCACCTGGCCATTCACCCTATGTGTCATGGACATGGTCGGCATGTTCAACAAGTCCCCATCCGGCTTCACCCACCTCCTGGTAGCGGTCGACAAATTCACCAAATGGGTCGTAGCCAAGCCGATCAAAAAGTGTGACGGCAAGACAGCCACTAAGTTCCTCCGCGAGCTCATCTACCGGTACGGCTACACGCACAACATCATAACAGACAACGGCACCAACTTCGCCAAGGGCGCCATGGTAGAATTCTGCGAAGAGCATAACATACGACTCGACCTCGCCTCAGTCGCCCACCCGGAGTCAAATGGCCAAGCAGAACGCGCCAATCAGAGCGTCCTCCACAGAATCAAGCAACGACTCCAAGTGCCCCTCGAGCGAACCCTAGGATGTTGGGTTAAAGAGCTCCCCTCCATAATATGGGGGATTCGCACCTCTATCAACCGCTCCACGGGGTTCATGCCCTTCTTTATGGTATACGATACCGAAGCCGTGATGCCGACCGACCTGGAGCATGATTCACCTCGAGTCGCCAACTACGTCGAGGCGACAAACGAGACCGCCTGCCAAGACAGCATCGACCAGCTCAACGAGGCACACGACCTGGCTCGCTCCCGCACCGCCATCTACTAGCAGGGACTCCACCGCTACGACAGCCGCCGAGTCCGGACCCGCACTTTCTAGGAGGGCGACTTGGTCCTATGATTGGCCTAGGACAAGAAAGGAATGCACAAGATCTCCCCTCCATGGGAGGGGCCATTCTCCATAGGATGCATCCTCGGCAAAGATGCCTACTACCTCATCGACATACGAGGCAATGGCCAGCTTGAGGTCGGGAGGCCATGGAATGTAAACCTTCTCCGAAAGTTCTATACATAGAACTGAAACTTGTACCCAGATGATATATAATGAGATTCATTCGGATCGCACAAATTGTGTCCACTCGCACTCGCCATACTCTTGTGCCACTCGCACTCGCACATTAAGAAATACGCTACCTACGGAAGTCAACCCTTGGTCGAGCGACCAGCACGGCTAAGTAGTGCGACCCAAAGGCACCAAAGATAATCGGGCTTTGTGTCGTCCACGAACACACCAAACCAGACTCGCCTCGCTCGACTGGCCCACCGGGCCAAGGCGACCGACATACGCTTCTCGTAGCAACCTGTCCTCCCCATCCTCGAGCAAAGAGACTCGCGGTTAAGTACCACACACGGGGACTTCGCAAACAGAAACCCTCACGCGGCTCGGGAACACACCAAGTAAGAGAGCTGCCTTGGACTCACCACGCGACTGGCTCTCCGAGCCAGGTGACAGACCTGTTACAAACAACGCACCAACAACCCATAATAGGCACACGCTCGGGGACTCGCCTAAAACAACCCCACTCGCACTCGGGGACCCGCCCCTTCTGACTCGCGAGGGACAACCAACAGAAAAATCCAAAGCAAAAACATATGTACACAAACGAGTTATACCCCACTAAAGGGCGGACGCGCTCGGGGACTCGCTCAAACAAAAGTTAAACACACCACATAATTAAACTTGCATTGCGAGTCGACTGACTCCTATTACTCCCATACACAAATATTGTTCATATTACAAAAGTCGCCACTTGGCATATCTTACAAACTGCCCAGAGAAGCTATCTATTTTGCAGGCCCTGATGAGGAAGCATCGCCACCACTCTTGACACGGACGAATGGCTGCCATGGGTTCGTCGGGTAGGTCGTCAGCGACTTCGACATCGCTGACCGGAAGGGTTGTTCCGACTTCAGGTCGCGATGTTCCGGCTCGGGGTCGCCTGGCACCACCACCGTCTCCTGGTACGGCAGTAGGTCCCTCATCACCAGCACCCGGTCAGCAAAGGGGGTAGCCTTGGCGGTCAGCCTCAACACATCCAACATCTCCACTGTGCTAGTGGCCGAAGGGTAGCCGCTGGTGACGTTGTTGAGGTCGAAGTCATCGGGGAGGTGCGCGAGCCCCAGGCTCAATGCCGTGGTGGCCCCGCGCCTGAAAGCCGAACATGCCATCCACTCTACAACGCCGAGTACCTCCTCCAGGTAGCGCCATACTTTAGTCAGTCCGCCAAGTATAACCTCGGTGGGGGAAATTCCTTGGAGAACCGCCTAGACACACAACACCGAGGCGCTGGCCACGTTCACCACCGCAGTCACACATTGCGAAGCGTTGAAAGTTTGCACCACCAGATCGCTTTGACCTATCATAGCTGCAACGTCAGACGTTAGTGCCACCACGAATTCACCCACTCGGGGACTCACCGCGCATGTCAAAAAGAAGATCAACGACTCACCAAGGAGCTTCTGGTAGTGCTCGGTGACGTGCTTCTCCAAGGCAGCGAGATCGCTCTGCAGCCCAAGGATGATGGAGTCCGCAGCCTTCCGCTCCTCCTTAGCCGCGCAGACTGCATCCTTTGCCCTATGCTCAGAAGAGATCACGGCCGCTTTCGCCTCCTCCAATTCCTTCACCACCGAGTTGATACGTCCATTCGCCATGTCCAGTTTGGTAGCTGGAACATACCATTCTCGGGGTTTAGAATGGCGGCCGGAAGACCATCTGAATAGAACAGAAACAACAATCAGCATTTCGTCAACATCAGCAGCTCGCAATCGCCAAGTAAAACAAGTACTCACTGGAGGTCTCCTGGAGTTGCCGGTTTGCCTCCTACGCCACGCGCAGATCACGCTCTAGACGCTCTTTTGCAGCCTGCCAATCAGCCGACTCCCTCTGCAAGCCCTACAAGCAGAACGGTAAATTAGCAACTACAAAAACACAAATTCAGTGTCCAGCCGCTGAAATTCAGTGACTAGACACTCGGAGACTGGCGACTAGAAGAAACTCTGTGCCTAGCCACTGAAATTCAGTGACTAGACACTCGGGGACTGGCGACTACAAGAAACTCAGTGCCTAGCCGCTGAAATTCAGCGACTAGACACTCGGGGACTGGACATACCTGAATGGCGGCGCCAAGCATATTGTGAACTTCTCTGCCATCCGTTGAAGGGACCATGAAGGAGGTACGCACGCGTCGAGGTCCGACGTCCTTGTTGACGATCTCCGGAATATGCGGATATTGGGTTTCCGCCACGATCGGAAAACCCCTCGCCATGAAGCGCGGGAACGATGCGGACGCCCTCGCCGAGGCACTGGTTGCTGGAGCCAGCCGTACTGCCATTGGA
This sequence comes from Avena insularis, assembly GCA_023614405.1. Classification (NCBI taxonomy): domain Eukaryota; kingdom Viridiplantae; phylum Streptophyta; class Magnoliopsida; order Poales; family Poaceae; genus Avena; species Avena insularis. Next base: position 273,482,653 of record CM042684.1, on the reverse strand, counting down.
GCCCCCTCAGCTTGCTCCGATTGAGTGGCTTCCACCTCCTCATCGCCGGTGGTAGAGTCACTCTCTCTGGCGCTATCTTTTGCTGTAGTCTCGTCGGGCTCACCCTTTTGCTTCTTCGCATCTTCAGCAGGCGCAGCCTCCACAACAGGCTTCCTCTTCCTGGGGAGATCGCCTTCCCCCGAGCTGACGGTCGACAGAATTTTATCTACCGAAGGGCGACCTATCTTCTTAGAACCGGACCTACAAAAACCTCCAAAGTCAGCAAAGAAATCATACAAAAAGTCGTCCAAGAATTGGAAAGGAAACCCGAGACTTACTTGGTGACTGGAAGAACACGCAACCCCGTGCTGATGTGGGCGGGCTTATCTAGCTCCAGTCCTAGCTTGCGCATGAGGCCTTTTTCGAAGACATCCGAAGCCCACGACACTGCGGGCCTCTTCGATGATGAAGCCGCGGCCGTCCCCGAAGGTCGTGACCACTTCAACGCTGCAGCTTCAGCTACCTCCTGCTTTGGTGCCACCGAAGTTGTTGGCGCGATCATTGCAAGTGGAACTTCCACCGCCGCTTCGGTGTCCTCGGCCTCCGATCCCATCATCAGAATCGCACCCTCCGGGATCTTGCGTGAGGTCTTGCTCGCGTCATCGTCGGATTCGTCATCCGACTCGAACACCACCGCCGACCTGGATGGTGACGCTGGCGACTTCGGTTTACGCGTGGGCTTCACCTGCGTGGTTGTTCGCTGAGAACTGTGCTCTTGAAAGATCTCGTCGTCTTCTTCGCGCTCTTCAATACTACAGCTCGCCTCGAACTCATGATGCTTCTGCATGTGAGTCTTGCAGGCCACGGGCACTGGGGGAGGAACTTCCATCTCATCCTCCTCGAACTCTTGGGGGACCTCTTTGTCGAGTGGGGGGAGCCAGCCTTCCAGAACCTGGAACAACTGAGGGTGGACATGAACAAGTTTCAGACGATGCGGCTGCAAATTGCACCACGGGAATCACGACTGAAGATAAATTCGGAGAAAAAGACTTACCATGGGAGATTCGTTCTTCACAGGAACGTACGGGGCGAGCCCGACCGATGTGGTTGTAAATTCCTCATCAGTAATCTTCTTCAAAGCGGCCTTATAGTCTTCAGCATCCCACGACTCCTTGCTGGTCCGGGAAGGATCGTTCTTCCCGTTGTACTCGTACATCCAGTGCAGCCAGGCCGCCAATGGAACCAGGCGCCGTCCGAGCCAGCAGTTGTACAACTTGATCGAGGACAGCCCTTAGTCCTTCAGCTTTTGGATCTGGTCCATCATTTCCGCGACGGCCATCCTTTCATCATCGGGGAGCCTGTCCGTTGCCAACCGACAGGGCTCACTTCTCTCCACAACGAATTCCGGCAACGCCACTTCGCCGGAGGGGGTGGACTCCTTCACGTAGAACCATCTCTTATTCCATTTGCTCGCGGCCTTCTTCGGCAGCATGAGCTTGAAAAAAATTGACCTTCGGCTTCAGCTGAAAGGTGATGCCTCCGGCCGCCAAGATTGGGCCGGCAGACCCTTCGCGCCTGATGCGGCCATGGAACAGCTCCAGGCACAGCACGAAGAATGGTCTGCAGCCGAGGTAGCATTCGCAGAAGGTGACGAAGATCGCCAGCTGCTCAATGCTGTGCGGGCTGAGATCCGACGTCTTGATCACATAATATGCACAGAACCGCCGAAAGAACAACGAAGTAGGGAACCCCAAGCCCCTCTCCAAATGGCTTGGGAAGCTGATGAACTCGCCAGCACGTGGCTTCGGCTCGATCTCAGAAGACGTGGGGATTGGCCAATTCCCCTTACAGAGGACCCCGACGTCCTCAAAGGGCCTGAGCTGCGCCACGGTGCATTTGGATTTTCCCCACGAACCTTTCGGAGGCGCCATCAGGAAGAAAGCCGGATCGCTTGGTCTGGAGAGTCTGGATCGAGGGAAGACAGAAGGAATGGATGCGCGATGATGAAGAATGCGAGGAAGGATCTACAGGTCTAATCTGTCACTCTCCTTATAAAGGAGTGCTACCCGCCAATCTCGGGGTAGCCGTTACCCACGATAATTGCGCCGAAGTTACCGTTGGACTATCCAACGGATAGTTTGACCAAGTTGACGGTCCAACTCCTTCACTCGACTCGCCTGCAACTGTGCCCTGTCCAGTTGGCGGGGCAGCGACCTGGCAGCGATTGCATTCGCCAAAACAACGACTGGAAACCCGGTGGAGAATTTTCTTGGTTTCGGCAGAGCCCATCATTGATTTGACTGGGCGTCCAAATTGGACTCGCCTACTCCGACTGCCAATTGAACACCTGCGTTTGAATCAACGATGTCCTCGGGGACTACTGATGGGGATATTCCTAATGGGGTATGCCTAGCAGGACGTTCCGGCTGAGTCAAAGGTTTAGCGAATGGGCCTGCAGGACAGCAACTGGAAGGCGACTGAGGAAAAGGCCTAGTGATTGGAGACTGGAGGCCCAGAAGCGTACTTGAAGCTAGGTCATATTAGGTCAACGCCTCCGAATCCATACCTTGTTCGGTTGTAAACTATAAACCCTAGCGAGGTGCCTCCTATATAAACCTCCCTAGGATACTCTGAGGACTTACGTTCCATCATACACCCCTTCGAGCGACTCGCTACTTAGATGCCGAGCTCGCCACCCCTGTAACTCGCTCTACATCAATCTAATCTAGCAGGAGTAGGTCTTTACTCTCCGGGGGGCCGAACCTGGGTAAACCCATGTGCTTCCGCCCCCATCTCGCAAATGCAGATGGTCGCCAGCTCTCTCCCACGATTTTATCAATCGCTGCCTACTGCAGCGACTGCTGTGGCCATGTCCACGATAGTGGCGTGCATCATGGGGCCTAGTCGGACTAGCCTGAGTTCTGCGGCGAGATCCTACTCGCTGATCGACCGCCGATCGCCACTGGCCGCATGATCGCCATTGTGGTTTCTGGATCATTCTGGTTTCTAGATCGCCACCGGCTGCATGATCGCCACCGGCCGCATGACCACCGGCTTCTGGATCATTGTGGTTTCGAAAAGGGCACATGCAATGACACTCCAATATATGTCGAACCATGGTCAGAAAGCAATAGAACATGCTGGAGTGCAACATTGGAATGCGATGGAGCACTAGTGTGATAGAGGTTGCATCACCACACCCACTTGAGTGTGTGTGGTTATGTGGATCATTGTGGTTTGGAAAATAAAACATGCAATGACACTCCAATATGTATCAAACCATGGTCAGAATGCCCTAGGAAATGCTGGAGTCCAACATTGTAATGCAATGGAGCACCAGTGTGATAGAGGTTGCATCACCATGCCCAATTGAGTGTCTGTGGTCATGTGGATCATTATGGGTTGGAAAAGAACACATGCAATGACACTCCAATATGTGTCAAATCATGGTCAGAAAAGTAACACCCCGTCCACTCCTGGGCCCGAGGGGTGTCACTCCTGGCAGCTTAATAGGATATCTAGACTGGCCCCACAGACCAACACTAGTCTTTTCTGCGCACTTTGTCCTCACTAAATGCGCACTTTACCCACTTCCCGATCGGTCACCCATCCTAGAATTGCTCTAGGCCAAGCACGCTTAACCTTAGAGTTCTTTTCGAATGAGCTTCTGGAAAAGAAGTTGCAACTTGTTGATATGAGTATCCTATCAATCCTATTAAGCCATGTGCCTGGATCTCACATACACCCACCCTTTAGAAGATCGATGCCCTCATCGATCAAGCACACCCCAGGAACGTTCCCTCTTGGCACGCGTCTGTGCGTCTAGTGCCGGCACATGTGCCATGCCGTGTCCACTCTGGGCCACACGCGCCATGCTCCACATGTCCCGCCACTGACCCGCACACACCCGTGTAATCGCAAGGGTCGGCTATGATACCACTTGTAACACCCTGTCCACTCCTGGGCCCGGGGGGTGTCACTCCTGGCAGCTTAATAGGATATCTAGACTGGCCCCACAGACCAACACTAGTTTTTCTGCGCACTTTGTCCTCACTCGTGCGCACCCGATTACCCACTTCCCGGTCGGTCACCCATCCTAGAATTGCTCTAGGACAAGCACGCTTAACCTTAGAGTTCTTTTCGAATGAGCTTCTAGAAAAGAAGTTGCAACTTGTTGATATGAGTATCCTATCAATCCTATTAAGCCATGTGCCTGGATCTCACATAGCACTAGAACATGCTGGAGCGAACATTGGAATGCGATGGAGCACCAGTGTGATAAAGGTCGTATCACCACACCCACTTGAGTGTCTGTGGTCATGTGGATCATTGTGGTTCAGAAAAGAACACATGCAATGACACTCCAATATGTGTCAAACCATGGTCAGAAAGCCCTAGAACATGCTGGAGTGCAACATTGGAATGCAATGGAGCACCAGAGTGACAGAGGATGCATCACGACACCCACTTGACTGTGTGTGGTCATGTTGATCATTGTGGTTTGGAGAATAACACATGCAATGAAACTCCAATATGTGTCAAACCATGGTTAGAAAGCCCTTGAACATGCTGGAGTGCAACATTGTAATGTAATGGAGCACCAATGTGACAGAGGTTACATCACCATGCCCACTTGAGTTTATGTGGTCATCTAGATCATTATGGTTTGGAAAAGAACACATGCAATGACACTCCAATATGTGTCAAACCATGGTCAGAAAGCACTAGAAAATATTGGAGTGCATCATTGGAATGCGATGGAGCACCAGTGTGACAAAGGTTGCATCACCACGCCCACTAGAGTGTCTGTGGTCATGTGGATCATTGTGTTTTAGAAAAGAACACATGCAATGACACTCCAATATGTGTCAAACCATGGTCAGAAAGCCCTAGAACATGCTGGAGTGCAACATTAGAATGCAATGGAGCACCAGAGTGACAAAGGTTGCATCACCACACCAACTTGAGTGTGTGTGGTCATGTGGATCACTATGGTTTGGAAAAGAACACATGCAATGAAACTCCAATATGTGTCAAACCATGGTCAGAATGACCTTGAACATGCTGGAGTGCAACATTGGAATGCAATGGAACACCAGTGTGACAAAGGTTGGATCACCACACCCACTTGTGTGTGTGGTCATGTGGATCATTGTGGTTTCAAAACGAACACATGCAATGACACTGCAATATGTGTCAAACCATGGTTAGAAAGCCCTAGAACATGCTGGAGTGCAACATTGGAATGCAATGGAGAATCAGTGTGACAGAGGTTGCATCACCGCACCAACTTGAGTGTGTTTGGTCATGTGTATCATTGTGGTTTCGAAAAGAGCACATGCAATGACACTCCAATATGTGTCAAACTATGGTGGCAAACCATGGTCAGAAACCACTAGAACCATGACCACATGCTGGATCATTGTGGTTCGGAAAATAACACATGCAATAACACTCCAATATGTGTTAAACCATGGTCAGGAAGCCCTAGAACATGCTGGAGTGCAACATTTAATGCAAAGGAACACTAGAGTGACATAGGTTGCATCACCACACCCACTTGAGTGTGTGTGGTCATGTGGATCATTATGGTTTGGAAAATAACACATGCGATGAAACTCCAATATGTGTCAAACCATGGTCATAATGACCTTGAACATGTTGGACTGCAACATTGGAATGCAATGGAGCACCAGCGTGACAAAGGATGCATCACCACACCCAATTGAGTGTCTGTTGTCATGTGGATCATTGTGGTTTGGAAAAGAACACATGACAGGACACTCCAATATGTGGCAAACCATGGTCAGAAAGCCGTAGAACATGCTGGAGTGAGACCTTGAAATGCAATGGAGCGCAGTGGGACATAGGTTGCATCACCACACCCACTTGAGTGCGTGTGGTCATGTGGGTCATTATTGTTTCGAAAAGAAGGCATGCAATGACAATCCAATATGTGTCAAACCATGGTTAGAAAGACCTAGAACATGCTGGAGTGCAACATTGGAATGCAATGGAGCTCAAGTGTGATAGAGGTTGCATCACCACACCCACTTGAGTGTGTGTGGTCATGTGGATCATTGTGGTTTGGAAAACAGCACATGCAAGGACACTCCAATATGTGTCAAACCATGGTAATAAAGCCCTAGAACATGGTGGAGTGCAATATTATTAGAATGCAATGGAGCACCAGTGTGACCAAGGTTGCATCACCACATCCACTTGAGTGTGCGTGGTCATGTGGATCATTGTGGTTTGGAAAAGAAGACATCTAATGAGACTCTAATATGTGTCAAACCATGGTCAGAAAGCCCTAGAACATCCTGGAGTGCAACATTGGAATGAAATGCAACACTAGAGTGATAGAGGTTGTATCACCACAGCAACTTGAGTGTGTCTGGTCATGTGGATCATTGTGGTTTAGAAAAGAGCTCATGCAATCACACTCCAATATGTGTCAAACCATGGTCACAAAGCACTAGAAAATGTTGGAGTGCAATATTGGAATGTGATGGAGCACCAGTGTGATAGAGGTTGCATCACCACACCCACTTGAGTGTCTGTGGTCATGTGGATCATTGTGGTTCGGAAAAGAACACATGCAATGACACTCCAATATGTGTCAAATCATGGTCAGAAAGCAGTAGAACATGCTAGAGAGAACATTGGAATGCGATGGAGCACCAGTGTGATAAAGGTCGTATCACCACACCCACTTGAGTGTCTGTGGTCATGTGGATCATTGTGGTTCAGAAAAGAACACATGCAATGACACTCCAATATGTGTCAAACCATGGTCTGAAAGCCCTAGAACATGTTGGAGTGCAACATTGGAATGCAATGGAGCACAAGAGTGATAGAGGTTGCATCACCACACCCACTTGAGTGTGTATGGTCATGTGGATCATTGTGGTTTGGAAAATAACACATGGAATGAAAGTCCAATATGTGTCAAACCATGGTTAGAATGACCTTGAACATGCTGGAGTGCACCATTGGAATGCAATGGAGCACTAGTGTTAAAAAGGTTGCATCATCACACCCACTTGAGTGTGTGTGGTCATTTTGATCATTGTGGTTTCGAAAATAGCACATGCAATGACACTCCAATATGTGTCAAACCATGGCCAGAAAGCACTAGAAATCTTGGAGTCCAACATTGGAATGTGATGGAGCACTAGTGTGACAGAGGTTGCATCACCACACACACTTGAGTGTCTATAGTCATGTGGATCACTGTGTTTCGGAAAATAAGACATGCAATGACACTCCAATATGTGTCAACCCATGGTCAGAAGGCACTAGAACATGCTGGAGTGCAACATTGGAATGCGATGGAGCACCAGTGTGAGAGAGGTTACATCACCATACCCACTTGATTGTATGTGGTGATGTGAATCATTATGGTTTGGAAAAGAACACATGCAATGACACTCCAATATGTGTCAAACCATGGTCAGAAAGCACTAGAAAATGCTGGAGTGCAACATTGAAATGCGGTGGAGAACCAGTGTGACAGAGGTTGCATCAACATGCCCACTAGAGTGTTTGTGGTCATGTGGATCATTGTGGTTCAGAAAAAACACATGCAATAACACTCCAACATGTGTTAAACCATGGTCAGGAAGCCCTAGAACATGCTAGTGTGCAACATTTAATGCAATGGAGCACTAGATTAAAATAGGTTGCATCACCACACCCACTTGAGTGTGTGTGGTCATGTGGATCATTATGGTTTGGAAAATAACACATGTGATGAAACTCCAATATGTGTCAAACCATGGTCATAGTGACCTTGAACATGTTGGAGTGTGCAACATTAGAATGCAATGGAGCACCAGCATTAAAAAGGTTGCATCACCACACCCACTGGAGTGTCTGTGGTCACGTGGATCATTATGGTTTGGAAAAAAACACATGACATGACACTCCAATATGTGGCAAACCATGGTCAGAAAGCCCTAGAACATGCTGGAGTTAGACATTGAAATGCAATGGAGCACTAGTGTGACAAAGGTTGCATCACCACACCCACTTGAGTGTGTGTGGTCATGTGAATCATTGTGGTTTCAAAAAGAACACATGCAATGACACTCCAATATGTGTCAAACCATGGTCAAAAAGACCCAGAACATAGTGGTGTGCAACATTGGAATGCAATGGAACTCTAGTGTGACAGAGGTTGCATCACCACACCCACTTGAGTGTGTGTGGTCATGTGGATCATTGTGGTTTGGAAAAGAACACATGCAAGGACACTCCAATATGTGTCAAACCATGGTCACAAAGCCCTAGAACATGGTGGAGTGCAATATTATTAGAATGCAACGGAGCACCAGTGTGACAAAGGTTGCATCACCACATCCCCTTGAGTGTGTGTGGTCATGTGGATCATTGTGGTTTGGAAAAGAACACATCAAATGACACTCCAATAGGTGTTAACCCATGCTCAGAAAGCACTAGAACATCTTGGAGTGCAACATTGGAATGGAATGCATCACTAGTGTGATAGACGTTGTATCACCACACCAACTTGAGTTTGTTTGGTCATGTGGATCATTGTGGTTTCGAAAAGAGCTCATGCAACGACACACCAATATGTGTCAAACCATGGTCAGAAAGCACTGGAAAATGTTGGAGTGCAACCTTGGAATGTGATGGAGCACTAGTGTGATAGAGGTTGCATCACCACACTCACTTGAGTGTCTGTGGTCATGTGGATCATCGTGGTTCAGAAAAGAACACATGCAATGACACTCCAATATGTGTCAAATCATGGTCAGAAAGCACTAGAACATGCTGGAGCGCAACATTAGAATGCGATGGAGCACCAGTGTGATAAAGGTCACATCACCACACCCACTTGAGTGTGTGTGGTCATCTGGATCATTGTGGTTCGGAAAAGAAAACATGCAATGACACTTCAATATGTGTCAAACCATGGTCAGAAAGCAATAGAACATCCTGGAGCGCAACATTGGAATGCGATGGAGCACCAGTGTGACAAAGGTTAAAACACCATACCCACTTGAGTGTATGTGGTCATGTAGATCATTATGGTTTGGAAAAAACACATGCAATGACACTCCAATATGTGTCAAACCATGGTTAGAAAGCACTAGAAAATGCTGGAGTACAACATTGGAATGCGGTGGAGAACCAGTTTGACAGAGGTTGCATCACCACACCCACTACAGTGTTTATGGTCATGTGGATCGTTGTGGTTCGAAAAAGAACACATGCAATAACACTCCAATATGTGTTAAACCATGGTCAGGAAGCCCTAGAACATGCTAGAGTGCATCATTTAATGCAATGGAGCACCAGAGTGACATAGGTTGCATCACCACACCTACTTGAGTGTGTGTGGTCATGTGGATCATTGTGGTTTGGAAAATAACACATGCGATGAAACTCCAATTATGTCAAACCATGGTCATAGTGAACGTGAAAATGTTGGAGTGCAACATTGGAATGCAATGGAGCACCAGCATGACAAAGGTTGCATCACCACACCCACTTGAGTGTCTGTGGTCACGTGGATCATTATGGTTTGGAAAAGAACACATGACATGACACTCCAATATGTGGCAAACCATGGTCAGCAAGCCCTAGAACATGCTGGAGTGAGACATTAAAATGCAATGGAGCACCAGTGTGACAAAGGTTGCATCACCACACCCACTTGAGTGTGTGTGGTCATGTGGATCATTGTGTTTTGGAAAATAACACATGCAAGGACACTCCAATATGTGTCAAAACATGGTCACAAAGCCCTAGAACATGGTGGAGTGCAATATTATTAGAATGCAATGGAGCACTAGTGTGACAAAGATTGCATCACGACATCCACTTCAGTGTGTGTGGTTATGTGGATCATTGTGGTTTGGAAAAGAAGACATCAAATGACACTCCAATATGTGTCAAACCATGGTAAAAAAGCACTAGAACATCCTGGAGTGCAACATTGGAATGCAATGCATCAGTAGTGTGATAGACGTTGTATCACCACACCAACTTGAGTGTGTTTGGTCATGTGGATCATTGTGGTTTCGAAAAGAGCTCATTCAACGACACTCCAATATGTGTCAAACCATGGTCAGAAAGCACTAGAAAATGTTGGAGTGCAACCTTGGAATGTGATGGACCACTAGTGTGACAGAGGTTGCATCACCACACCCACTTGAGTGTCTGTGGTCATGTGGATCATTGTGGTTCGGAAAAGAACACATGCAATGACACTCCAATATGTGTCAAATCATGGTCAGAATGCACTAGAACATGCTGGAGCGCAACATCGGAGTGCAATGGAGCACCAGTGTGGCAAAGGTTGCATCACCACACCCACTTGAGTGTGTGTGGTCATGTGGATCATTGTGGTTTCGAAAACAACGCATGCAATGAAACTCCAATATGTGTCAAACCATGGTCAGAAAGACCTAGGACATACTGGAGTGCAACATTGGAATGCAATGGAGCTCCAGTGTGACAGAGGTTGCATCACCACACCCACTTGAGTGTGTGTTGTCATGTGGATCATTGTGGTTTGGAAAAGAACACATGCAAGGACACTCCAATATGTGTCAAACCATGGTCACAAAGCCCTAGAACATGGTGGAGTGCAATATTATTAGAATGCAATGGAGCACCAGTGTGACAAAGGTTGCATCACCACATCCACTTGACTATGTGTGGTCATGTGGATCATTGTGGTTTGGAAAAGAACACATCAAATGACACTCCAATATGTGTCAAACCAAGGTCAGAAAGCACTAGAACATCCTAGAGTGCATCATTGGAATGCAATGCATCACTAGTGTGATAGACGTTGTATCACCACACCAACTTGAGTGTGTTTGGTCATCTGGATCATTGTGGTTTCGAAAAGAGCTCATGCCAATACACTCCAATATGTGTCAAACCATGGTCTGAAAGCACTAGAAAATGTTGGAGTGCAACCTTGGAATGTGATGGAGGACTAGTGTGACAGAGGTTGCATCACCACACCCACTTGAGTGTCTGTGGTCATGTGGATCATTGAGGTTCGGAAAAGAACACATGCAATGACACTCCAATATGTGTCAAATCATGGCCAGAAAGCACTAGAACATGCTGGAGTGCGACATTGGAATGCGATGGAGCACCAGTGTGATAAAGGTCGCATCACCACACCCACTTGAGTGTGTGTGGTCATGTGGATCATTGTGGTTTGGAAAAGAAAACATGCAATGACACTTCAATATGTGTATAACCATGGTTAAAAAGCCCTAGAACATGCTGGAGTGCAACATCAGAATGCAATGGAGCACCAATGTGACAGAGGTTACATCACCACGCCCTCTTGATTGTATGTGGTCATGTGGATCATTATGGTTTTGATATGGGGTGGCCCGATCTTCTCAGTAAGCGGATGGCGGTGATGATGGTGGATGATAGATAACTAGGTTGTACCTATGAACTCTCCCGCTCGAACCCTGATGCCAATGCAACAGCTCTCGAACCCTGTAGGATATTCACAACACCACATTCTTGTGCACGTAGCCGTCGACCACGAACGGTAGTTTGCAATCTACTAATTCCTGATGGATCAACAGATCACACTCAATTGAAGTACTATAATTCGAGCACAAGGTAATTCCAGAGGTTCTAGATAGAAACAACTCCAAAATAGTTTTAACGTGGCCTAACCTAATCTAGAGGGTGTTGCCAGGCTTATATGGCCGCTGAAACGTCCGAAAAACACGAAACGAAAACGTGTCTGACACAGTCATATCTGTCCGGATCTAATGGGAACTTTTTCGGCCGGATTATCCGGTCTAAGTGGGCCAGATTATCTGGGGCCGTATATAAAATCGCGCACGAAGTCCTTAGCAGAATCTCCAAAAAAATAGGTCCGGATTATCCGAGGTGTGGGGCCCAGATTATCCAGGGTCTTTTAGACGTGGAAGTACTCATTGGAAAGATCTTGGAATTATTTATCCAACAAGTGCTTATTTTCTTGATTTGGTGTTCGTATGAGGAATCCACGTTCATTTCAATTTTAGGACGTCTGTCTGTCCGAATTGAACGTTCCTTCTCTTTGATGATCTCCCTTGCTTGTATTGCGCCTGCCTCCCTCTCTTCCCTCGCGTGTCCTTGGATGATCATCACGTCGGACTCCTTGCCTTACTCCCTCTCCTTCCCGCTAGCGCTAGTCCGAAGGATATTAAATCTAGTCAAACAATAACACCATGATTTAGGTAGTATAAAGTTCTTATAAATCAAAGTATCTTGTCCAACTAGGAATGCAGTCACCTAATAGTCAGTATTGATTTGACTCAATATTTCCTTCTAGTTCAAGTAGTTAGAATCATTGTAATCCCTGTATATATCCTCATCATCCTCCCTTTCTTCATGAAAAGCTGTCCACAGCTTTGGGTAAGCTGAAAGTGGAAGAACCAAAAAGAATAACATGTACGCAAAGCATATGTATATATAACATGTTGTATTATTGTTGTTCACATGAAAAGTATGTCTAGTATACATCAAGCAACTTAAATTGCAGGTATAAGTGAAGTACAAATAATCATGTCGGAGGGATAACCCCCGGGTAGGCCAAGACGGGACTAGCCGGCCGGCTCCAAGGAGATCACGCCGTCTAGACCCAGACCAAGGAACCACAGCCAGGTGGAATCCCCCACCCGTTCCACATCCAAGTTTCCCTGGCTGGCCTGTCTAGCCGGGTAGCCAGAAAAACCGGCTGGGAGGCTGATCCTAGCCAGCCGCCTCGGATCTGCTGGCGGTAGTACGGTGGGAATGACGCTCCCCGCTGAGAGCACCTTTGAACAGACATGATGGCTAGCCTGGCCGGCTCTACCGGACAACTGTGCCAAAGCTGGAGGCTGACGAGCAAATCAAGGGCTGACAAGGAAAGCTCCGGCTTACGCATAAAGAGCCGGCTGACGAGTAAAGCTAGGGCGTTGGACACTGTATCGTGGTCCTTCCTTGTACTGGAGGCTTGACTGGACCCAGGCCTACCGTTTGGCCCTGTCCAGGCGGCCCACTTTGTAAGGCCCAGATCCAAACAGTAAACCCTAGAACCCATCTTGTAAACTGCCTCCTCAAACAGTATATAAGGGGAGGTAGTGCCAGGGTTCTAGGTAGACAATTACAAGTTAGAAGTTCTCCACATTGGACAAGTTAAGTAGCTCCTTCTGCTCCTTCTAGCAAGGAGTAGCTAAGGAAACAGCTCAAGGAGCGTCTGTATTGGGCATTCGCCCCCCTTCGATAGTAGATCCTTGCAGGAGTAGGAGCTTTACCTCGCCAAGAGGGCTCCGAACCTGGGTACATCCCTGTGTTTGCAGTATCTGTGCCCAAACCATTGCGAGTAACCACCGATAGCATCCTGATTGTCCCCCTCAAGCCATCCTCGATGGTACTGTTGTGTTCCACACCATGACAGTTGGAGCCCACCATGGGGCACAGCGCTTCAGGTAGGTTCATCTTTCACATGGGACATCCACTCGTCGCCGGTGAGCGAGTCGCCTCTGGCGTCGTCCTCACTTTCTGCTCCATTGACTGCGTCCTTAACAATGCATCCTGTTTCGCTGGGGGGGGGGGTTTCCCAAGCGGAGGCTCCATCATGCACTTCGGCGAACACCGCGTCTACATCACCACCGTCGTTGAGGCTTTCCCTCGTGAGGTCGTCACCATCTCTGGCGCGCCCCTGGATTCTCCGCTTCACGTGTTGCCAGCGGCAGCGTCGAGGTCATGATGGCAGGCTCGGTGGAGAACCGTCACCCGCCTCTGGAGCGCAACATGGACGGCCGCGCCACCAACTCACGCCTCCCGAACCAGGACCTACTCAACTCGTCCATCGAACACCTCCGCAACCCCATCACCCCCATCAAGGTAGACCCATCTGCAGCTGTGGCAGCCCTAAAGGATACTCACCAGAATCTTCTAGAAGAAGTTGGCAAGGTGGCAGCCGCCTAGTGGCGGATGAACACGACCATGCGCGAGTACAACATCATGCATGGCTTCGACCTCTTGCCCGGCGCCAGCCGCCTGGCCCAGCCACAAGGCCGAAGCCTCGGCTCGGAGATGGATGGCGCTGTTGATCTGCGTACACCTGAGGTACAACCAGTCTACAACACCCCCGCCAAAAACATGAGGGCCGCGGAGGCAGCAGTTGTAGAGCTAAGCCACTTGGAGGGCGAGGAGCTGCTCCGTTAGCAGGCACGTGTCCAGCTCCTCGTGGTCGCGGCAAACAAATAGCAAGCTGAGGCAGAACTCGGCATGGCAGCAACATCAGAACCCAACTGGCTCGCCGGATGGTGGATCCGGCTGCAGGCGACAGCAAGGCATCTTCCCCAAACGGAGCAAGGCCGAGCAACCACCCACGCGGTGGATCTATAGGCCGTGGGCACAATGCCCGTGACGCGGCAGCTGTTACTAGCAAAAACCGCGAGCCGGCTGATGAAGCCGGAAAAGACCAAGCTCTACCCAAGTCCCGCCTATCCGGTCGGCTGGGACTGCTCGAGCCGGAGGAACAGCAAGACGCGTGCGCACGAATCGACCTACTAGTCCAGTTACGCGCGCTAGAAGAAGAAAGTCCAGCCGGGCCAAGATGTTTTAGACCGCGCATCTGGAACGAGCCGTTTCCAAAGGTATTTTCGCTCCCAAGGGATATGCCAAAATACAATGGCTCGGTCAAGCCGGAGGACTGGTTGGTGGACTACACCACCGCTGTGGGAATCGCAAACGGCAACCGCCGGGTGGTAGTACGCTACGCCCCTCTCATGCTCCTTGACTCTGCTAGGACGTGGCTCAATAGCGTCCCCGACAACAGCATCAATGCGTGGATCGATTTCGAGAAGTCGTTCGTCCGCAACTTCACCGGTACCTACAAGCGCCCAGGCTGACCTGACGAGCTCTCTCTTCGCATACAGGGTCCGGATGAATCGGACCGCTCCTACATCACCCGATGGACGAGCATGCACAACTCCTGCGAGGGGGTATGAGAGCACCAGGCGGTGGACTTCTTTATCAATGGCTGAAGAGTCGGCACCATGCTCAAACACAAGCTCCGCCGGGTGGATCCCACAACCATGGCGTAGACCATGGCCATCGCAGACAAGTACACCACAACCGACGCGGCAATGAAAAGATCTGTTCGGGTGGATGACCAAGGGCAAATAATCGTTTACATCGCCGTAGATCGTCGCCAGCCAGAAGGAAATGGCCACAATTCTAGGCGGCATGACAACCGCCACGGAAAGAGAAAGTATGACCAGCCGGATAACCAGTATGGTTCCAGGCAGGTAGCGGCAGTGCAGGAGGATCCGGCTGCAGGCGGAAGCCGGAGACAGAAGCCCGATGACCAGCCTCTGAGGCCCAAGTACACCATCGAGTCGATGCTTGATGGGCCATGCAAGTTCCATAGCGGAGGCAACAAACCGACTACGCATACCACACGACAGTGCACCTAGAAGAAGAAGATGGTAGAGATCGCTGGTACACCGGCTGCACAGGCACCGCCTCCTCCAGCCAGTGGGCTGCCAGGCGATCGCAATAACCAGCGCCAAAGGGAAGATGATGATAACAACTACCCCCGACAGGTGGGAAACTACCACATATTCACAACGGAGCTGGAGACCAAGCACACCAAGAGGCATCGCGAGGCGGAAGTGAACGCAATCATTCCTCCCGTTCCCCAGTACCTAAACTGGTCGGAGCAAGAAGTTGCATGGAGCCGGAAGGACCAGCCAGCTGAGCTGCCTCAGCCAGGCACCTACACGATGGTTTTGGATCCTATCATTGTCTCCCAGAAGCATTCCTGTAGGTTCTCTCGCATCCTCGTAGACGGAGGGAGCAGCATCAACCTCCTGTACCGTAGCTCGCTAGACCGGCTCGGTATCAGCGAGTCGCAGCTGGAGCCGTTAAGCACCTCCTTCCATAGAGCCGTCCCGGGCCCGTTGCACTTGCCCATCGGAAAGATCCAGGTGGACGTGATCTTCAGCATGGAGGATAACTTCCACCACGAGCCCATCTGGTTCGAGGTGGTAAACCTCTGTAGCGCGTACCACACAATCCTAGGGTGCCCGACGCTCACCAAGTTCATGGCGGTACCGCATTACACGTACCTCAAGATGAAGCTACCAGGACCCAAGGGCGTCATCACCCTGGCTGGTTGCTATAGACGGTCTGTGGAGTGTGCCACAGACGGGTACAAGATATCGGAAGCGCATAATGATGCAGAACGTGGCGGCCCTATAGAAGGACATGCAGGCTGGCAAGCCCAAGCCGGTCGGAGAAGCGCAGTTCAAGCCATCCAAGAGCACGAGAAAGATCTTGTTGAACGAGGCCGAGCCGGACAAGTTCGTCCTGGTCGGAGACGGCCTCGACAACAAATAGGAATGTGCGCTCGTCGACTTCCTCCATGAGAATCCAGATATCTTCGCATGGTCCCCCAAGGACATGCTAGGTGTTCCGAGGGATCTCACCGAGCAATCTTTACATGTTAGGCCGGACGCAAAGCCAGTCAACCAGTCACTACTTTGCCGGATAATTCAGGGG
Source organism: Avena insularis (assembly GCA_023614405.1). NCBI lineage: Eukaryota > Viridiplantae > Streptophyta > Magnoliopsida > Poales > Poaceae > Avena > Avena insularis. The sequence goes on along the minus strand of CM042684.1, from coordinate 273,466,117 downwards.
ATCTGGGTCAGGTGTTCTTTGGGTTCCAAGGGAGCTCACTGAGCACTCTTTTGCTCTCAATGAAGACCTTTGTGTAGTGGCTTTGGCTCAGGTGGAAGATCTGGCTTCCTGCTTTGCTCTTCCCTTGTCAGTAGAAGCTTTTGACGGGTTGGGACAAATTACACAGCTCATTCAGGGGATAACCCTTTCACCTAATTTGCCGGATCGAAGAGTGTTTGTTTGGGGTGATAGCTATACACCTTCGAAGTATTATAATTTTTTGTTTGGACAACTACCGTAAGATGCGGCCCTTAATGCTATTTGGGATTCAAAATCTTTGCCAAAAATTAAAGTGTTCTGCTAGCTTCTCATGATGGATAGGCTCAACCCAAAGGATCTGATGCTATGTAAAAATTGGAAAGTGGAAGCAGGGCCTGAATGCATCCTTTGCAGCGATACACGTAGGGAGACCAGAGGTCATCTATTCTTTGAATGTATGTTTGCAAATCAGTGTTGGGACTTCCTAGATATTCATTGGAATAATTTGGGTACATTTGCTGAAATCTTTGTATCTGCGAGAAATTACTTCTCGGGACCATGTTTTATGGAAGTGGTGGCGTGCGCCACCTGGAAAATATGGAAGGTTAGAAATGATGACATATTCAGAGGTCAGCCAGTGAGTTTTAATCAGTGGAAGATGGGGTTCCAAAGTGATCTTCTCTTGCATAAATATAGGGTGAAGTCGACCCTGGTGCAAACACTTGTAGAATGGATCTTTTCCCACTTTGTGTAATTTGTGTTCTCCCTTGTTTTACTTACCATAGACATTTCTTATCCCTGATGTTTTTCTTCCCCTTTAGACTTTGTACATAGAAGGATTATTTTTCAGTAATATATAAAATCACACCATAGGGGCTTTCCCTACGGTAAAGGTTTCAAAAAAACAGTCACTACGCCGCTTCGTAGAAGAAAAAAGAAGAACCATTGGTGAGGAGATCACCCGGCTAATCGCAGCCAGATTCATCATGGAGGTTTTCCACCCGGAATGGCTGGAAAACCCCGTACTCGTGCTAAAGAAGAACAAGACTTGGCGCATGTGTGTTGACTACACCAGTATAAACAAAGCATGCCCCAAAGATCCATTCGCCAAGGATAGACCAAGTGATCAATTCCACGGCCGACTGTGAGCTGTTGTCATTTCTGGACACATACTCTAGCTACCACCAGATCCAGCTAAACCCCGATGATCAAATAAAGACATCATTCATCACGCCCTATAGATCCTACTGCTACACCACTATGCCGTTCGGGGTAAATAACGCTGAAGCAACATACCAACGCTGCATGCAGAAATGCTTGCAGACTCAGATTGGCAGAAACATGCACGCCTACGTGGATGATGTGGTAGTCAAGACCAAGGAGCACCAAACACTCCTTGAAGATATAAAGGAAACATTCACCAACCTCCGCTAGTTCCAGATGAAGCTGAACCCAGAGAAATGTGTGTTCGGCGTCCCAGCTGGTCAGCTCCTCGATTTTCTCGTATCAGAGCAAGGAATCGAGGCGAACCCAGAGAAGATCGGCACAATCGAGCGCATGCAGCTGCCCAAGAACTTACGAGATGTCCAGAAGTTCATCGGATGCCTGGCCTCCCTCAGCCGGTTCATGGGCTGGGCGAAAAAGCACTCCCGCTGTACCAACTCATGAAGAAGACGAACAAATTTTTCTGGACATCGCAAGCGGACGAAGCTTTCGGTGACCTCACGCACATGCTCACCTCACCACCCATTCTGGCAGCACTAGCAGCAAAGGAGCCCATGATGATGTACATCGCAGCAACCAACCAGGTCATGAGTGTGGTGCTAGTAGTCGAGAGGCCAGAAGAAGGAAAAGCGCGGCCGGTGCAACGACCGGTGTACTACTTGAGTGAGGTACTCTCGCTCTTGAAGCAGAATTACCCTCACTACCAGAAGCTAGTGTATGCCGTGTACATGGCCACCAAGAAATTGAAGAACTACTTCCAGGAGCACTCCATCCAGGTGGTGGCGCTCGCGCCACTTTTAGAGATCATCAGGAATAGAGATGGCACATGCCGGGTGGCGAAATGGGCCATAGAGCTCGTCGCCCATAACATTCAATACGAGGCAAGAACGGCGATCAAGTCTTAGGACCTGGCGGATTTCCTTGTTGATTGGGTAGAGACGTAGTACCTGCCGCCTTGCTCTGACTCGATGCATTGGAAGTTGCATTTCGACGGCTCCATGATGTACGCAGGGCTCGGAGCCGGAGTGGTCATCACCTCTCCCAAAGGAGACCGGCTGGAATATGTGCTACAGATCCATTTCCGTGCGTCCAACAATGTCGCGGAATACGAGGCGCTCGTCCATGGCCTCAAGATGGCAAAAGAAATAGGCATCCGATGCATCCTATGCTTCGGTGACTCCGATCTAGTGGTACAGCAAGTGTCGGGTGACTGGGACACCAGGGACCCAAACATGGCTCTATATCGTTTATTCGTGCCGCAGTTGTGCGCCTGTTTCGAAGGGTGCGAGTTTCACCATGTTCCCAGGGTAAACAACGAGGCCATGGACACGCTCGCCCGCATCGTGTCAACAAGACAAGCAATTCCGCGTAGAGTCTCCCTCGAGCACCTGCGTAAGCCATCAATCACGTCGTCTCTTGAATCCAACTCGATAATATTGGATGCGGACCAGGGGACTGTCGGCTCCAAGACCTCCGTGACTCCTCCATGTCCGGGAACTGCTCCACCACACCCGAGGACTGCTCCAGCGCACCCAGAAACTGATCCACTGCACCCGGGGACTGCTACACTACACTCGGGGACTACTTTACCCCACCCAGGGACTACCACGTCTAGCCTGGAGGCTTCCAGCTCCGCTGCTTCGCTGGGTCGACCACTAGACGGATCCGGCCCGGCCATCCGCACAGAGGTGAATCTGCTCATGCAGGCGGTATACGCCATCCGGGAAACCCCTACATGGGCCAAGCCATTCATAAAATTCCTAGCAAGAGAAGAACTGCCCGAAGAGGAGGTAGAAGCATGGCATGTGAAGCGAAGAGCCAACACATACACCATCATCAACAACCAGCTCTACAAGCGCAATGTGGGGGCATTTATCAGCGGTGCGTGAGCCGGGAAGAAGGAAACCGGTTGCTGACCGACATTCACTAGGGTGAGTGTGGCCACCACGCGTCATCACGAGCCATAGTGGCAAAGACATTCCTCCATGGGTTCTACTAGCCCACGGCACTGGAAGACGCCGAGCAAATCGTCAAAGCATGCAACGGTTGTCAGAGGTTTAGTCAGCAGAAGCACACTCCGTCTGCAGCACTCAAGACAATTCCCATCACCTGGCCATTTGCCATCTAGGGGCTCGACATGGTCGGCCCTTTTAAAATGGCTAGATCCGCCATGACTCACTTGCTAGTGGCAATGGACAAATTCACCAAGTGTATAGAGGCAAAACCAATAAAGAAGCTGGATGGACCAATGGTGGTCAAGTTCTTCACAGACATAATCACACGCTTTGGCTACCCCAATAGCATCATAACCGACAACGACACAAATTTCGCCAAGGGAGCTTTCGCACGGTTCTTCGGGGACAAGGGCATTCGCCTGGACCTGGCATATGTGGCTCAATCCAAATCCAATGGACAGTGCAAATGAGCAAATGGCCTAGTCCTAGCCGGAATCAAGCCTCGGCTGATCAAGGCACTGATGCGATCCCCCGACTGCTGATTGAGGAGCTGCTAGCTGTGCTTTGGAGCCTTTGCACCACACCAAACCAGTCCACCGGCTACACTCCTTTCTTTCTCGTCTACAGGGTGGAGGAGGTTTTGTCCACAAACATCGAGTTCGACGCACCCCGCAAACTACTTTACACAGAGCAGCAAGCCAAAGAAGCATATGAAGCCAGCATGGATCTCCTTGAAGAAGCACGCGAGCTGGCCTTGTCCAGATCCGCCATCTACCAGCAAAACTTGCGTCGTTACCGCACCAGCCGGATCCGCAGCGTCTCGTTCCGCGAGGGCGACCTGGTGCTAAGGCTAGTACAAGACACCAAGGGGATGCACAAGCTATCTCTGCCTTGGGAAGGCCCATTCATCATCAGCCGGGCCCTACATAGCAACTCATACTACCTCATCAACGCCCGCTAGCCGGAAAAGAAGAAGATGGATCGCTCAGGCGAAGAAACTGAATGCCCATGGAACGAGAGCCTGCTTCACCCCTTTTACACTTGAACAAAAAGTGTATGTATCTTACCTTTATGTAATCGACAAGCATGGGAGCCTCGACATAGTCTCGGGGACTCCACAATAAATTATCAAGTCATGCTTCACAATTTGGTTTTCTGGCTGCATTGCTCTAGCCCCGGAGCCGGCGATCCATCTCGAGGACTCGCCGGTTGACCCAGATGGCCACGCGATCCACATGGAAAAGTATAGTACGCGGTTCCTAGGGTTTCCTCTTTGTTTCCGGCTGCAGACCACAAGCCGGCTGACAGATTCAGGAATAGCATAATGCTCGAAGGCCCCTACACAAAAAAACCATGAGGAAAACAAAGACGTCTAGACGTCCCTACTGCACTCGCTCGCCCAAGGCCAATGACCCAAACCCAAAGTATCGTGCAATACGCCTACCAAGCTACCCCTTCGACTCCGGCTAGAAGCCAGCAAGGGAACAACATCAAAACTGGCCAATGCTCACTGAGAAAAGGGCAAAGCCATTGGATTTGCATGAAACATCAAAACTTCAAAACTAGTAAATCTAAGATTACAGTTTACCTTGCGTCTGTTTAACCAGGCAAACACGTTGTTTGTTTCTATGTTTGCATGAGCAAAAGTTCCACGACAAACACCCAAGCCGGAGGATAGTAGCTTCTAGGCGGCAGCAGAGTAGGTCAAGGAGATTCGACCCGACTGTATACTCCAGCCGGCCTGAACCTCGGGGACTACACCTTGTGGGTGCGCTTGCATGCCCCCACACAGAAACCTGCAAAAAGATAACAACATAAAGGAGCTTTGACCCGGCTGTATCCTCCACCCGGCCCGAACCTCGCGGCCTACACTGGGTGCGCTTACACGCCCCCACATAGAAACAAGCATGCAACAAATGCAAAACAGAAAGTGCAATAAAGAACTAAGACGATTGTTCAACAGGGAGGCGATGCTCCCACCAGAGTTTAGTAACAAGAGCAAAGACGATTGTTCGACACCACAAAGAAAAGACAGGTTCTTTATCGACAAATACTCCCGCCATACCAGGGATCAGGTTTAACTAGCTGGTAGAGGGGCCGGAGGCACTGGCTGGGGCTTGGCTGCTGGAGGAAACGTCGGTCGAGGCGGTTTGGGGTGCAGCCGGGGCTTCAGTGGGCAACACAACCGGGTCGTGGTGATACGCCTGTGTGCCAACCGGGTCACTGAAGTCACGGTCCAGCTAGACGAAGCTCCCGATCTTCACGCCATAAGAGCGGATATCAGGAACCTCGGCGCGAAGCTAGTCATAGCTGGTGCCTTGGAGAAATACGTGAGAAAGGCTACACATATCCACATCTGGGTACTGGGACTTCAACAGCGCCAACACCATGTCTGCACCGCCCCGAGCCTCACATTCCCGAGCCACATCCATAAGATCTAGAGCGCCAGACAGCTTCTCGGCCAGAGCATCAATGGTGGCCGGCAGGACGGTGTCAGGCCAGAGGTAGTCGTGAACCTCGAGAGCAGCGGCACGAAGCCGGTTCGCCTCCTCGCTCACGACCGCCACCAGCTCTCCTAGGTGGAGATCCCGCTCTGGATCCATCTCAGGGATGAGGGCCAGCGTCTGATCAGTTGACTCAGGATTCTGAGCTGCACCCTGGAAAAGAGACAATGGTCAATGTGGGCTGCAGAAGATAAAACCGCGATACCAGCTGAGATTGAGAACACTTACGGACAATGCTCTCCACGATCTGGCAGAGCTCTCCCAGCGTCACCGCCTCCCTGGCCTTTGAAGATTTGAGGGCATCTTCCTAGGTGGCATAGAGCACCTACAGATTCTTCAGTGCCTCAGTCCGGGTGTCCGCCACCTTCTTGGCCTGGCCAGCCTTGATCTCCATCTTCTGCAGGAGGGTAACCAATATTCAACAAGAAGCGCGAGAAATTCCGCAATCGAGAAGATATGGCGGAGCAATCAATCTTACGGCCCAGGTCGCGCGAGGTCTTGGTGGCATCGACGAGAGCCCTCTTCGTAAAAATCAAAGTAAGAACGAGCCGTCGTGTGAGACCGTGAACAAACATCAAGATTGGCAACAGTACGCATACCTCGACGGAGGCCCCCAGTGCCTTGGCGTGGCCAAGCCCTTGCTCCAGCGCCTCCACTAGCTGGTGGGCCTGGCCAATGGCCAAGGGCGCCACCCCCGATAACTGCGCTAGGGCGGCGTCCAGCGGCAGTGCAGCCCGAGCCGGCGTCCAGCCGGTGACCTGAAGGTCATCGTCGCTCACCGGAGCCGCGGAGGGCCCACCCACCTGCTAGACAGGGACCTCTGGCTGTGGCACCTCCACCAGCCCCTCCACCCGGTAGGCGCTAGAGTCAGCGGCCAATGTCGAGCTAGAGGGAGGCGCGGCCGTGCCGGTGCGCCCAAGAAGAAGACCCTCGGCAAGTCGAGAGACGGCCCTGGCCCGGTGAAGACTCGCGGGCGTAGACGGCGACACCACCTCTGTCGCATCCGCACCGGCCCCAGCTGGCGGAGCAGATGCCTCCTCGGGGGCCGGAGCCGGCACGACCTCGGTCACCATAGCCGGCGCACTTCCCTCCCTGGGAGGCGGAGGGGCGGACCCAATGGCGCCGGTTGCGGAGCCGGGCAAGGCCATCGCCTCGCTAAGAGAAAGTCAAGGGTGAACAAAGCAAGCGTGAGCCAATCAACGCAAGTATTGGGAGTCAATAAGCACCTACTCGGCGATGCTCGGCATGGTGGCCGCAGGTCTGGGGCGACGACTCTTCTTGGTGCCACCTCCAGTCGGCGTAGTGCTCTTCGGGGCGACACGTTTCCCCCTGGCCCTGGGCGTGGAGGCATCGGCAAGATCCACATCCTCGCCATGCACGGCTGATTCGAACACAAGCAAAACATCAGGTTGGCGTCTAGAGCACAACAGGAAAGGACGAGGAAGAAACTCTCACCGGGTGGGAACTCGCAGCCCTCACCGTCCCGCATGGGGAATCGCTCCGGCTCCACTGGTGAAGCCTTGGCGGGCTTGTGGTCCGCTGCAAAGTTGGGGAGCTCAGTGTCTCCCATGTCGTCCTCCGTTAGCTCCGCCGCAAAAAGCTAGTCAACAAGGGAAGATAAGAGGCACGAAACAGGAATCCCTCGGGAAAATCCACTAGGAAAAGAGGAGAAAAAGGCACACCTTTGGCGGGAGCCGGCCGCGGTGGTGCATCCGGCAGGAGAACTCCCAGTCCTCCTCCAACGCCTCCTTGGATATGGTGGCAAGCCACTCACGGAGGGCCGCGTACAGCACGTCCAGCAGGGACACCCGGGTGGGGTTCAGATGGCCGGAGAGGTGGCACATCTTGTGCGACCGGTGCTGTAGCGGTAGCACACGACTCGCCATCTAGGACAGCAAAATGTCCTGCCCGATGAGCCGCTCCTTCTCCAACAGGACCACCAGCCGGGCGGCCATCCGGTCGATATCGCCTTGGGCGCCCAAGTGCTGGATGCTCCAGGCCGTCTGGGTGGAAGGGACATTCGCGAAGACCGGAATCTTGATCCAGTCCACCTCGGTGTGTTGCGCACGTAGAAGTACGAGCGCTGCCAGAGCTTGACGGTGTCCGGAAGCTCCAAGCGCGGCATCACCGCTGACGGTCGCGGGTAGATGGCGCAGCAGCCCGTCTCTGTCAGTGGGTCTCCCTTGCAAACCACCTGATCCTTGAAGTGAAAAAACTTCAAGAAGTTCGCGGTATCGGGGCGGACGCCGAGGTATGCCTCGCAGCAGGCCGCGTGATGCGACATCATCGCCATGGTGTTGGCTTCGAGATGGTGGAGCTGAAGGTTGAAGGAGACAAGCAGCTCTAGGACGAACCGGCTCAGTGGCTGCCCAGGCCCTGAGCAAAGTGGCGAGGAAGACGACGGTCTCGCCAGGCTGAGGGTTGGGCATCCGCTCGCCCTCCGGCGCAAGGCGGTGCTTCACCAACCACTCCGACAGCAGGAACCTCCCCCGCTGATACTTCCTCACCAACTCCTTGGTGACATACGAGCCACACCACCCGCCGGCAACGTCGAGCAGCACATTGTTCGGGAAGGTGGACGTGATTGAAGCGTGGGGGCCCGTTGTCATGGAAGCAAAGGAACGACGCCGGTGACCAAGAAGCAGCGGCGCAGAGGAGCAGTGGAGGGCTAGAGCGTGAAGGAGAGTAGGGGCGGCAGGCACATGAAGACGAAGTAAAAAAACCCGCTCCTTGGCGTCCCTATTTATCGAGCGCGCTAGGTGCCCTCCCTCCGTGTTCCACTTGGTAGGCAACTGCCCCACTTCTCCACGATGGTTCGGGGCTGATCGCGTGCGCTAGCGTCACGTGCACAGAAGATCATGTAGGGGTTACTGCGGGAGGCAAACCGCGCCCACGATCTCGAAGAAACCGCAATGATGAAGGCGTGCGTGCAGTTACCAAAAAACTGCCGTGGCAGACTAAGAAGTCAAACTGACGCGACGCGTGCCAGAAGTGGCAGGTGTGGCTGATGCAAGCAACAACAACAGCAAATTGGTGATCCCTCTTGGCTGGGTGCGGCAGCCGGTCAAGAGGATCACCGCTCACACCCTGTGGGTGGGGGCATCGGCCCCGCAGACGGTAAACCCCAGCCGAGAAACAGCGAAGAATCTCAAGCCGGTACAAGACAAAGGAAAACGACAAAGCACCTACAACATCAATCATTTCAAATGAGCACACAAGAACTTCTCCATGAGGCCAAGTCCTAACGCGCTCAGGGACTAGTGTCGGGGGATAAACCCCGGGTAGGCCAAGATGGGACCAACCGGGCGGCTCCAAGGAGATCACGCTGTCTGGACCCAGACCAAGGAACCATAGCCGGGTGGAATCCCCCACCCGGTCCACATCCAAGTTTCCACGGCTGGCCCGTCTAGCCGAGTAGCCAGAAAAACAGGCTGGGAGGCTGATCCTAGTCGGCCGCCTTGGATCCGCTGGCGGTAGTACGGTGGGAATGACGCTCCCCGTTGAGCGCACCTTTGACCGGACAGGATGGCTAGCCTAGCCGGCGCTACCGAACAACTGTGCCCAAGCTGGAGGCTGACGAGCCAACCAAGGGCTGACGAGGAAAGCTCCGGCTTACGCATTAGAGCCGGCTGACGAATAAAGCAGGGGCGCTGGACACTGTAGTGTGGTCCTTCCCTGTACTGGAGGCTTGACTGGATCTAGGCCTATCGTTTGTCCCTGTCCAGCCGGCCCATTTTGTAAGGCCCAGATCCAAACAGTAAACCCTAGAACCCATCTTGTAAACTGCCTCCTCAACTAGTATATAAGGGGAGGTAGTGCCAGGGTTCTAGGTAGACAATTACAAGATTGAAGTTCTCCACATTGGACAAGTTAAATAACTCCTTCTTCTCCTTCTAGCAAGGAGTAGCTAAGGAAACATCTCAAGGAGCATCTGTATTGGGCATTCGCCCCCCTTCGATAGTAGATCCTTGCAGGAGTAGGAGCTTTACCTCGCCAAGAGGGCTCCAAACCTGGGTACATCACTGTGTTTGCAGTATCTATGCCCAACCCGTTGCGAGTAGCCACCGATAGCATCCTGATTGTCCCTCTCAATCCATCCCCGATGGTACTACCGTGTTCCACACCACGACAAATCATGATCATGGTGAAAACAACTAAGTAGATAGTCTTGTTCTTCAATATTAAATTCAGTTTTCTCAAAGAATACCTATGATCAAATTTGTGAACAAGATCAAACCAATTCAATATGTGTGAAAACCAAATTGATTCATGCCATGCTTCAACTGCGCTACTTTGATTATTATTAACATGATCATGTTGTCTAGTATGTAAGATGCTACTCAATTTGCAAATATCAAGGAAGTTTAAAGTAGTAACATAACTAGACAAAGACTTTTGGGACAAACACAATGAATATGAAAACTTGGGTTCTATTCTAGCAAGATTAGAACAACCCAACATAGGTAAAATTACTTGTGTTGGTTGGAATATATCAACTAGACCATAATGTATTTCCATAATATCTCGAACATGAACTATTGTCCCATAGCAAACATTTTGTGACACATTGCATATATGGCTGAAAACAGCTTGTTTCAGTTCAGCGATTCTATCACAAGTAATGCATATGTGATCCACAAGAAAATTTTCATCCATGCTATATTCACCAATTAGATTGAACGTGAAACAAGGAGAATATGTGCTAGAATTTAGACATGAAATTTCAGAAATATTGCCCATAGCTCAACTCATACTCATAGGTTCATTTAGCATGATGGAATACACAATATCAGTAGGTGGTATTCAAGCAAGTATTTCTTTATGTGTAATCAGGACCACATGATCAAAATTTGAATTTGGTAAACTATCACATGGTGTTGAAAGATAAGTGCAAGGCAAATCACAAGGAGGCATCAACAAAGGAATAGACTCATAATATGTTGCGCTTGTTGTTTGTAGCTCCAAATTAGTACCTATATCAATAGTGTTCTCTTCACATCTAGTAGATACCGTTACATCCTCCGCAAGTGATAGTGCACAATCCGATGATGCAGGTTGTAAAATAGATGGCTCCCTTTCTTCAAAAGCAACCTGCATAGCACAAGAAACAATACCAGGAGTAGAGATGATTACATTAGTAGAATCCTCATCTGTCTCATCAACTCTCACTCTCGGTTCTTGTACGACAGGATCAACATGTGGTTTTATGTTGGTGGTTACAGGTGCACATAGGTTTTGACGCCTAATCTCCTGAAATTTCTTAATACGTGTACATGACTGAGGTTGATATTCATGTCTTTGTTGAATTGCCGCTGTAAGAGCCTCAATCGAATGCTGCAAGGTGGTGACATTTACGTTGAGTGATGTCACTTGAGTTTGAAGATTAGTGACTACGCCAGTATTCTGATCCACTATCTCTTGTATGTCCTTGATATTCCCATCAATGGACTCACGCCAATTAGCAAGCTCCTTATCCTTCTTTTGCTGTGACACAACATCATCATCACTCAAAGACATGATTAGTAGGTTAGTGCAAAAATCAAAATCTGTTTGGTGGAAACACTCATAACTCACTCACAACTGACAACAAAGGAGATCTTACCATTCCAAAGTGAATAGAGATGCTTTACCAAACGTAGTCAAAGACTTATGCACTAAGGTGATGAAGTGAATATCAAAGGTATAGAGAAAGATCACAGGCACACAGGTTATTTATGGTGGAGCTCTAGGTATGGTATCCTAAGTACACCGCAAACAAGTCCTAGTGCTGATCGTACAAAAATCCAAGAAACACACACATGGAGATACATGTGGCAATGCAACTATGAAGGATGTTGCACTATGCTGAGAGACACTAACAAAGCTCAAAGTAAACTGGCACAAAATTGCTCAATCTACCGGTGCACAAAGTTATCACTAGGCCTCTTGCTCAATTTCTCCTTTTCATTTTCTTTTTCTTTTGTATAGCTTCTTTCTCTTTTTGCTTTTCTTTCTTTTGCTATATGATCTTGCTCTTTTTTTAAATATATATCACACACGGCCAATTTACAAAGCACAACACCAAAACCCTATGAGCAGCCTGTAAGAGCGGAAACTAGTCTCAATGGGAAAGTTCCTACACTTATGAAATAGAATGGCTGTAGCTAAGGTTTGGAAAATTGCACAATTTCACAATTTTTTTATATGGCTGTCGTGGCATAAAATTGGGGAAAATATGTGCCCTGGCAGAGAATCTATACCTCACGGCAGAATCCTAGCCGCGGCAGAAAAAAGGGTGGTTTCTGTGCCACGGCAGATTTGGTAGGATTTTTTTTATTCTGACTCAGCCAAGAGTAAATAACCAGGACTCTTAGCTTAGATCGGATCTGACCTGGTGGTGGCAGAAACAATGGTGGAGAACTCGACTAGAATAACTAGAAAGCAAAAACAAATCTACGATATGGCAACTAGAACAAATCTAGATCTAGAATAATAGAGGAACACGACCAACAACTATTACTCGAATACAATGTAACCTAGGATATGGCAACTCTTTTTGTGGGGATTTTTCTGTATAGGACGAAAACCACGAACTAATCTATGGATGGATTTGTGGATGCTTACCGAGGCAACGAGGAAATCTGACACCAAGATGATATGGCTCACCGAGTAAACCCAGCGCTCTGATACCAAGATGATATGGGGTGGCCCGATCTTCTCAGTAAGCGAATGGCGGTGATGATGGTGGATGATAGATAACTGTAGCTATGAACTCTCCCGCTCAAACCCTGATGCCAATGCAATAGCTCTCGAACCCTGTAGGATATTCACAACACCACACTCTTGTGCATGTAGCCGTCGACCACGAACGGTAGTTTGCAATCTACTAATTCCTGATGGATCAACAGATCACACTCAATTGAAGTATTATAATTTGATCACAAGGTAATTCCAGAGGTTCTAGATAGAAACAACTCCAAAATAGTTTTAACGTGGCCTAACCTAATCTAGAGGGTGTTGCCAGGCTTATATGGCCGCTGAAATGTCCGAAAAACACGAAACGAAAACGTGTCTGACACAGCCAGATCTGTCCGGATCTGATGGGAACTTTTTGGGCCAGATTATCTGGTCTAAGTGGGCCAGATTATCCGGGGCCGTACAGAGAGTCGCGCACGAAGTCCTTAGCATAATCTCCAAAAAAACAGGGCCGGATTATCCGGGGTGTGGGGGCTGGATTATCCAAGGTCTTTTAGACGTGGAAGTACTCATTGGAAAGATCTTGGAATTATCTATCGAACAAGTGCTTATTTGCTTGATTTGGAGTTCGTATGAGGAATCCACGACCGTTTCAATTTCAGGACTTCTATTTGTCCGAATTGAACGTTCCTTCTCTTCGATGATCTCCCTTGCTTGTATTGTGCCTGCCTCGCGCTCCTCCCTCGCGCATCCTTGGATGATCATCACGTCGGACTCCTCGCCTTCCTCCCTCTCCTTTCCGCTAGCGCTAGTCCGAAGGATATTAAATCTAGTCAAACAATAACACCATGATTTAGGTAGTATAAACTTCTTATAAATCAAAGTATCTTATCCAACTAGGAATGTAGTCACCTAATAGTCATTATGGATTTGACTCAATATTTCCTTCCAGTTCAAGCAGTCAGAATCATTGTAATCCCTGTATATATCCTCATCAGGTTTGGAAAAGAACACATGCAATGACACTCCAATATGTGTCAAACCATGGTCAGAAAGCACAAGAAATGTTGGAGTGCAACATTAAAATGCGATGGAGCACCAGTGTGATAGAGGTTGCATCACCACAGCCACTTGAGTGGCTATGGTCATGTGGATCATTGTGGTTCGGAGAAGAACACGTGCAATGACACTCCAGTATGTGTCAAACCATGATCAGAAAGCACTATAACATGCTAGAGAGCAACATTGGAATGCGATGGAGCACCAGTGTGATAGTGGTTGCATCAGCACACCCACTTGAGTATGTGTGGTCATGTGGATCATTATGGTTTGGAAAATAACACATGCAATGACACTCCAATATGTGTCAAACCATGGTCAGGAAGCACGCAAAAATGCTGGAGTGCAACATTGGAATGTAGTGGAGCACCAGTGTGACAGAGGTTACATCACCACGCCCACTAGAGTGTCTCTGGTCATGTGAATCATTGTGGTTCGGAAAAGGACACATGAAATGACACTCCAATATGTGTCAAACCATGGTCAGGAGCCATAGAACATGCTAGAGTGCAACATTGGAATGCAATGGAGCACTAGTGTGATAGAGGTTGTATCACCACACCCACTTGAGAATGTGTGGTCATGTGGATCGTTGTGGTTTGGAAAAGAACACCTGCAATGACACTCCAATATGTGTCAAACTATGGTTAGAAAAGCCCTAGAACATGATGGAGTGCAATATTGGAACGTAATGGAGCACCAGTGTGAAAAAGGTTGCATCACCACACCCACACTTGGGTGTGCGTGGTCATGTCGATCATTGTGGTTTGGAAAAGAACACATGTAATGACACTCCAATTTGTGTGAAACCATGGTCAGAAAGCCCTAGAACATGCTCGAGTGCAACATTGGAATGCGATGGAGCACCAGTGTGATAGAGGTTGCATCACCATACCCAGTTGAGTGTGTCTGGTCATTTGGAACATTGTGGTTTTGAAAAGATCACATGCAATGACACTCCAATATGTGTCAAACCATGGTCAGAAAGCACTAGAAAATGTTGGAGTGCAACATTGGAATTTGATGGAGCACCAGTGTGACAGAGGTTGCATAACCACACCCACTGGAGTGTCTATGGTCATGTGCATCATTGTGGTTTGGAAAAGAACACATGGAATGACACTCCAATATGTGTCAAACCATGGTCAGAAAGCACTAGAACATGCTAGAGCACAACACTGGAATGCGATGGAGCACCGGTGTGATAGAGGTTGTATCACCACACCCACTTGAGTGTGTGTGGTCATGTGGATCATTGTGGGTTGGAAAAGAAAACATGCAATGACACTCCAATATGTGTCTAACCATGGTCAGAAATCCCTAGATTATGCTGGAGTGCAACATCGGAATGCAATGGAGCACCAGTGTGATAGAGGTTACATCACCATACCCACTTGAGTGTATGTGGTCATGTGGATCATTATGGTTTGGAAAAGAACACATGCAATGACACTCCAATATGTGTCAAACCATGGTCAGAAAGCATTAGAAAATGCTGGAGTGCAACATTGGAATGTGGTGGAGCACCAGTGTGATAGAGGTTGCATCACCACGCCCATAGAATGTCTATGGTCATGTGGATCATTATGGTTCGGAGAAGAACACATGCAATAACACGCCAATATCTGTTAAACCATGGTCAGGAAGCCCTAGAACATGCTCGAGTGGAACATTTAATGCAATGGAGCACAAGAGTGAGAGAGGTTGCATCACCAAACCTACTTGAGTGTGTGTGGTCATGTGGATCATTGTGGTTGGTAAAATAACACATGCAATGAAACTGGAATATGTGTCAAAGCATGGTCAGAATGACCTTGAACATGCTGGAGTGCAACACTAGAATGCAATGGAGCACCAGTGCGACAAAGGTTGCATCACCAAACCCACTTGAGTGTCTATGGTCATGTGGATCATTGTGGTTTGGAAAAGAATACATGAAAGGACACTCCAATATGTGGCAAACCATGGTCAGAAAGCCCTACAACATGCTATAGTGAGACATTGAAATGCAATGGAGCAGTAGTGTGACAAAGGTTGCATCACCACACCCACTTGAGTGTGTGTGGTCATGTGGATCATTGTGGTTTCGAAAAGAACACATCCAATGACACTCCAATATGTGTCAAACCATGGTCAGAAAGCCCTAGAACATGCTGGAGTGCAACATTGGAATGCAATGGAGCTCAAGTGTGACAGAGGATGCATCACCACACACACTTGAGTGTGTGTGGTCATGTGGATCATTGTGGTTTAGAAAAGAACACATGCAAGGACACTCCAATATGTGTCAAACCATGGTCACAAAGCCCTAGAATATGCTGGAGTGCAATATTAGAATGCAATGGAGCACTAGTGTGACAAAGGTTGCATCACCACATCCACCTTAGTGTGCATGGTCATGTGGATCATTGTGGTTTGGAAAAGAACACATGCAATGGCACTCCAAGATGTGTTAAACCATGGTCAGAAAGCCCTAGAACATCTTGGAGTACAACATTGGAATGCAATGCACCACTAGTGTGATAGAGGTTGTATCACCACACCAACTTGAGTGTGTCTGGTTATGTGGATCACTGTGGGTTTGAAAAGAGCTCATGCAAAGACATCCAATATGTGTCAAACCATGGTCAGAAAGCAGTAGAAAATATTGGAGTGCAACATTGGAATGTGATGGATCACCAGTGTGACAGAGGTTGCATCACCACACCCACGTGAGTGTCTTTGGTCATGTTGATCATTGTGGTTCGGAAAAGAACACATGAAATGAAACTCCAATATGTGTCAAACCATGGTCACAAAGCACTAGAACAGGCTGGAGCACAACATTCGAATGCGATGGAGCACTAGTGTGATAGAGGTCGCATCACCACACCCACTTGAGTGTGTGTCATGTGGATCATTGTGGTTTGGAAAAGAAAACATGCAATTACACTCCAATATGTGTCTAACCATGGTCAAAAAGCCCTAGAACATGCTAGAGTGCAACATCGGAATGCAATGGGGCACTAGTGTGATAGAGGTTACGTCACCACGTCCTCTTGATTATATGTGGTCATGTGGATCATTATGGTTTGGAAAAGAACACCTGCAATGACACTCCAATATGTGTCAAACCATGGTCAGAAAGCACAAGAAAATGTTGGAGTACAACATTAGAATGCGATGGAGCACCAGTGTGACAGAGGTTGCATCACCACAGCCACTAGAGTGTGTGTGGTCATGTGGATCATTATGGTTTTGAAAAGAACACAAGCAATGAAACTCCAATATGTGTCAAACCATGGTCAGAATGACCTTGAACGTGCTGGAGTGCAACATTGGAATGCAATGGAGCACTAGTGTGACAAAGGTTGGATCACCACACCCACTTGAGTGTGTGTGGTCATGTGGATCATCGTGGTTTGGAAAATAACACATGCAATGACACTCCAATATTTGTCAAAAAATGGTCAGAAAGCCCTAGAATAGGCCGGAGTGCAACATTGGAATGCAATAGAGCACAAGTGTGAAAGAGGTTGCATCACCACACCAACTTGAGTCTGTCTGGTCATGTGGATCATTGTGGTTTCGAAAAGAGAACATGCCATGACACTCCAATATGTGTCATACCATGGTCAAAATGACCTTGAACATGCTGGAGTGCAACTTTGGAATGCAATGGAGCACTATTGTGACAAAGGATGGATCACCACACCCACTTGAGTGTGTGTGGTCATGTGGATCATTCTGGTTTGGAAAAGAACAAATGCAATGACACTCCAGTATGTGTCAAACCATGGTGAGAAAGCCCTAGAAAATGCTAGAGTGCAACATTGGAATCCAATGGAGAACTAGTGTGACAGAGGTTGCATCACCACACCTACTTGAGTGTGTGTGGTCATCTGGATCATTGTTGTTTGGAAAAGAACACATGCAATGAAACTCCAATATGTGTCAAACCATGGTCAGAGAGCACTAGAACATGCTGGAGCGCAACATTGGAATGCGATGGAGCACCAGTGTGACAGAGGTTGCATCACCACACCGACTTGAGTGCTTGTGGTCATGTGGATCATTGTGGTTTGGTAAAGAACAATTGTAATGACACTCCAATATGTGTCAAACCATGGCGAGAGAGCCCTATAACATGCTGGAGTGCAACATTGGAATGCAATGGAGCACTAGTGTGACAGAGGTTGCATCACCACACCCACTTGAGTGTGTGTGGTCATCTAGATTATTGTGGTTTGGAAAAGAACACATGCAATGACACTCCAATATGTGTAACACCATGGTTAAAAAGCCCTAGAACATGCTATAGTGCAACATTGCATTGCAATGGAACACCAGTGTGACAGAGGTTGCATCACCACACCCACTTGAGTGTGTGTGATCATGTGGATAGTTGTGGTTTGGAAAAGAACACATGCAACGACACTCCAATATGTGTCAAACCATGGTTAGAAAGCCCTAGAATATGTTGGAGTGCAACATTGGAATGCAATGGAGCACTAGTGTGACAGAGGTTGCATCACCATACCTACCTGAGTGTGTGTGGTCATGTGGAGCATTGTGGTTTGGAAAAGAACACATGCAATGACACTCCAATATGTGTCAAACCATAGTCAAAAAGCCCTAGATCATGCTGGAGTGCAATATTGGAATGCAATGGAGCACTAGTGTGACAAAGATTGCATCACCACACCCACTTGAGTTTGTGTGGTCATGTGGATCCTTGTGGTTTGGAAAAGAACACATGCAATGAGACTCCAATATGTGTCAAACCAGGGTCAGAGAGCCCTAGAACATGCTAGAGTGCAACATTGGAATGCAATGGAGCACCAGTGTGGCAGAGGTTGCATCACCACACCCAATTGAGTGTGTGTGGTCATGTGTATCATTGTGGTTTGGAAAAGAGCACATGCAATGACACTCCAATATGTGTCAAACCATGGTCAGAAAGCACTAACACATGCTGGATTGCAACATTGGATTGCGATGGAGCACCAGTGTGACAGAGGTTGCATCACCACACCCACTTGAGAGAGTGTGTGGTCATGTGGATCATTGTGGTTTGGGAAATAACACATGCAATGACACTCCAATATGTGTCAAAACATGGTCGAAAAGCACTAGAACATGCTGGAGTGCAATATTGGAATGCGATTGAGCACCAATGTGGCAGAGGTTGCATCACCACACCCACTTGAGTGTGTGTGGTCATGTGGATCATTGTGGTTGGTAAAATAACACATGCAATGAAACTGGAATATGTGTCAAACCATGGTCAAAATGACCTTGAACATGCTGGAGTGCAACACTAGAATGCAATGGAGCACCAGTGCGACAAAGGTTGCATCACCAAACCCACTTGAGTGTCTATGGTCATGTGGATCATTGTGGTTTGGAAAAGAATACATGAAAGGACACTCCAATATGTGGCAAACCATGGTCAGAAAGCCCTACAACATGCTATAGTGAGACATTGAAATGCAATGGAGCAGTAGTGTGACAAAGGTTGCATCACCACACCCACTTGAGTGTGTGTGGTCATGTGGATCATTGTGGTTTCGAAAAGAACACATCCAATGACACTCCAATATGTGTCAAACCATGGTCAGAAAGCCCTAGAACATGCTGGAGTGCAACATTGGAATGCAATGGAGCTCAAGTGTGACAGAGGATGCATCACCACACACACTTGAGTGTGTGTGGTCATGTGGATCATTGTGGTTTAAAAAAGAACACATGCAATGACACTCCAATATGTGTCAAACCATGGTCAGAAAGCACAAGAAATGTTGGAGTGCAACATTAAAATGCGATGGAGCACCAGTGTGATAGAGGTTGCATCACCACAGCCACTTGAGTGGCTATGGTCATGTGGATCATTGTGGTTCGGAGAAGAACACATGCAATGACACTCCAGTATGTGTCAAACCATGATCAGAAAGCACTATAACATGCTAGAGCGCAACATTGGAATGCGATGGAGCACCAGTGTGATAGTGGTTGCATCAGCACACCCACTTGAGTATGTGTGGTCATGTGGATCATTATGGTTTGGAAAATAACACATGCAATGACACTCCAATATGTGTCAAACCATGGTCAGGAAGCACGCAAAAATGCTGGAGTGCAACATTGGAATGTAGTGGAGCACCAGTGTGACAGAGGTTACATCACCACGCCCACTAGAGTGTCTCTGGTCATGTGGATCATTGTGGTTTGGAAAAGGACACATGAAATGACACTCCAATAGGTGTCAAACCATGGTCAGGAGCCATAGAACATGCTAGAGTGCAACATTGGAATGCAATGGAGCACTAGTGTGATAGAGGTTGTATCACCACACCCACTTGAGAATGTGTGGTCATGTGGATCGTTGTGGTTTGGAAAAGAACACCTACAATGACACTCCAATATGTGTCAAACTATGGTTAGAAAAGCCCTAGAACATGATGGAGTGCAATATTGGAACGTAATGGAGCACCAGTGTGAAAAAGGTTGCATCACCACACCCACACCTTGGTGTGCGTGGTCATGTCGATCATTGTGGTTTGGAAAAGAACACATGTAATGACACTCCAATATGTGTGAAACCATGGTCAGAAAGCCCTAGAACATGCTCGAGTGCAACATTGGAATGCGATGGAGCACCAGTGTGATAGATGTTGCATCACCATACCCAGTTGAGTGTGTCTGGACATTTGGATCATTGTGGTTTTGAAAAGATCACATGCAATGACACTCCAATATGTGTCAAACCATGGTCAGAAAGCACTAGAAAATGTTGGAGTGCAACATTGGAATTTGATGGAGCACCAGTGTGACAGAGGTTGCATAACCACACCCACTTGAGTGTCTATGGTCATGTGCATCATTGTGGTTTGGAAAAGAACACATGGAATGACACTCCAATATGTGTCAAACCATGGTCAGAAAGCACTAGAACATGCTAGAGCGCAACACTGGAATGCGATGGAGCACCGGTGTGATAGAGGTTGTATCACCACACCCACTTGAGTGTGTGTGGTCATGTGGATCATTGTGGGTTGGAAAAGAAAACATGCAATGACACTCCAATATGTGTCTAACCATGGTCAGAAATCCCTAGATTATGCTGGAGTGCAACATCGGAATGCAATGGAGCACCAGTGTGATAGAGGTTACATCACCATACCCACTTGAGTGTATGTGGTCATGTGGATCATTATGGTTTGGAAAAGAACACATGCAATGACACTCCAATATGTGTCAAACCATGGTCAGAAAGCATTAGAAAATGCTGGAGTGCAACATTGGAATGTGGTGGAGCACAAGTGTGATAGAGGTTGCATCACCACGCCCATAGAATGTCTATGGTCATGTGGATCATTATGGTTCGGAGAAGAACACATGCAATAACACGCCAATATCTGTTAAACCATGGTCAGGAAGCCCTAGAACATGCTCGAGTGGAACATTTAATGCAATGGAGCACAAGAGTGAGAGAGGTTGCATCACCAAACCTACTTGAGTGTGTGTGGTCATGTGGATCATTGTGGTTGGTAAAATAACACATGCAATGAAACTGGAATATGTGTCAAACCATGGCCAGAATGACCTTGAACATGCTGGAGTGCAACACTAGAATGCAATGGAGCACCAGTGCGACAAAGGTTGCATCACCAAACCCACTTGAGTGTCTATGGTCATGTGGATCATTGTGGATTGGAAAAGAATACATGAAAGGACACTCCAATATGTGGCAAACCATGGTCAGAAAGCCCTACAACATGCTATAGTGAGACATTGAAATGCAATGGAGCAGTAGTGTGACAAAGGTTGCATCACCACACCCACTTGAGTGTGTGTGGTCATGTGGATCATTGTGGTTAAAAGAACACATCCAATGACACTCCAATATGTGTCAAACCATGGTCAGAAAGCCCTAGAACATGCTGGAGTGCAACATTGGAATGCAATGGAGCTCAAGTGTGACAGAGGATGCATCACCACACACACTTGAGTGTGTGTGGTCATGTGGATCATTGTGGTTTAGAAAAGAACACATGCAAGGACACTCCAATATGTGTCAAACCATGGTCACAAAGCCCTAGAATATGCTGGAGTGCAATATTAGAATGCAATGGAGCACTAGTGTGACAAAGGTTGCATCACCACATCCACCTTAGTGTGCGTGGTCATGTGGATCATTGTGGTTTGGAAAAGAACACATGCAATGGCACTCCAAGATGTGTTAAACCATGGTCAGAAAGCCCTAGAACATCTTGGAGTACAACATTGGAATGCAATGCACCACTAGTGTGATAGAGGTTGTATCACCACACCAACTTGAGTGTGTCTGGTTATGTGGATCACTGTGGGTTTGAAAAGAGCTCATGCAAAGACATCCAATATGTGTCAAACCATGGTCAGAAAGCAGTAGAAAATATTGGAGTGCAACATTGGAATGTGATGGATCACCAGTGTGACAGAGGTTGCATCACCACACCCACGTGAGTGTGTGTGGTCATGTGGATCATCGTGGTTTGGAAAATAACACATGCAATGACACTCCAATATTTGTCAAACCATGGTCAGAAAGCCCTAGAATAGGCCGGAGTGCAACATTGGAATCTAATAGAGCACAAGTGTGAAAGAGGTTGCATCACCACACCAACTTGAGTGTGTCTGGTCATGTGGATCATTGTGGTTTCGAAAAGAGAACATGCCATGACACTCCAATATGTGTCAAACCATAGTCAAAATGACCTTGAACATGCTGGAGTGCAACATTGGAATGCAATGGAGCACTAGTGTGACAAAGGTTTGATCACCACACCCACTTGAGTGTGTGTGGTCATGTGGATCATTCTGGTTTGGAAAAGAACAAATGCAATGACACTCCAGTATGTGTCAAACCATGGTGAGAAAGCCCTAGAAAATGCTGGAGTGCAACATTGGAATCCAATGGAGAACTAGTGTGACAGAGGTTGCATCACCACACCTACTTGAGTGTGTGTGGTCATCTGGATCATTGTTGTTTGGAAAAGAACACATGCAATGAAACTCCAATATGTGTCAAACCATGGTCAGAGAGCACTAGAACATGCTGGAGCGCAACATTGGAATGCGATGGAGCACCAGTGTGACAGAGGTTGCATCACCACACCGACTTGAGTGCTTGTGGTCATGTGGATCATTGTGGTTTGGTAAAGAACAATTGTAATGACACTCCAATATGTGTCAAACCATGGCGAGAGAGCCCTATAACATGCTGGAGTGCAACATTGGAATGCAATGGAGCACTAGTGTGACAGAGGTTGCATCACCACACCCACTTGAGTGTGTGTGGTCATCTAGATTATTGTGGTTTGGAAAAGAACACATGCAATGACACTCCAATATGTGTAACACCATGGTTAAAAAGCCCTAGAACATGCTATAGTGCAACATTGCATTGCAATGGAACACCAGTGTGACAGAGGTTGCATCACCACACCCACTTGAGTGTGTGTGATCATGTGGATAGTTGTGGTTTGGAAAAGAACACATGCAACGACACTCCAATATGTGTCAAACCATGGTTAGAAAGCCCTAGAATATGTTGGAGTGCAACATTGGAATGCAATGGAGCACTAGTGTGACAGAGGTTGCATCACCATACCTACCTGAGTGTGTGTGGTCATGTGGAGCATTGTGGTTTGGAAAAGAACACATGCAATGACACTCCAATATGTGTCAAACCATAGTCAAAAAGCCCTAGATCATGCTGGAGTGCAATATTGGAATGCAATGGAGCACTAGTGTGACAAAGATTGCATCACCACACCCACTTGAGTTTGTGTGGTCATGTGGATCCTTGTGGTTTGGAAAAGAACACATGCAATGAGACTCCAATATGTGTCAAACCAGGGTCAGAGAGCCCTAGAACATGCTAGAGTGCAACATTGGAATGCAATGGAGCACCAGTGTGGCAGAGGTTGCATCACCACACCCAATTGAGTGTGTGTGGTCATGTGTATCATTGTGGTTTGGAAAAGAGCACATGCAATGACACTCCAATATGTGTCAAACCATGGTCAGAAAGCACTAACACATGCTGGATTGCAACATTGGATTGCGATGGAGCACTAGTGTGACAGAGGTTGCATCACCACACCCACTTGAGCGAGTGTGTGGTCATGTGGATAATTGTGGTTTGGGAAATAACACATGCAATGACACTCCAATATGTGTCAAAACATGGTCGAAAAGCACTAGAACATGCTGGAGTGCAATATTGGAATGCGATTGAGCACCAATGTGGCAGAGGTTGCATCACCACACCCACTTGAGTGTGTGTGGTCCTGTGGATTATTGTGGTATGGAAAACAAAACATGCAATGACACTCCAATATGTGTCAAACAATGGTTAGAAATGTAATGCCCCATCATTTAGGGCTATAGGAAAGAGTTTGTGCATTGCATTCATGCATAAGAAAATCCAGGGAATTTTTGTGCAAAGTTAAAGAAGTTATAGATGGATTGAGATCTCTCTTCCTCCGATGGAAACATCCGGGAAAGTGCGACAGATTTCGACATGACCTCTAGAGTATCTTTGTGTTTGGAGGGGAAACATAACCCAAACATGTATTTGAATTTCAAAGTGGAATTCAAATGGATTTAGAAAATTCACATATTGAGATAGGAAATAATTAATGAATGTAAAACAAAATAAAATTTCTATTATGGATAACCATATCATCTTATAATTTAAATACAATTATGAATAAATAATTTATATACTTTACATAAGAATAGAATTCTTATTTATGAATAAGATATAATAACTACAAGTCTCAAATTACAAAAAGAAATAAAAATATAATCAGTACATTGGCTTTATAATAAGGGAATAAAAGAAATGTACAAAGTTGCAAGTAAAGGAAAAACATTACTTTTATTATTTAAGACCAACTATGTTACATTGTCTTTATAGTAAACAAATGAATAAATAAATATTACACAAGTACAAATAAAATAATATTTTTATTACATACATAATATTACAGTGATTGTACAACTGAAAGTAAGATTACAAAATTTACATCATAAACTAAATCCTATTCTAATCTTCTTATTCTTCACTTGTCTTGTACCTGCAAATAAGACAGAAACTAAAATAGACAAAGAGGGGTTATTGTTAGATTGCTCTCGGTTTTTAACAGTGTAATGCACTGTTTTCTTAACATCACTGAGCCACATCATTTAAATAAAGGACAAAACCATCAAGTGCAGAATCTGTTCTTTTCACAATTAAGGCCTTAGTAAAACATCATAGGCAGAAAGGGGCAAGTTTCACCAGGACAAGGAATAGTAAAAGGATGGGACAGCTTAAACCAAAATCACTTGATCTCATCCATAGGAAACAAACAGTGAAGCATCTCACACACCTAAATGCATGCATTGAGGTGTCAGCAATAGAGAATAGGGAGGTAGTCTAAATCATAGTAGCACAAAGCAAGCTTTGCTATTTATTTCACCAAGCTCAGTCATAGTTTGTCACCAGCCTACTCAAGAACAACACTAGTTCTTGTAAACCACACCACCATATCATTCACTTTCCACCATAGAAAATCCAGGAGATCACCAGCAATGATGGTGACTTTAGGAGGGGGAGGATCTAGGTGGACAACAAGGTCACACAGGAGTAGCAACACCAGGAGGAGCAAGCCAAGGCCAAAGAGGAAGGAAGAAACAAATCCAGGCCTACCACAAGCCAGAAGTAAAAGGAAACATCAAGACAAGGCTACCAGGCTATATCCCAACATCTAAATCTAATCATTTTCCATCTTACACATTTATTTTCATGCAAGTGAATGATAGAGATGGAAATATTAAGCAACAGATAATAGGCAGTTAGCATGGAACCTGTGCTCTTACACAAAGGGTTTCAGACCAGCATCATCAACCCTATTACCTAGTTTTAACAAGATAAATATAAATCACAGCTGCTGGTACAAGGCACATCCCCAGAGGGTAGCACCTCTATACCTAGCATACTCATTCTCTTTGCTTGAGTACAAGCTCAAGCATAGACTCTTAAAACATTAAATCATGTTCCTATAAGATAATAGGAATCATCCATTTGTAAGTCAACTCTTTATTCATCATAGAAAAGATACTAACCACTAATAATCTTAGTTTTACACAGTACCAGGATTGAATCTTGAGACTAATCTAATCAGTGCTTCACAAGCAAGAAATTAACCAAGCATCAGTAAAGAAAGCATCCCAACTCAACTCCATAGGAGTGAATACACAGTCACAATACCCATCTAGGCTTCCATATTAAACAAATCATGCATCAATAGAGTGCTAACTGACAGAGACCAAAATAACTGAATATAAGAAACAGAGTGCTAACTGACAGAGAACAAGATAACTGAATACAAGCAACAAAGTACTAACTGACATAGAATAGAGTAGCAGGCTTGATCGACAGGGTGTGACACTACACCAACAATAGTTCATCATCAAGGTATTAACATAGGCAAATTAATCCTATGAACCAACTAAACATCACTTTAGGGGGAATGAACCCTAGAAATTAGGGAAGAACCCTAATGGGGAATGTAGGGTAGAAATTGCATGGCATGCAACAGAGAGAAGTAGAGAGCTAGAGGGGTAAGAGAGGTGAACTTACTCGAGCTCCTCTTTAATATATTGAAGAGGAAGCAGAGGAGGAGGCCGGCGACGGTGAGGTGTGGCGGCACGGGGAGCACCCCGAAGGGGGCGCTGCAACTAGTGCTAGCCCATGGCAGTGGCGTCCATGCAAGGGCAGCGCCATGAGTAGTACATCATCGTCGAGGGAGCATCGGAGCGCGGCGGGCCCAAACCGTAGCCACAGGGCGAGGTCGGCACGGCCAGCAGAAGACGTGAGACTTGAATCGAATTGCATAGAGAAGCACAACATCGTCGTCCACATCGAATAACACTGTGGTGGCGATCGAGGCAGCCCGAAGCGGCCAGAATCGAGCGCAACGATGATCGCGACATCGGGCCATCTCAGAGAGGAGAGCGTGGCGAGCAAGAGGAGAGAGGAGACTCGCGAATCCCAACATTTTTAGTCGTTGGATCTTCTTTTCCATTCTACTAGCTAGCATTTCTACTAGAATATATTATGGATAGTACGTCTTTAGCACAATGAACGCAATGCATAAGCCTCAAAAAAGACTACTTCATCATTCTACTCCCTTCGATCCAAATTATTGTTCTTAGATTTGTCCAGATTCGGATGTAACTAGCACTAAAACATGACTAGATACAACCGAATCTAGACAAATATGAGATCAATGATTTGGATCGGAGGGAGCAGAATAATCTTCTCAGATATTTCTCAAGACCATATGTTACCAAAATTTTCAAGTAATAGGTATATAGCTAATAAACGTTTACTTCTACATGATACAAAGTACAAGAACTAAATATATACCCATACTTTATAGATAATGTCAATCAAATTTAATTTTTGTGATCTAGCTTTACCTATTATATAACAAAATCATACCACTATATAGTTTGCAAATAACTTTAAATATTGATCGGTTGGATCAAAAATCGTGAATCCCTTGACAGTTGTTGGATCTTCTTTTCCATTCTAGCATCATCTCTAGAAGATACTATTGTTTACTAGTCTTACAACACTATATAGTGTATGAATAACTTTGAATGTTGACCATTGGATCAAGACTCACGAAAACCAATATTTCCAGCCATTGGGTCTTGTTTTCCATTCTAGCATCTAGAAGATTCTATTGATAGTCTTCATCACAATAAATTTTATGCACAAACCTCAAAACATACTTCTCCATCATTCTAGAATCTTCTCCCTCGTTTCTCTAGACCATGTTATCAAAAATTTCAAGTTTTAGATAGTTAATAATCATTGAATTCTACATAATATACAAAGTACAAGAACCAAATATACCCCCATCTTATATTACCACTATATAGTGTATGAATAAATTTGAATATTGACCATTGGATCAAGACTCGTGAATCCCAACATTTCTAGCTGTTGGTCTTCTTTTCCATTCTAGCATCTAGAAGATTCTATTGATAGTCTTCATCACAATGAATGCTATGCACAAAAATCAAAACACACTTCTTCTTCATTCTAGTATCTTCTCCCTCGTTTCTCTAGACCATGTTACCAAAAATTTGAACTTTTAGATAGCTAATAATCATTGACTTCTACATGATAAATAAAGTACAAGAACCAAATATACACCCATACTTTATAGATGTTGATCAAAATTATATTTTTTCTGCTTTACCTATTATAATTTTATATAGTGATGATATATCAGACGTCTATTATCTGAGTCTCACGTGCATGGTACGTGAAATTTACTAGTAGTTTATAGATGTTGATCAAATTTATAATTTTTCTACTTTACCTATTATAATATTATATAGTGATGATATGCTAGACGTCTATTATCTGAGTCTCATGTGCATGGCAGGTGCAACTTACTAGTACACATACCGTGCACGTGAGACTCAGATAATACGTGTGATATATCATCACTATAAAAACTTATAATACGTAAAGGTGAAAAAATATAAATTTGATCAACATCTATAAAAAAATGGGTGTATATTTGGTTCATGTAATTTGTATACTAGTAAGTTGCACGTGCATGCACGTGAGATTGAGATAATACACGTCTGACATATTATCACTATATAAAATTATAATAGGTAAAGTAGAAAAAATATAAATCTAATCAACATCTATAAAGTATGGGTGTATATTTCGTTCTTGTACTTTGTATATCATGTAGAAGTCAACGATTCTTAGCTATCTAAAACTTTAAAATTTTGGTAACATGGTCTAGAGAAATGAGGGATAAGATTCTAGAATGATGGAGAAGTGTGTTTTGAGTTTTGTGCATAGCATTCATTGTGATGAGGACTATCAATAGAATCTTCAAGATACTAGAATAGAAAAGAAGATCCAACGGCTGGAAATGTTAGGATTCACGAGTCTTAATCTATTGGTCAATATTTGAAGTTGTTCGTACACTATATAGTGGTAAAATGATGTAGAAGTGAACGATTATTAGCTATCTACTAAAACATGAATTTTTGGTAACACATGGTATATAGAAACGAGGGAGAAGATTCTAGAATGATGGAGAAGTGTGTTTTGAGTTTTGTGCATAGCATTCATTGTGATGAAGACTATCAATAGAATCTTCTAGACTGTTCAAAAAAATAGAATCTTCTAGATGCTAGAATGGAAAAGAAGATCCAGTGGCTAGAAATGTTGGGATTCACAAGTCTTGATCGAACGGTCAATATTCTAAGTTATTCGTACACTAAATAGTGGTAAAAATAGAGCAGTTTTGAATTGGATCCATAGTACCAATCCTGACCATTGGCTATTAGATCCAATGGTTCAGAGCAGCTGTATTCGTGTTGAAAAGTACCTAGAGAAAACTCCAGCATGTTCTAGAACCATCATGTCACCACCCCCAAAATTCCATAGTGCAGTAGGTTGTATTCTCTCTACTACTATAGTGGAGAAGTTTTGAATTTGATCCATAGCACCAATCCTAGTCGTTGGGCTGTTAGATCCAATGGTTCAGGGCAGCTTGATTCGTGTTGAATAGAAACTAGAGAAAACTCCACCATTTTCTAGAACCATCATGTCACCACCCCCAAAATTTCATAGCACAGTAGGCTATATTCTCAATATGTGTAGATAGATATTATTATTAGACTTAAAGTATGCATTTTCTCTAACAAAACTATTGGTTAGTAAGAAATTAATATTTGTTAAATCACATTTCATATAGACCATTGGGCTGTTAGATCCAATGGTTCAGAGCAGCTGGATTCATGTTGAATAGTACCTATAGAGCAAACTCCACCATGTTCTAGAATCATCATGTCACCACCCCAAATTTTCATAGCATAGTAGGCTGTATTCTCAATATGTGTAGATAGTCTTCATCACAATGAATGCTATGCACAAAACTCAAAACACACTTCTCCATCATTCTAGAATATTCTCTCTCGTTTCTCTAGACCATGTTACCAAAATTTTCAAGTTATAGATAGCTAATAATTGTTGACTTCTATATGATGATACGAATTACAAGAACCAAATATACACCCATACGTTATAAATGTTGATAAAATTTGTAAATTTTTGTGCTTTACGCATACTATAATGGAACAATTTTGAATAGGATCCATAACACCAATCCTAGCCATTGGGCTAGTAGATCCAATGGTTCCGAGTAGCTAGATTTGTGTAGTATTACCTAGAGAAAACTCCACCATGTTCTAGAACCATCATGTCACCACCCCCAAAATTTCATAGCACAGTAGGTTGTAATTTCAATATGTGTAGATAGTTATTATTAATTATTATCTTATATTACCACTATATAGTGTACGAATAACTTTGAATATTGACCGTGGGATCAAGACTCGCGAATCCCAACAGTTCCAGCTGTTGGATCTTCTTTTCCATTCTAGCATCTAGAAGATTCTATTGATAGTCTTCATCACAATGGATGCTATGCGCAAAACTCAAAACACACTTCTCTAACATTCTAGAATCTTCTCCCTCATTTCTCTAGACCATGTTACTAAAATTTTCAAGTTTTAGATAGATAATAATCGTTGACTTCTAAATGATATACTATACATAGTACTAGAACCAAATATACACCCATACTTTATAGATGTTGATCAAATATATATTTTTTCTGCTTTACCTATTATAATCACTACTACTACAATGGAGAAGTTTTGAATTGGATCCATAGCACCAATCGTGACCATTGGGATATTAGATCCAATGGTTCACAGAAGCTAGATTCGTGTTGAATAGTACCTAGAGCAAACTCCACCATGCATGTTCTAGAACCATCATGTCACCACCCCAAAATTTCATAGCACAGTAGGATGTATTCTCTCTACTACTATAATGGAGCAGTTTGAATTGGATCCATAGCACCAATCCTGGACGTTGGGCTGTTAGATCCAATGGTTCAGAGCATCTAGATTTGTGTTGAATAGTATGTACCTAGAGCAAACTCCACCATGTTCTAGAACCATCATGTCACCACCCCCAAAATTTCATAGCACATTAGGCTGTATTCTCAATATGTGTAGATAGTTATTATTAGTAGACTTAATGTATGCATTTTTCTCTAAA
This sequence comes from Avena insularis, assembly GCA_023614405.1. Classification (NCBI taxonomy): domain Eukaryota; kingdom Viridiplantae; phylum Streptophyta; class Magnoliopsida; order Poales; family Poaceae; genus Avena; species Avena insularis. The sequence goes on along the minus strand of CM042684.1, from coordinate 273,435,497 downwards.
CAAGACTATTGGTTAATAACAACTTAATGTTTGTTAAATCACATTTCATACATTAGAGAAAAAATGCATAAATTAAGTCTATTAATAATAACTATATACACATATTGAGAATACAACCTAATGTGCTATGAAATTTTGGGGGTCGTGAAATGATGGTTCTAGAACATGGTGGAGTTTTCTCTAGGCACTATGCAACACGAATCCAGCTACTCCGAACCATTGGATCTAACAGCCCAACGGTCAGGATTGGTGCTATGGATCCAATTCAAAACTTCTCCATTATAGTAGTGGAGATCTAAAACATGAAATTTTTGGTAACACGGTCTAGAGAAATGAGGGAGAAGATTCTAGAATGATTGAGAAGTGTGTTTTGAGTTTTTTGCATAGCATTCATTGTGATGAAGACTATCAATAGAATCTTCTAGACCGTTCAAAAAAAATAGAATCTTCTAGATGCTAGAATGGAAAAGAAGTTCCAACGGCCGGAAATGTTGGGATTCGCGAGTCTTGATCCAATGGTTAATATTCAAAGTTATTCATACACTATATAGTGGTAAGATTATAATAGGTAAAGCAGAAAAAATATAAATTTGATCAACCTCTATAAATTATGTTTGTATATATTTGGTTCTTATACTTTGTATATCATGTAGAAGTCAACAATTATTAGATATCTAAAACTTTAAAATTTTGGTAACATGGTATACAAAAATGAGGGAGAAGATTCTAGAATGATGGAGAAGTGTGTTTTGAGTTTTGTGCATAGCATTCATTGTGATGAAGACTATCAATAGAATCTTCTAGATGGTAGAATAATGGAAAATAAGATCCAATAGCTGGAAATGTCGGGATTCGCGAATCTTGATATAACAGTCAATATTCAAAGTTATCCGTACACTATATCTCTACTACTATAATGGAGAAGTTTAGAATAGGATCAATAGCACCAATCCTGACCATTGGGCTATTAGATCCAATGGTTAAGAGTAGATGGATTCGTGTTGAATAGTACATAGAGCAAACTCCACAATATTCTAGAACCATGATATAACCACCCCCAAAATTTCATAGCACACTAGGTTGTATTCTCAATATGTGTAGATAGTTATTATTAATAGACTTAATGTATACATTTTTTATCTAACAAGACTTAAAGTATGATGGTTCTAGAACATGGTGGAGTTTACTCTAGGTACTCTTCAACACGAATCAAGCTACTCTGAACCATTGGATCTTATAGCCCAACGGTCAGGATTGGTGCTATGTATCCAATTCAAAACTGCTCCATTATTATAGTAGAGATAATGGAGCAGTTTTGAATTGGATCCATAGCACCAATAGTGACCGTTGGGATGTTAGATCCGATGGTTCAGAGCAGCGGGATTCATGTTGAATAGTACCTAGAGCAAACTCCACCATGTTCTAGAACCATCATGTCACCACACCCAAAATGTCATAGCACAATAGATTGTATTCTCAATATGTGTAGATAGTTATTATTAATAGACTTAATGCATGCATTTTTTCTCTAACAAGACTATTGGTTATTAACAACTTAATGTTTTTTAAATCACATTTCATACAGTATATATGTGTGTGGCACGTGCCTTGTATTAGGTTTATATAGTGATGATATGTCAGACGTCTATTATCTGAGTCTCACATGCAGGACACGTGCAATTTACTACATAGTATACTTAATGTGTGCATTTTTCCTCTAACCAGACTATTGACTTAATGTTTGTTAAATCACATTTTATACAGTATATATGTGTGTGGCACGTGCCTTTTACTACTAGTATAGTGATGATATGTCATACATCTACTATCTGAGCCTCACGTGCAACTTACTGGTCTCTTTAGCATAATGGACACTATGCACAAACCTCAAAACACACTTCTCGATAATTCTAGCATCTTCTTCATCATGTCTTTAGAGCATGTGGAGTACTAGGTAGCTAATAGGTTGATTTCTACACAATAAAAAGTACAAAAACTGTCCAAGTGGTGGTTTGTGCAACACATGGAGCAAGACATTGTGAAATATGCAATGTCCTCTTCCTATATATGCACACCAAGGCAGTTGACCAACATGCTAGAGACTCTTGTCAAGAAAAAAGGAACAAACAGACCACCCCCACATACACACATCATGGTCGTACCAAGGCACACGTGCGCGGTGCCATGCAGTGGGACGAGGGAAAGATCAACCGGTTGGTGCGCGCGGGGCACTGCACAGGTGGGGAGAGAGAGGATGGATGGTGAGAGACAGCGAAGGAGAGAGAAAACATAGTAGTAATACTAGTAGTAGGTACCTTTACCTCGTGTCAGAAACCCGTCAAACTAGCTTTACTCTGATATCGCACCGCCTTCAACTCCTTCGCTGATGTAACACCCTCGAATCGACCCTATGCAAGTTTCAGCGATTCGCGCCAAACCCGCATACAAATGATTCAAAGATGGCCACCAGGCACTTGCGTGCGGCTGGAAAACAATGTAATATCATTACACAATAGTTCATGACGAAACCCGTAGAAACATATATATATATATACAACAACGACTCAACGAGTCAAGAATACAGATATACATTATATAGATCCAAATCACCTTGAAAACGATACAACGTCCGAGTACGGACAAGATGCAAACAGGGTTAAGAGCCCTGAAGAATAACCAATGGCATCCATAACCCTGCCCAGGCCAAGCCGGAAGGGTAACCCTACTAACAACGTCGAACATATACCTGTTAAACAAAAGGGGTGCTGACAAAGGCAAAGGAAAAAGGGAGCGGTCAGTACTGAGGCCAGTACACGGAGAGTCTAGAATTCGGCGGCTCTTGCCTACATAGGTATGGTGGACTGGAGCGGCAGCAAAGCATGCACTACACAACCTATAGAGACTCGATACAACTATCAGCTATTAGAGAGGGATAAGAAAGACCTATTCGAAACCAACCTAATACTAACACCAATCATACCCATCCTAGTATTTCCCCCCCGACACCAAATGAGAAAGTCAAACCGAGGAACTCACACAGTTGGAAGTTTTATTCATTCCATTATAGTTGCTGCATTAACTAGTCAGATATAGATAGCAGGAGTCATGCTGATAGCATAAGTAGTGGGAAGTTTTAGTTAACGTTCCGTTGCAGTTGCAATGGTTACTAGGCAGGTATAACATGACATGATGCACCCCAATACCATCAGTTGTTGGCACTTTTATTTACTCATTCTGTTGTAGTGAAACTGATTATTAGACATGTAAAAGTCAAATTTATAGCAAACTACTTTAGTTATGCTTGTCTATGATCGAGATACTGTGCTCCAAGTCGTCCATAACCGCGGACACGGCTTTCAAAAGGATTTACCCTACAGGGGTGCACAAATAGCAACACACGCACGATCAACCTCGGAAAAACCAAATAAAAACCCAAAGAGGCTTTCACGACAAAGCAATCACAGGATACATAAAATATTTTAGGGGGCCACCCCACTAAGCTACCCGCAACGAAGTTGGCCAGCTCCGGAACGGACCTAGGGTTTGCGAGAACGGCTGTAAACGACTAGGAACCCGAAAGTGTGACTAGGCTTGTCGATACCGCGAAATCGTGCCGCGATCCAAAATAGTACAGGCACTCCACGCACAATCATAAATAAAGCAGTAAAGCATGTCATAAGTATAGGATAGTAATAAAGCCCCAAACTACTTTGTGGCCCCAAGAAATAAGAAATGAATCAAGCTCTGGGTAAGGGGATTCATGGTCCCACATGCGGATAGTATGATAGTCAACGAACAGGTATCAAGTACTCGGGGCCTACAGGACACAACTGAGCGGTTAAAAACCAAATATTAGCTATTGCCCACCGGTGCCTCTGCATTAGTTATATCTATTTCCAGCATTTTAATTATCAAGTTGTAATTGAAGCCATGATCATCTCCAACATTAAGAATGTGCCAACCTTCAACAATGGTGGAATGACAACGATACGAAGAAGCACCTGAGCAAGCAACTACGACTCGCAAGGCCAACTATCTATCAAATAACAGGAAATAGGATATGTCCAAGGAAATATAGAGGCTGCAAGGAGTATAAATGGTGCACGGAAACTAAATCATCACAACACGGATAACAATAGATCAACAGAAGGAAATAAAGACTATAAATGCAAAATAGGTAGAAAGGGGGAGAATGCTCGCCTGGGGAACACTGCCGAAGAGACATTATCCGAAGAACTTGTCGATACTCGCATCAACTCAACAGCCTAATCCGTGAACAAGCAAAACACTAAAAGAAACACCGGATGCACTATTTATTACTATGGCAAAAGATCGGGCAAGATGCATGACATGGAAAAGATGCGATGCAACTAGGCAATATTAAGTGGAACAGGGGTCCCAATAATTAATTAATAGGTTCATGTTATTTAGATACCCCGCAATTTAAATATTGTATGAACAAGGCAAAACATGGCATCGGTCCTCTACAAAAATTTAAATGGAGTCAATATAAGACTAGAAAATCCCGCATATGATCTCCATATTTAATTTAGGTGAATCATCGAAGTAGCCCAAAACACCCACAATATGCATGCAAGTCTGAACAATTTAATATGCAACAATTTATATAGATGGCATTCATAAATAGGGGCTCGGATTAGGGACACACATTAAGCTTCGAAGATCTTGGGGTCTCAAGGGATCAGACCCAATTTTGGACTCCGAGATCGTGTCTTCGGGTTCCATGATGAAGGTCATCGCGTTCCGGGAAGGAAAACTTGGCGTTACGTGTCAAAGGCCTTCGGGTACTGGGTCTTCGGATCGGCTTCGCCGCTCTCGATTTGGACTTGCTACCGATGGCGGGTTTGTAGCTGTTGGTAGTTCTCGATACCATCTCGGGGACACATGTACTTCGGAAGATCTTGGTGACGGTCTTGTCGGCTTTGAGAGGCTTCCTTTAGTCTTTACCGGGCCACATCACAAACACACAGTATCAAGCACACACCACACGGAAGGGAACAAAAGCACAACACGAGGAAGGCCATGTCCCATTCGGGCATTAACCCAAACACCTTACGACCAGGAAAACAATGGAAGGGGCAGCGCTCTCGCAGGAAGGAGCTCATAGGGGTGATGCGCGCGAGAGGCCGTCCGTGGTGGAGACGCGGCCGACAGAGGAGAGGGCGTTGGAGACGAGAACGGAGGTGGGCCCACGCACGGCAGAGGTTCGTGGGGACGCAGGGTTGGTGACGAGGCAGAGAGGCAGCGCGCTTGTGTCCCTACAGCAGAGGGGATCCTGGTGGAGAGGAGGGCAGCTGCTCCTGGCGGCAAGGAGGCACGGAAGCGGGGGTCTGACGGGGTCCATGCGGGGTAGATTGAGGTGTCGTTGGGAGAAGACATTGGTGGAAGGCTGCGACCGGGGTGCAAGCAGACAGATCCGCTGCCAGCAACTGGTCCAAGCGAAGCAGCGGCGGCTTAGGAGCAAGGTCGCACGTGCGTGAGGTGTGAGGCGGCCCTGGCGGCATAAGCGAGCGACAAAGGGGATCGGCTTGGAAGCGGGGCTGGTTGAGCGAGGAAGGAGTTGAGAGATGCAGGGGTCACGTCGCGATGCAGAGAAGTGGGGTCGGGCTGCGCGGGGATCACGGTGGAATCCGGGGAGTGTCGCATGAGGGGGTGGTGTCGGGTGTTGTCGGCAGCATGTGAGGTCGGGGTGGACGAGGGGTTGGGTTGCTGCCATTGTAATGGGTCCGTTCGTAGAAGGCTTATGTGTGGCTCTAGCGTCAAGTGGATGGGTTAGGTTAGGTGTGGCAGGGTGGCACCGGGTCGGTTTGGGTGTGTGGTGTTGGTTCGGGTTGTCTAGGGTTAGGTTAGGTATTGGTCTAGATCTTTTAGGGTTCGATCTACTGGGGTAGTAGGCGGTCTTGCCTGCGGGCTGGACAGGCTCCCCCGATAAACACATTTTTAGTTTGATTATTTAATTATTTTAATTTTAAAAGACTTTTGTAATGAATTTTTAGACAAATAAAAGATCCCAAAGAGATCGGGGTTTTTTATTTGAAATAAAGGTGGTGGATATTTAGAAAACAAAGATAGGATTTTAGAAAATAGGTTTAGACAAACACAAGATCCAGACGGACCTAGGGTTTTGATTAGAAATAAAGATGAAGGATATTTAGAAATCAAAGATAGGTTTTTAGAAAATGGTTTTAGGTAAACTTATGCATGTAGACATGAAGATGCTCAAATGCAATGTGGCATGATGACATGAGCATGCATTCATGATGATGCATAAAATGAAAACAACACGTGATTTTCTAGTAGTGGTTTTCCTGGGGTGCTACAGCTGCTCTCAGGCTTCCTCCTGGTTATATCCTCTAATAATCTCTTCTCGCTCTTTGTTTTTTCCTCTATTTATTTATTTGGCAGCTTTCGGGTTAATTTTCTGGTGCCCCTGGTTCAGTAAAAGTACGGCCTTCTCAAGTTTTGCATAATAGTCATTTTTTTTGAAAATTGGTTTTAGGGCATTCAGACCAAAATATTCGTGCGCAGAATAATTCTGGTCACTGGGAACTTTTTCCTTTTCTTTCTAACGAGGAATCTGCCTCGAATACCAAGAAGGTGCTCGTTAAAATCCAAGGGTCAGCATAAAAATTACATAGTGGTCCCAAAAGAAAACCAAAATACATCTTGGACCTGCACTTTTACAACATGGACCCAAAAGATACACTCAGAAATTTGAACATGTTTTTCCTTATACTAGTTGGAAACTCCCACCACAACATTATTGATACCCTTGCAAGACACTGATACATCCAATTTGCATCACTATTCTATATCATAATTTATTGTTATTCATTGATATATTTCATATTAAGAGATGATACTTATGTTATTTCATCTGTTTTTGCATGGTTGATGACTTTTGGAGCATGGACCGATGCAGTCAGGATTCTGATGGAAAAGGTGTTATTTGGAGGCAAAATCCGCGAAGATCAGAAAATCCAGGAAAATACATGGAAATCCTATTTTTCCAGAAGACGAAGAAAGCCAGAAGGGGAAGTGGAGATGGGCCACAGGGGGCCCACACCACCAAGGGCCACCCTGCCACGCCACCAGTGTGGTGCCTGTCCACTCTAGCCTCTCCCCTTTGGCGTATATTATCCTCCCGAAACCCTAAGACTCGGGGAGCAACCACAGAAAGATTCTGCCACCTTTGCGGGCGGAAAACACCGAGAGAGAAAGATCTCTCCGGCAGACAGAATTCTGGCGGGGGAATTCCTTCTCGGAGAGGGGTGATCGTCGCCATCAACACCACCATCAAGCTGGACTTCATCGGGATCATGATCATCATCATCATCACCACCATCATCTCCACCAACACCATCATCACCACTTCATACCGCTGTAACAATTGGGTTTAATCTTGCATAGTTCTTAGGGGAAACTTTCCCGGTGTTGATTACTCCTTGTAGTTGATGCTATTGAGTGAACCATTGAATTATTGTTTATGTTCATATTGTTACATATCATTATATCATCTCTGATCATGATCCATATGATGTCTTGTGAGTAGTTCGTTTTGTTCTTGAGGACATGGGAGAAGTCATGTTGTTAGTACTGGAATTGTGTTGAGAAAGATTCAATAGTTTGATATTTAAGTTGTAGTGTACTTCTTCTAGTGTTGTCATGTGAACATCGACTACATGAAACTTCACCTATATGGGCATAGGTGAATGCATTGTGTATTTGGCTACTAATCGTAGGGGTTGCCGGAGTGACAGAAACCTGAACCCCTGTTAGGAAACCATTGCACAAGGGACGTCAGGGTCTTAGAGTTTAAAGTTATGGTTAGGTTTCTACCTTAATTACTTTCTTGTACTTGCGGATGCTTGCAAGGGGTATAATCACAAGTATGTATTAGTCCTAGGAAGGTCAGTACATTAGCACAGGTTCACCCACACAACACTTAGCAAATAAAGAATATTAATCAACTATATGATGCGAAAGAACTTGACGATATTCCCATGTGTCCTCGAGAACGTTTGGTCATCTTAAGTAATACAACAGCTTGTCCTTTGCTAAAGAAAGGATCGGGCCACTTGCTGCATTTATTCTTATTGTCTTTTATTTACTCGTACTTTATTTACCTACATTATCAAAAACCCCTAAAAATCAGTTTGCTAAGTATTTACAGAGAATTCCTGCTCCTAGCCATTCGCCAGCAGCTTCTGCTCCTCATTGGGTTCGACACTCTTACTTATTGAAAATACTGTGATACACCCCCTATACTAGTGGGTCATTAGACACACCAATCTACCAAATATGGGAACATTATCATGAACTATGATGTAGAGATGGCCATGACCTAATTGGTCGTTCGGCTCGAGAAACCCTCGAGTCTTCGAGCCACATCTAATGTGACTACGGCTTTTTAGAATGTTTCAAATCTCATGTTTACCAATTTTTCATGGCTGGTACTACAAACGAGAGGATGTCATGCAAACCCTTTTCATTTATTCATTTTTCTTTATATTCTTTTTTTAATCTATGTAAGAGTTGCCAGCATGCAAATTCATATATATCAAGATATTGAGTCGTTCAGAAATCTCGGCGATTTTCAAGATATTAACCCACAATGTACACCTTCAAAATAATTTCATAGTATAACTTCAAGAGCAAATCTTTGTGAGTCTCTGTTTGTGTATGTGTGTGTGTGCTTCTTCTTCTCAGGGTGTGACATGGAGCAACAAGAGTAGTATATCTTACCACTATCTCATCTTTCCATTATCTTACCACTTTATAGTGTACAAATAACTTTGAATGTTGACCATTGGATCAAGACTCGCGAATCCCAACATATCCAGCCGTTGGATATTCTTTTACATTTAAGGGCATGTTTGATTCAAAGGATTTACATGGGAAATTTATAGGATTAAATCCCACAAGAACTTTTTCTATAATGGTTGTTTGATTTGTATGATTATTGATTCCTATATGAAATTTTCCTAGGGAATCCTTTGCACTAGGTTGCATAGGAAATCTAACATCCACGCCCAAACCTCTTTCTTAGAATCCTTTTTTCCTTCGATGGAATCAAACAAATTTTCTTGCATATATATGGGTTCCTATAGGATTAAAGTGTGCATGACATTGTAATCCTATGTTTTTCCTATTCCTATTCTTTTCCTATCCTACGAATCAAACAAGCCCCTAACATCTAGAAGATTATATTGATAGTCTTTAGCACAATGAATGCTATGCACAAACCTCAAGACACACTTATCCATCATACAAGAATCTTCTCCCTCATTTCTCTTGACCATGTTACCAAAATTTCAAGTGTTAGGTAGCTAATAATCTTTGACTTCTACATGATGATACAAAGTCCAAGAACCAAATATACACGCATACTTCTTATCTTATCTTACCACTATATAGTGTACGAATAACTTTGAATATTGACCATTGGATCAAGACTCGCGAATCCCAACATTTCTAGCCATTGGATCATCTTTTCCATTCTAGCATCTAGAAGATTCTATTGATGGTCTTCATCACAATTAATGCTACGCACAGAACTCAAAACACACTTCTCCAGCATTCTAGAATCTTCTCCCTTGTTTCTCTAGACCATGTTACCAAAATTTTCAAGTTTTAGATACCTAATAATCGCTGACTTTTACATGATTTACTGTACAAATTACAAGAACCAAATATACACACATACTTTATAGATGTTGATCAAATTTATATTTTTTTGCTTTACCTGTATTATAATTTTATATAGTGATGATATGTCAGACGTCTATTATCTGAGTCTCACGTGCAGGACACGTGCAATTTACTAGTTATATATATATATATGTTGATCAAATTTATAAATTTTTGTGCTTTACCTATTATAATTAAGAGCTACATACATAAAGTACCAGGTGTGTATTTGGTTCTTTGTACATTGTATCATGTAGAAATCAACCTACTATTAGTTACCTAGTACTCGACATGCTCTAGAGAAATGATGAAGATGATTCTAGAATTACCGAGAAGTGTGTTTTGAAGTTTGTGCATAACATTCAGTGTGCTGAAGAACATCAATAGTATCTTCTAGATGCTAGAATGGATTGAAGATCCAACTTAATTATATTTAGCAGTGTTCAGATTTGCTAGTTTTTATCCAACGGTCAAAGTTCAAAGTTATTTGTACACTATATAGTGGTAAGATAAGATTATATAATAGGTTAAGCTCAAAAACTTTAAATTTGATGGACATCTATAAAGTATGGGTGTATATTTGGTTCTTGTACTTTGTATCATGTTGAAGTCAAAATAGAAGTCAATGTTTGTCAGCTATACCTACTACTTCAAATTTTGGTAACATGGTCTATAGAAATGTCTGAAAGATTCTAGAATGATAAAGAAGTGTTTTGAGGCTTCTGCGCATAACATTCATTGTGCTAAAGACTACCAATAGAATCTTCTTCTAGATGCTAGAACGGATTGAAGATCCAACGGTTTGTAATGTTCGGATTTGCCAGTCTTGATCCAACAACCAAAGTTCAAAGCTATTCATTTGTATAATATATAGTTGTAAGATTATATGATAGGTAAAGCTCAATAAATTATAATTTTGATCTACATCGTCTATGAAGTATATGGGTGTATATTTGCTTATAGTACTTTGGAAGTGTTTGGTTCCTAGCCACAATTTTCCAAGCCAATATTTGGCAATTTGGTATGTGTTTGGTTTTTTCCATAGCTTGGCTTGCCACACATTATTAAACACTAACAGCGTTTATTCTGCTAAAGACTATCAATAGAATTTTCTGGGTGCTAGAATGGAAAAAAGATCCAACATCTAGCAATATTTGGATTTGCTTGTCTTGATCTAATGGTCAATGTTCAAAGTTATTTGTGCACTATATAGTGGTAAGATAAGATAACATACATAAGTTTGGCAATTTGGTATGTGTTTGGTTTTTTGCCATAGTTTGGGTTGCCACACTTTATTAAACACTAGCAGCATTTATTGTGCTAAAGACTATTAATAGAATATTGTGGATGCTAGAATGGAAAAAAAGATCCAACATCTAGCAATATTTGGATTTGCTTGTCTTGATATAATGGTCAATGTTCAAAGTTATTCCTACATTATATAGTGGTAAGATAAGATAAGATACATCCCATCACATTCGTTGCACTTCATCAACAAGATCTGGCTAAAGTTAGCACCACGTTGATTTCCTTTGTTAAGCAAGTACAAGTGTTATAGTACTCCGTATGAAGAGTATACCTCGGCTAGTGGGTGGAGAATGGGAGCCAGACCCAACGGCTTTTCCATGCTTATTTTCAGGGCTCTTTGTATTACTAGTAAATTGCACGTACCCTGCACGTGAGGCTCAGATAATAGACTTCTGACATATCATCACTATATAAAATTATAATAGGTAAAGTAGAAAAATATAAATTTGATCAACATCTATAAAGTATGGGTGTTTATTTGGTTCTTGTACTTGTATATCATGTAGAAGTGAACGATTATTAGCTATCTAAAACTTGAAAATTTTAGTAACATGGTCTAGAGAAATGAGGGAGAAGATTCTAGAATGATGGAGAAGTGTGTTTCGAGTTTTGTGCATAGAATTCATTGTGATGAAGACTATCAATAGAATCTTCTTGATGCTAGAATGGAAAAGAAGATCCAACAGCTGGAAATGTTGGGATTCGTGAGTTTTGATCCAACGGTCAGAAATATATAGACTTGGATGTAATTTTCTTTTTGAGGTCCATGATGTAACATGCACTTGCACTGACCATGTTAAGTTGTGAACTAATGTATCTGGCTCCGTCTAGGCCCACCCTACTTGAAAAAGTTCCACCACCCCACATTTATTACCACTATATAGTGTATGAATAACTTTGAATATTGACCATTAGACCGAGACTCGTGATTCCGGACATTACTAGCCATTGGATCTTATTTTCCATTCTAGCATCTAGAAGATACTAATGATAGTCTTTATCAAAGTGAATGCTATGAAGAAACATCAAAACACACATCTCCATCATTCTAGAATCTCTCCATCATTTCTCTAGACCATGTTACCACAATTTTCAAGTATTAGGAATAGCTAATAAATGTTTACTTCTACGTGATACAAAGTACAAGAACCAAATATAGACCGACACTTTATAGATGTCGATAAAATTTATAGTTATTGTTATTTACCTATTATATAATACTCTAACCACTATATAGTGTACAAATAATTTGAACTTTGGCAGTTGCATCAAGACTGGCAAATCCTAGCATTGCAAACCGTTGGATCTTTATATCCATTCTAGCATCTACTAGAAGATTCTAAGGATAGTCTTTAGTACAAACCTCAAAACAAACTTATCAATAATTCTAGAATATTCTTCATCATTTCTCTTGAGCATGTTGAGTATTACGTAGCTAATTGGCTGATTTCTATAGTACACGATACAAAGGACAAGAACCAAATATACACCCGATACTTTAAGGACTTGACTCAAAATTATAATTGTTTTTGATCTTTTCCTATTATGATTCTATAAAATAAATGATATGTCATAGTTCTATTATATGATTGTCATCACGTGTGCAACGCACGTGCAACTTACTAGTTAGAAAAAGTGGACAATGCCTTTCTTACTGTTCCCTAGTTCTAGAATTTTTCAAGCTTCGTAGCTAATTTTGCCCACTTAGAGGACTTTATGTTGATTTAACGAAATTAGGTGAGATATGAACTACAAGTAAGCGTGATAGGCTTGCTCTTGAATTTTTCAAATGTCGTCTGAAGGTACCAACGTTGTCAATATACCAAGAACCAGCGCGAGTTTTGAGAAATGCAACTATCTTCGTGCTAAGAATCCACTTCATGCATACAAATTTGATAATGTTTTCAAGACATGGAAATAAAATAAAGAAATTATAACAGACTAAATACTTTTATTTGGCATCCTCTTACGCGTATTACTTCCTCTGTTATAAGCCTTTTTAGTTTTGTGAATCCAATGTATCTAGACGTCTTTTAGTGTATAGGTTCATAGAGGTTCGGAGTGAACCTATACACTAAAAGGCGTATAGATACATTCATTTCACAGAGCTAAAATGTCCTATATTTCTGAACGGAGGGAGTACTTTCCATTATGACCATTTTCATGGCATGTAGTGCACGTGACATGGTAGGTCATCATGCATAAATCCTTTCTTTTTTTCATTAAATCAACAAAGAGTCACTAAAGTGTTCGAAGTTAGCTAGGAAGCTTGAAAAATCCTAGTACTAAAAACATGGGAATTATAAAGAAACCACATGGTCCACTGTCCACTCTGTGTAATAATTGGGGCGGTGGCATTTTCTTTTAACTTTGTTAGAGCATCTCTAGTAGATACTGCATATCTTTGTGTCCCGCAAAATAACTTCCCGTTTGCGGAACAAGGCGGGAAAATTGGTCATTCCAGATACCCTAAACCATACCGCATTCAAAAAAATTATGGTTTCCCGCGAACCGATGCTTCTGTGCCGCATATATACCGCACCGAGGGTTTGTACCGCATCCTGGCGTGTCTGTTGGCGGGAGGGAAGTTTCCCCATCCCCGATCTGCCGCCGCCGGCCGTTTCCACCCCCAGTATCCCTCTCCTCTGTCCCATCACACATTTCCACCATTGTCGCAGCCATGGCCAGACCCAATCTGAATTACTACGAGTTGTCGATGTTAGCCCACCATGGTATCCTTGCACCACCTCGCGCGATAATTCTGGCAGGCTTCAAGCTCAGCCACTTCGGGCTACTGGTGGTGCCGGTTCCGTGCGGCGCCGAGATGTATCGTCAAATCAAAGATCGCCGCCTCGAACTACTGGACTAGAAACAAGAAATGCCCCGATACACGGTTGCGATCTCCTATTGGCATAGGCTATTCAAGCTCGAGTATAGGGCGACGCTTGCCATCTGCCTCGAACACCAGCAGGAGGTCCACCCCGACAACCGCAACGCCGAAGCTAGGGCGCAATTCTGGGAGGTACTTGGGTGCACCATCAACACCACCATCAACTATGCACTCCAGGATGATTTCATGAGGGAGGCGAACCACGCCGGAATCATCGAGATTTCCGATAGCGGTAGCAACGAGGAGGAGGTAGAGGATGGCGGTGTGGAGGACAGTGGAAGCGAGATAGTCGATTAGGCTGGTCATAGTGGGGAGTAACTTAGAGTAGTAACATGCATAGTCTAAGGTACTACTCCATAGTGGAAAATAACATAGGTGTGGTATCATGCAAAGGCTCATTTATTGCAATGTAGACTCATTTTGTCTTGAAATGTGTGATGTTATGGTAACATAGCTAGTTACCACAAGGTTCTCTCTCATCATTTAATTGCATGCCATGCCATCTAAATGCTTAGTTGGCAATACATGTAGGACTATGTTACTACCCAAGTTACTCCCACTATGAATAGCCAGAGGGGTCCCATTTAATCATTCGGTATGTCACTTAGTTCACATTTAATCATTTGCTATGTCGATTGAAAGACGAACCTATAGGAGCGAGGTGCACAGGCGATGCGATATCAAAGAAAAGTTGTGATGGGTTCCTGACACGAGATACATAATATGGGGAGTAGTAAAATGCAATGAGATGGGGGGAGTAATTTCTAGCGCCCTAGTTATTGCAGCCCCTAATTTCTGGCATCTACGTTTTCTCTCTGCATGCGGTAGAGCACAAAGGAAAAAATAAACCAATAGGGAGAGAACTACGGTGCAATTAAGAGGCTAGCTCTAATAACGTTCCCAAGAATTTCTCACCGATTTTCAAGGCCATGTCTTGGCAACGACAAAACAGTCGCAAACAGAGGGAGTATACTACTACTAGCTAGTAAATGTTTTTTTGAATAGGCAGTACTAGTATTCCATGTAAGCATGCATGCTACATTGGCTAAGGGAGAGGTCGCACAATTACCAAGATAAACATGCAGGCTTGGTTAGGTAGGCACTTAATACTTAAAGGTCAACTATACCAGTGATAGTAGCTTTCTACCGTTGATTTCTTGTATGAGTACTACTACTAGTAGTATATATATACTACACTTCGAAAAGCAAGAGTACAAAATACCTACATCGAGTAGTGGTGGAGTCTACCGCAGAGCGATATCTAGAGAGAGAGAGAGAAGGAAAGATGGAGGTTGTGCGGGCGAGCGCCATCTGTCTGATAGAGAAAGCCAGGGGCGCCCACCCCTAGGTTGACTCTTTGCAGCGCCTCCGTGTCATGCTGGCACGCGCCATGGCACGCACCCATTCTGACGCCATCTTCGTAGCCTGGCTCAAGAAGACGGTGGACTCTTTCCTCACCAGCTTCAGCATTGTCACATGCATGGTGGACGACCTCACTGCCAGCCTTCTGGCCACGCGCCATGACACATACCCAACAATTACATTTGCCACAATGCATGCTACCAGGAGCGATATCATTTTCTTCTATGGAATTCATTCATCTAGCCTACCTATAACTAATTTTTAGCCCCAAATTTTGGTACAGGTGTTCCGCCCCAGGTTGTTGTCGCGCTCACCGCATCCCTGGATGGTCTCTCTAGAGACAATCTGTTCCGCGCACTGATGGCCCTGCAAATTTCCGAGGCTTTGCCCTCCACACCGGCAGATGTCTACATGGAGGTAGTTGTTATCGGGCAACATATTACCCATCCTGATGAGCTGGACCTCTTCATCAGCCTCCTTGAGCAGTGTGTATTCTAGGGCACGTCGGGCGTGAACAACACCCGCACGACCGCCATCCTCCATCGCAGGGATATCCTCGACAGCTTTGCAAAAAAAACATGTGAATCTGGCAGGTACCATTGCTCCTCATGGTGCTGGCAATTGAGGTTGAAGACGAAGGGAATCTCAAGGATTTAGATATAATTTTATTTTTTGTTGAGGTTCTTTGTATCGTTCGATGTTTATTTTAATCCCAGGATCCTTTTCGCAAAAAAAGGAGAAGGGAATATGTATGATGATGCTCCATGGTTACTGTCACTGTGTCATTTACATGGACATATCACATGTGGGTTTAACAAACATTATGTTTTTATTAACCAACAGTCTTCATAGAGGAAAAAGGCATACATTAAGTCTATAAATAATAACTATATACACATATTGAGAATATAGCCTACGATGCTATGGATTTCTTTTGGGGAGGGGTGTGACATGATGGTTCTAAGTATGGTGGAATTCGCTCTGGCTACTGTTCAAAACCAACACATTGAGCTGGACATTGTGAAATATGCGATGTCCTCTTCCTATATATGCACACCAAGGCAGCTGACCAACACACTAGAGACTCTTGTCAACAAAAAAGGAAAAAACAGGCCACCCACACACAGCGCGGCCATACCAAGGCACACATGTGCGGCGCCACGCAGTGGGACGAGGGAGAGATCAGCCGGCCCATGTGCGCGGGGCACTACATAGGAGGGGAGAGAGAGGATGGATGGTGAGAGACAACGAAGGAGAGAGAAAACATAGTAGTACTACTTGTAGTACAATGCTACTAGTAGTAGGTACCTGTAACTTGTGTCAGAAACCCGTCAAACTAGCTTTACTGTGACATTGCACTGCCTTCAACTCCTTCGCTGCTCTTGCGCTGCCTCCCGTTTATATTCTCTAATAATCTCTTCTTGCTCTTTGTTTTTTCCTCCGTTTTTTCTTTGGCAGCTTTCGGGTTAATTTTCTAGTGCCCCTGGTTCAGTAGAATTACGGACTACTCAAGTTTTGTACAATAGTCATTTTTTCTGAAAATTGGGTCTAGGAGATTTAGATCCAAAATATTTATGCGCAAAATAATTCCGATCACTAGGAACTTTTTATTTTTCTTTCTAACGAGGAATCTGCCCCGAAGTACCAAGAAGTTGAGCGTTAAAATCCAAGGGTGGGCATAAAAATTAAAGTACGGACTACTCATGTTTACCATTGTTTCATGGCAGGTACTAAATTCCTGGTTAGTTTCCAGAACTTTCGGTGGTTATCGATGTACTAAATTCCTGGTTAGTTTCAAAAGGTTTTTGGAAAATTTTAATAGCAATATATTGTGCTTACCTTTAGGTTCGAATTTTATATGGATGACGGTGGTAGTACATTTTACATCAATAACCAAAAAAGGTAAAATTACACCGAGGTCCATACATTTAGCATGAAGCACCCTAAAATTAAGTAAGGAAAGTAGTCAGGTTCGACTCCTTCTTGATAGAGGAGCTGATCGAGCCATACTCTTCATACTACTCCCTTTTTCAAAATATGGGATAATTTGGCGGCATGCAAATTCTTCGATATGGGATTATCATCAACATAAAGTATGATGTAGATATGGCCATGACCTTGGTCGTTCGTCTTGAAATTCAAGAATTTTCATACACATTGACAACTAAGCTTAAATACATTCAAATTTTACCTCTTACTTGTAGCTTCGAATTTTACAAAGATGGTGGGAGTACATTTTACATCATGAAACTAAAATGGAAAAATTACACCGAGGTCCATACATTTAGCATGAAGCACCCTAATTACATCAAGGTACTATTGATATTAGTTCTTATCTTATCTTACCACTATATGGTGTATAAATAACTTTTAGTATTGACCGTCGGATCAAGACTCGTGAATCTCAACATTGTTAGACGTTGGATCCTGTTCTTTCCATTCTATCATATAGAAGATAATTTTGATAGTCTTTCTTATCTTTTCTTAAGACTACATAGTGTACAAATAAATTAAACAACATTCACCGTTGGATGGATCAAGGGCTCGTAAATCCAAACATTAATTGCATCTTCTTTTCCATTCTATAGCATCATATAGAAGATACTATTGTTTATGTTATCTTATATTAGCTCTATATAGTGTACGAATAACTTTGAATATTGACTATTGGATCAAGACTCATGTGTCCAAACATTGCGAGCCATCGAATATTCTTTTCCATTTTATCATCTTGAAGATACTAATGATAATTCTAAAATCTTCTTAGTCATTTCTATAGAGAATGTCGAGTATTTGGTAGATAGTAGGTTGGTCTCTACTCCCTCTATTCTGAAATATAAAATGTTTTATCTTTTGTGAAACAAGTGTATATAGACACCTTTTAATGTGTAGGTTCACTCGGAACCTACACACTAAAATGCATCTAGATGCATTCCTTTTAGAAAAGCTAAAACATCTTATATTTAGAATGGAGGGAGTACATGATACAAAGTAGATGAACCAAATATGCACCTGATGCTTTATGGACGTGGGTCAAAATTACAATTATTTCACCTATTATAATTTTATATAAAAAATATTTTTTCCTACTTCTATTATCCGATTCTCATGTGTGTAAGGCATGTGCAACTTTATACTAGTAAGTTACACGTGCCATGCACGCGAGACTCAAATAATAGGCGTCTGACATATCATCACTTTATAAAATGATAATTGGTAAAGAAGAAGAAATTATAAATTTGATCAACATCGATAAAGTATGGGTGTATATTTGGTTCTCGTACTTTGTATATCATGTAGAAGTCAACCATTATTAGTGATAGCTCCAAATTTTATCACTTTTTACCATTAATTTTCCTCTTGTTTATTGCCAGATTTCCCTAAAGATTGCCCTTTTCACTAAAATTAGCGAATCTTTGTTTTCTTGTGATAGTTTTCAGGCAATAAACATTAATTGAAGATCTAATAACATTTATGGGATAATTACACAAGAATAAGCATATCCCCAATTGAAGCCATTTTCATTGGAGGCGCCAAGACGCATAATCGACCAGTGCAGACGGCCGTATGCATCGCCACCTATACTACCTACCAGCACCTTCCCTATATCAATACAAGCAACTTTCATAAAAGGGGAGAGACGAGAAGAACCACATAATAGAAGTTACAGCCGCGGCAAGACATCTGGAGGGAGAGATCGGATCTAAAAGAGGAGAAGAACTACCCCTCATTCTCCGACGATCTGCAACATCGAAACCACACATTCGACCTTCATCCCATCATTACTTAGAGAGAGAGAGATTGGCACTTGTAAGATTAGGGTTTGATACTTTGATCTACCCTTGGTTTGTATTTTGGATCTTTAAATCGCTATTGTAGTTTGCTACAATAACTTTGAGATGATTTATATTTGCAACTCAATTATGCCTTTGATTTGTTTACCTCTTATGTCTAAGTAAATCTCCATAAGTGTGGGAGATGTAGGGGATTGGTGAGATGTGATGTGCCTATTTTATTTCCATTCATTTGTGATTGTTGCAAAGCTTATTTAAATAGTGAGAATGAATATCTATGTGTGCCTAATGCTTGTTATCTAATTTAAGGGCCTAGGTAACATGATCCAAAGATCTCATAGGTATGAACTTGTATGCTAGTAATTCGGCGATCCCCTAGTGACATGGCCGATATCAAAGAATAGCTAGCACTACTCTAGGACAACAAGGAACCATCAATATTAAAGCCTTGATCCGGTTGAAAGACCTTAATTAATGCGCTAACCATGGTCGTGGTAACAGGCAGATGGATCATTGAGATTAGGAAGAATTGGCCATGAGGACTCATAGTTGGTATATGGTTTGATTGCCGACTCACTTATAAATAATAATTATCATTATCACTTATTCCGCTTACTCCATTTGGCTCCTTTACACTCACCATGAACTAATTCTCTCCGCGCCTAACTTCTCATCTGCAGGACCTACATACATCTTCCGCATCTTTACTTTTATGCAATTTACTTATTTCCTAAGAAACTCCCTCTATCTTTTATTAACCACTTCCATCATCAACATTTGTAGTTAATTCACTCTAGACTTGTGACACCTTGGGTGCGACAGAAACACCGCATAAAAGACTTTCCTAGGCACCTTATTGGGATCGATATAAAAACTGGAATTAATACTTCCGTGAAAACATTCTATGACGAACTTGTGCACTTGCAGGCCATCAAGATATTTTATGGCGTTGTTGCCGGGGAACTAAGCACTAAGTGTTGTTTCTTGACAAATAGAAACCGTTGATACCATTCATGGTCTCCGTTGAAGATAGAGGTACCACTCGATCAGGAAAAACCTATTTACCTCCATATATCAATCATGTTCTGATCGAGAGAAGATTAGAATTTATTGAAAGATTTACTAATTCGTGTATTGTAGACATGAACAACTTGATTTCGTTGATGGCTCATTTGACCATCACCCGAGGATCTGAACTTGAGCTACCTTTGGGAGAGTACAGGAATCCATCTAGGCACTTGAGGAAAATGCCTATTCTTTATCCTGAACTAGAAGGCCAGGAATTTGAAATATATCATGAGCTAATATATATGATGAAAGAAATTTCTTTCGCCGGAAAAGAACATGAAGACCCTAGTGACCACTTAACAAAGGTATACAACCTTTGAGTCACTCTTAAACTAGAAAGTCTGCCCATAGAGTTTGTACTTCTTAAACTTTTTCGTTGGTCTTGAAAAGATAATGCTTTAGCTTTCTTACAATCACTACCTAATCATACTACAAAAATCTGGGAGGATTGCATCCGAGGATTCAGGCATAAATATTGTTCATTTACTACAATCATGCAGATCAAACAAAGCATAACAAACTTTTTGCAAACAATAGGAGAAACCTTTTATCAAGCATGAAATAGATATTATGCAATGATTATGAAAGTCCCAAATCATGGTTTTCACGAGAGTCTAGTTATCTAATATTTTTATAATGGGCTTAATGACAAAACAAAAGATATGATTGATCTATCTGCAGGAGGAGCAATATGCAACTTGACACTATCAGAATGTTAAGCTTTTTGAGGTAAGATCCTTTAATGACAAACAATATAATCCAGTTGAGGGTATTGTACCACAAAAAGGTACGATTCACATACCACAAGATCTTATATCCGAAGCCAAAAAGTCCATGGAAGAAAAGGTATAGCTTCAGAACTTGGAAGAGAAAACAAAGTTGACATTCTTCAAACTTATCTAATAGAAGATGATTTAAATCTTGTAATGCAAAAGTTTAAATATAAACAAAATCAATTCCGCGAGAAAAAATATAAACATCTAATGACACAAGAAAAGAATATAATGGATCTCACAGAAGTTTTTAATGACTTGGGTCAAGCGGCGAAACATTTATATAGATATCTAAGTATGGTTAAAACCTAGTGTGAGCAGATAAATGAAACACAAACATTGATTTTGAACCAAGGAAATTTCAATACTGTTTCTACTAACATTGTTATTAGGCGTGGTACAGAAACTCAGGAACCACAAGGGCCACCTTGGTATCAAGAAGAGCAAGCTTGAAAAGCAAGAGAGATTCTGGACATGAGTCAAGGACATGATGACCTAGTAGACCCCCAGGATGATATTGATTATTAAGCCCAGAAAAGGGAAAATAAAGCTCCCATCACTCAAGAAGAAGAGGAAATGATATGTTGCAAACGTATCCATAATTTTTGATGTTCCATGCTTGGTTTTATCTACTTTCTTATGTTTTGTGCACACTTTGGAGTACTTTCTATACACTTTCTTGGACTAACCTATTAACAAGAGCCACAGTGCCAATTGCCTGTTTTCTGCTGTTTTTGGTTCTAGGTAAGTCAGAAAATGAATATTCTCGGAATTGGACGGGACAAAAGCAAGTTTTTCACAGAGGGACACCCGGAGCCAGAATACGATACGGAGAGGGGCCAGAGGGCAGCCACACCACCTGGCCACGCGGCCAGGCCTATCCCGTGCCAGGGGGTGGTGTGGCCAGCCCAGACACCCCCTCGGCCTCTCCTTTCGCCTATAAGATGCCTCCGATACAAAAACCCTAAGTACCTGATCAAAATTCCACGAAAGAGTCTGTAGACGCTGTCATCTCCATCCATAGATCGGGAGGGATCTGAAGCTCTTCCTGGCACCCTGCCGGAGAAGGGAATTCACCCTGGAGGCCTTCTTCATCACCATGCAAGCCTCTGGTGTGATGCGTGAGTAGTTTATCTCTGGACTATGGGTCCATGTAGTAGCTAGATGGCTGGTTCTCCTCCTTTGTTCTATCATGTTTAGATCTTGTGAGCTCCATTCATGATCAAGATCATCTATTTGTAATTCCTACATGTTGTGTTTGCGGGGATCCGATGGATATTGAGATGTTATTTCAGATTCATTATTGATTCTATCATGTCTTTGTTATTTGTGATCTTGCATGCTTTCCGTTGTTAGTAGCTATCTTAGCCAAGTAGATGCTAGCAACTCCAAGAGTTAGTATTTATGCTCGATAGTGGGTTCATGCCTCTAGTAATCTGGAGAAGTGACGGAAATCTCTAAGGTACTAGATGTGTTGTTGCTACTAGGGAGAAAACAACAATCCTTTGTTCATACAACAATTGTATTGTTTACTTTACACGCAATGCATAATGTAATTATCCGTTGCTTGCAACTTAATACTGGAGGGGGTTTGGATGATAATCTGAAGGTGGATTATTAGTTATAGATGCAGTTGGATTACGGTATATGTATAATGTTGTAATTCCCAATCATGTCTCAAAGGAGTCAAGATGAGTAGTATATGCATGTATTGCTTTCTCGATGTTTGTCAATTGCCCCGCTGTAATTTGTTCACCCAACATGTTATCTATCTTGAGGAGAGCCACCTCTAGTGAACTATGGACGCTGGTCCTTTCTTTTATCATCAATCTTCAACTGTTTACGATTTTCTGTTTACTTTCTGCAAACTATTACTTTCTTCCACTCGATACGTTTAATCCTTTGTTGTCAGCAAAACCGGTGAGATTGACAACCGCATCGCGAGTTGGGGGCAAAGTTCTGTGGTTGTGTTGTGCAGGTCTCCATGTTGCTACTGGCACCGGTAGTGCGCCCTGCCAAAGTTCATCTAGCAACACCTTTGGGGTGTTTCCTTGCTCCTACTGGTTTGATTAAACCCTGGTTTCATAACTAAGGGAAAACTTGTTGCTGTGCTCATCATACCTTCCTCTTGGGGTTCCCCAACAGGCTCGAGATAACTTGGGCCATCAAGCTTTTTTCTGGCACCGTTGCCGGGGAGTCAAGGACATCTTAACAAGGGGAGTCCCTCATAACCAATCTCATTACTTTGTTATTTTTGTTGTGCTTAGTTTACTGTTGCTTTGTTTGCTTGTTTCTTTATCAAAAACACACACAAAATTAGGTTTACAAGTTTGCTTCCTTTATTAAAAATTAGTTCCTATCTTAAGTTGCCATTATGTCTAGCCTTTCTCCTATCACTATGTCACCTGTGGAAATGATTTTCACTTTCAAACAAGGAATTGAAGAAAGTTTCAAAGAAGCTTGGTCTAGAAACTCTGATCTACATGAAAAAACTGAACCTAAAATGACTCAAAGCTTGTTCCTTAGCAGTTTTTACCTTGGAATCGCTCTTTGCTATAGATATGCTTTGGATGCTGTAGTGGGAGGAGATTTACTCCAATGCAATGAGGATGATGCTGTTAATGCCATAAAGAAGTTGGTCTTTACTTACAACTTGCCTAGCAAATCTGATTCTTCCTTCATAAACATATTTGCTAGATTGAATACACTTGAGACCAGCACTGCTAGTTTGAAAGATTGCTATAATACACTTAGAGAGCATCATAACTATGTTCCAACAAATTTTGAACCCTCAAAATGGCTTCACACGGTAAAGATTGCTATAAATAATGAAACTTTTCATGCTCGATGTGATAGCATGTCTGAATTTTTTCTTACGCCCAAAGATATCTATGAATCTTTGGGGGCTTTCTGAAGGAGGAGAAGAAATATTTCTTGCTAATAATACCACCATATTACCCATTGGAATAGCTGAAGGAGTGTTTACAAAGATCCAAGGGAAAATGGTTTCTACAGATTATCTTGTTATTGAATGTGTAGGAAAAGGACAAACCACACTTGGAAGATCCCTATTGAAACTCCTTGGGGCAATAATAGATGTGAAAAAGGGCACCATGCACTTTTCTTCTCCACCAAGCAATCATATGTTCCCCAAAGTTCAGAATAAAAGTAAGAGAGGTAAGGGCAAGAAATTTGGTTTTAATGCTTCTTCATTTGAGAACACTTGATCCTTTTTCTTGCTTCTTATGACTAACTTAAAGGCATTAAAGAAAAGTACTTATTGGGAGATAACCCAAAGTTTTATATGAGTATTGGAAGTTATTACTTCAATAATAACTGCTCCTTATCCTTTTTATTTGCTTTTTGTGCCAAGAGTAACCTCTAATGAGAGAGAACTAATGATTGGAAAGTTGCTGTCCCGAAATAGATTTTTTTGCTTCACTTTAAACATTCGTGTAAAATATCTATACGTCCTTTTGAGGCGTGAATTTTTGTGCTTCTGCCCCAGGTTGTTATATAACTTTCGTTAGTTCAACACTTTCTGATTTGAGCAACAGAAGGTCTTCGAAAAAAATCGTCTTTACCTGCTGGTCTGTTTTGACAGATTTCGGCCATTATTTGCATTTGCTTCTTGTTGGTTCCTTTTTGAGTTCTTTTGGGGAATTGAGCTTTTTGAGAGAAGTGCTTCAGTAGCTTGTGTTTTAGTGTATTGGTGTTGAAACTGAACCTAAAGACTTATTATCTTGAGTGCACTAATGTTGCTAATAAAGATTGTGTGAAGTTTTTTATGAAGGAAAAATTTTAGGTGTATGGAGAGAGTGATGTAATGAGATGAAGAATGGACTAAAGCTCAATCTTGGGGATGCCACCCCGTGTCACCCCAAGAAATATTCAAGAGGTACAACCGTCAAAGCTTGGGGATGCCCAAGGCATCCCCTTCTTCATCAATAAAAATCTCAGGTTTCTTCCAAACACTTCATTTTTATTGTTTCATGCACAGTTGTGTTCTTCTTGGAACGTCTTCTTTTTCGTTTTTTTTTGTTTTCCTTTGCTTGGTTTTCTTAGTTTGCTGAATAAATTGGTTGGACCCCCTCTTTCATGCATTATTTTTCAAATAGTTTGGTTTGGATTGGAAAAGAGTAGGAAAAGTTCATGCTTAAGTGGTAAAGAGAGCTTGTTTTTGACTGTGGCCTATGCTTTGTCATGCCATGCTTGATATTGCTTTGGCTTTATGCTTAGTGATCTTTGTTGTAGCCTGACATGTTATAAAACATTGAGATTGCTTAATGTGCCTTGGAAGAATTATGCATTGTTTTAGCATATTAAAGCATAGTATTGTGGTATTCTCCTTTGATGCTTTATTTGGGTTGACTTGGCGCATGCTCACACCATGTTATGACTATCCCAAGTCACCATAGCCTTTATGGTCCTTTAGTTTTCGACTTGTAATATCACTTTATGCTTTGATTAATGATGTTTTCTCGCTCTGCATGATTATGGCCATTATTGCTCTCTTAGTTGGTCGCTCCCAAAATTTTGCTAGCCTCCATAACCAAGTATGAGTTCCACTCATGCATACAACTCCTAAAACCAAGTTATTCCAAAGAGTCCACCATACCTACCTATTAGCATTTTCTATTCCAAGTATATTCATGTTTTTATCTACCTTCCGAATTAAACTTGTTATGAGAAAACTAGTGATTAAAGCTCTCACGAACTTGATGGCTCACTTTACTTTTCTTGCCCTTAATAAACTTGAACCATTGCGTACATCTTTGTTGCGTATATGCTTGCGCTTTATAAGTTGAAGTTAGCAGAACCATGTATCATGGGGAACGCTATCAACATTGCACTTGTACTTTGTACCCCGTTGATATCATGTTCTTTTGCTTATGGATCTCGGCGGTGTGAAATAAAAGGGGAACTTGTAAGATCATGGAGTTTGTATTTGTGTTAGAGAAACGCTTGGGCCGCTAGCTTAAGCCATGCCTAATCATGGTGGAAACTTGCAGCATAACCATAATGAGCACTCTATGAAGCATCCTCAATAAAAACCTATGCAAATAGCAAATAAAAAGATCGCTGAGATGCTCATTGTCTGCTTGCCTTGTCATTTTGATTATGGGATAGCTCCTGTATCATGTGCAAGGGGTACCCGTTGCATGTTCTCTATGATACATATGTACTTACAATGACAAGAGCTTACTTGTGACTAAAGTTGAGTAGCATGAGGTTCGGTCTTCGTAAGTAAGGGGCATGAGATTTCAGCTTATAACTTGTCAAGCATATCCTCTTATTTGTGTCACTTTAACCTTAATCACCTTCAAGATGCTTATGATTGGGGCAATGAGAGCTGAAAGCTAATAAGTACCATAATTTTTGGAAGCTCTTTATGAAACTTGAATCCCTACTTCCTTCTATGAAGGCCTCTCTTTTACTTTTATGTTGAGTCCCACATTCTATCTTTATGCACCTACTTTGAGAGCATAGTGGCCATTCTTAGTTCTATGTGCATTGTCCCAAGACTTGTTGATTGATGCATAGCTTTGATATTGCTTGTTTTGAACTATTTGTATCTAGTCACTCTTATGAACTTTGAAGGTGTTCTATGCATTTATGTTTGCTACTCTATGAGGGAAAAGCTGAATGCTACTATGCTATGTTTTCTTTATGTGAAACAAACAAACGTCTTGCGAAGCATTGTTATTCATGAATCTTTTGTTTGTGCCTTTTCATGTTGCAACATAGTTGCTTTGTCTTATTGTGAGAACTTTGTCTTTCATGTTATGATTGAAGTACTATGATCCCAGCTATCAATGTTTTACAAATACTTTGATCAAGTTTATGATGGTGCATGTCACCTCAAAAATTATTCTTTCGTTTTATCACTTACCTACTCGAGGACGAGCAGGAGTTAAGCTTGGGGATGTTGATACGTTGCAAACGTATCCATATTTTTTGATGTTCCATGCTTGGTTTTATCTACTTTCTTATGTGTTGTCCACATTTTGGAGTACTTTCTATACACTTTCTTGGACTAACCTATTAACAAGAGCAAAAGTGCTAGCTGCCTGTTTTCTACTGTTTTTGTTTCCAGGAAAGTCAGAAAATGAATATTCTCGGAATTGGACGGGACAAAAGCCAAAGTCAGTTTTTCATCGAGGGACACCCGGAGCAAGAATACGAGACGGAGAGGGGCCAGAGGGTGGCCACACCACCTGGCCGCGTGGCTAGGCCTGGCCCGCGCCAGGATGTGGTGCGGCCAGCCCAGGCACCCCCTCGGCCTCTCCTTTCGCTTATAAGATGCCTCCGATACAAAAACCCTAAGTACTCGATCAAAATTCCACGGAAGAGTCTGTAGCCACCGTCATCTCCATCCCTAGATCGAGAGGGATCTAAAGCTCTTCCCGGCACCTTGTCGGATAGGGGAATTCACCTTGGAGGCCTTCTTCATCACCATGCAAGCCTCCGGTGTGATGCGTGAGTAGTTCATCTCTGGACTATGGGTCCATGTAGTAGCTAGATGGATGGTTCTCCTCCTTTGTGCTATCATGTTTAGATCTTGTGAGCTCCGTTCATGAGCAAGATCATCTATTTGTAATTCCTACATGTTGTCTTTGCGGGGATCTGATGGATATCGAGATGCTATTTCAGATTGATTATTGATTCTATCATGTCTTTGTTATTTGTGATCTTGCATGCTTTCCGTTGTTAGTAGCTATCTTGGCCAAGTAGATGCTAGAAACTCCAAGAGTTAGTATTTATGCTCGATAGTGGGTTCATGCCGCTAGTAATCTGGGGAAGTGACAGAAATCTCTAAGGTACTAGATGTGTTGTTGCTACTATGGAGAAAACAACAATCCTTTGTTCATATAACAATCGTATTGTTTACTTTACACGTAATGCGTAATGTAATTATCTGTTGCTTGCAACTTAATAGAAGAGGGGGTTCAGATGATAACCTGAAGGTGGATTATTAGTCATAGATGCAGTTGGATTATGGTCTATGTATAATGTTGTAATGCCCAATCAAGTCTCAAAGGAGTCAAGATGAGTAGTATATGCATGTATTGCTTTCTCGATGTTTGTCAATTGCCCCACTGTAATTTGTTCACCCAACATGTTATCTATCTTAAGGAGAGCCACCTCTAGCAAACTATGGACCCCGGTCCTTTCTTTTATCATCAATCTTCAACTGTTTACTGTTTTCTGTTTACTTTCTACAAACTATTACTTTCTTACACTCGATATGTTTAGTCCTTTATTGTTAGCAAAACCGGTGAGATTGACAACCTCATCGCGAGTTGGGGGCAAAGTTCTGTGGTTATGTTGTGCAAGTCTCCACGTTGCTGCTGGCACCGGTTGTGCGCCCTGCCAAAGTTCAGCTAGCAACACCTTTTGGGTGTTTTCTTGCTCCTACTGGTTTGATTAAACCTTGGTTTCATAACTGAGAGAAAACTTGCTGCTGTGCTCATCATACCTTCCTCTTGGGGTTCCCCAACGGGCTCGAGATATCTTGGGCCATTAGGAAGTGGGGGATAAGCACAAATCATATGATTCAGACACTAAGACCATCCATTCAAGGGAAGAAGCCGATCTCAGAAAGGAGCAAGAAGAGCAAGTTGATGTCCTGCGTGAAGAACGTGCCATTAAGAAAAAATCAACTGCAAGAAAACATAAAAAGAGCACTGAACCAGTGACAAAGGTAAAAGAAAAGGTAATACCTACCAAAAGGAAAATTCCTTACCCTAACCGAGCTCATTATGAACCAGATAAGGATATTTATGATTCTTTTGCTGAGGCACTAAGTAGTTTGCATTTAGAACTTCCTTTAACTGATGCTATTCAAGTTCCTACTTATAAAAAAATTATGCGATATATACTTAATAGAAAGAAGAAAGTAACCAAGACTGTAGCCATAATGACAAGCTATGGTGATAAACTTCCTGCTAAGCTTGGGGATCCAGGCATACCTACCATATCCTGTGCAACAGTGAAAACTAATATATTCAATTCTCTTTTTGATTTTGGAGCAGGGGTTAGTGTTATGCCTTATTCTCTATTTAAGAAATTGAATCTTAGAGAATATTCTCCTACTTCAATAACACTGCAAATGGCGGATAAGACAACTAAACAACCTATGGGAATGATCGAAGATGTTTTACTTAGAATAGATCATCATGTGATTCCAACTGATTTCACTATTCTTATTGTCCCTAAAGATGATAAACTATCTATCATTATTGGAAGACCTTTTATTAGTAAAGCTAGAGCTAAAGTAGATTGTTCTAGTGATAGGATTATCTTCAATATATATGATGAACAGATTGTTAGATACTTTCCTAAGAGACAAGAGCACAATGGAAAATACGTTCCACCACCTAAGCGTGATAAAGCAGCAAAGGCTAAAGAAAAAGCACCGCTTGAGATGAACGCCGATGATATGGAGTTTGATTAGTAAAATCTCTAAAATTAGAACACTCAATGGGAGTTAACCCATTCTTAATAAATCGTTAAATTTTTCATTTTTTGCATGTACTACTTTGCTATCCATATCGTTTAATAAGTTTATTTTGAGTTTTTAGTTTGTTCAGAGAATTTACCTTAATGAAGTTGCGAAGAAAGGGAAAAACGAAGAAAAAATAGTGGGTTCAGCATAGGTAACGAGCACTGGTACGGCCGGGGGACGACCATACCGCGTGCCCGTACCAAATCTCTATAAAACCTACAACGGAGACAGCGCCGGTAACAACGAGTGGTACGGCCGGGTATGACCGTACCGCGCGTCCGTACCACATATCGACGAAATTGACCTAGGTCTCCGAATAGATAATGACCACAGGTACCGCCGGTGTACAACCGTACCGCACGCCTGTACCAGGTCGACCATGTTTGATCTCGAACCCTAATGTTTATCCGACGGTGATGACCACCTGTACGGGCGGGTTGCGCCTGTACCACCCGCCCGTACCGCGTGCGTCGCTAGGTAAAGACAGACGGCGGCTAGCTCGCAGCCAGCCTCCCTTCTTCTTATTCCTCTTTCTTCCTTGTTCTTTCCCTTTCCACCTCAAACCCTAGCCTCTCAAATCATTGGTTCTTCATTGTTTTCGTGTTTTTGAGCTGGGGAATCTTCACATCGGTAAGTTTCTCGTCCGATCCACACTCTATTTTCTGAAATCCAGGTTTGAATTCATCACATTGGCTATTTAGATGAGTTCATCATATTCTGAGATTATTATTGATTTCTCATGTTAAGATTTGTAACTTCTACCTATAATCGTTCGTATATGTGATAGAAACCTGATGCCTATAGTTTTCTTCAAAAAATTGTAGCACAATGCATAACATTGGAAGGATATTCCACTCGGGCTAGGGCTCGGGTATGGCAGGCCCTTCGGGCTCTGCCAAGCCACCGGGTTTGAAGAAGAGACGCTCGCAGGTGGATAGCTTGAGGGCTACCATGAGCCGAGACTACGAGAGGGTGGGCAACCGCAAGGTTTTACCCACCAAGTGGGTAGACTGTCAGTTCCTCTCCTACTAGGGTCTCTTGGAGGAGTTCGAGCAGATGACTATGCAAGCTGGAATGGTCGACTTCTCCTACCTCTCCATCGACACCTACAAGCTATCCATGTTTGAGTTTATTTCATCATTCTAGGACGATCTCGAGACCTAGGAGCGAAATTGCACTGTAAGTTTTGTGGTCAATGGGCAACTCCACAAGTTGACCTTATATGAATTTTGTGATAGTTTCAGATTCTCCCATGAGGGAGAAATCGATATCAGTGACAATGTGTATATGGAGGCAATGCAGTCTTGGGGGAAGATTTCTGTCCACAGGGACAACCATTATTAGTGTACGAAGAGCTCCACTATCTAGAATCTTATTGTATGCTATTTTCATACCGTCCTTGTTAATTCTTTATTTGGAAAGGAGATGTTGGGGCAATGACAGGCCTCAAAATGAGTGTAATCCATATGGCCTTGCATCTAGAGATGGATCCCAAGGTAAACTTGGGAGCTTTGCTCATCCAACACTTTCGCCACCAGATTTCTGCTTCCGCGGGGGACATTCGTTGTGGTGGGTTGATCACACAGATAGCCTACGCAAACGAATTTGTCCTACCACATGAAAGAGATGTACCTGGCAGCAAGGACCTGGATGACATACATATGGCTAGCACCAAGTTCATGGGTGCCTATAGGCCAGAGCATTCCCTCTGTGCTTACGAGTTTTATTTTGTTCCTAACAGTGATCTCCACCAAATCTTGCTTCCTTTTGTCCAAGGTTTTGGGTTGCCAGGTAAACAGAGTTGGGTCCTTACTGAGGATGAGTTCCAGCAGGCACTAATCCTCCCTGAAAGGACTGCGCCACCAGGTGCCCATCCCAATTGGGAAGACACAGCAGCTGGCCAACAGCAGCAAGATGAAGAAGGAGGAGGCTGGCATGGCGCAGGATGGGACAATTTCGGCCAGCAACACCACCACCAGTAGCCTCACCCCCAGCATCAGCAGCAAGGCATGTCTCCACCACAGCCGGGATTCAACTATGTCCCTAGGAGCGATTTTGACCAGGTGGTGCATCGCATTGACAACATAGAGAACACGTTGTATGATGTGAATGCCCACATTGTCAATCTCACTCAAGTTTTCACATCTGTTATGACCGATTTTCCAAACCGCTACCTGAACTTCCCATATCAACAGCCGCCACCTGACGGCAACGACAACTGATTCCAGTTAGGCAAAGGCCCAAGCTTGGGGAGGTTAAAATCCTTCCACCTTTATGCATTCATATTTTTCTTTCTTCTTTTTATTTATTTGCTTTTGTTTCAATGCATGTCCTTTCAGTTTTGCATTCGATAAAAGAAAACCCAAAAATATTACACTATTCTCTAGCATTATTTTGTGCAAATTTCTCTCGGCTCTTGTTGATTATTTTTGCAGGTTACTCACTTCTAGTGATCAAGTTATGGACGAACGCAAATACTTGACTCAAGTAAAAGATGAATGCGTAAGAGGAGGTAACACATTCTTATTTTCTCTCTTCATGTAAGCTTATTCATGAACAATTTATGTCCGTTCAGTTGCACTTGATTATGATTCCATGCTTAGTTTGTTATCTTTTAGAGCTTGAGTTCATAGGCTTTTGTCACCTCTTTGGTTAAGACTTTTGACAATTAAATCAGTTTGAAAAACAACTCTTGGGATTTTAGTCCAAACCTTTTAGAATAAGAGAAAGTGTCAATGACAACTTTGGTGCCATGTTTTTGTCTTAAGGATTTAACATTAGTAGTGCTCAACCCCACATAGTGATCGTTGACTTGATGATACCTTATGAAAAAGAATTACTTGATGGAACGAACTTTTTGGAGTAGGAGAGGGATATGCCAAAATTTGTATTGCTTGGCTCAAAAAATACGAGAGAAAAGAAAAAGAGAAGAGAAGAGCAAAAGTACTTTGTTTCAAATACACACCTTTGTGATGACAACAACTCTGCTAGCTTTTAAACGATCTATGCTATAACCCAGGATTTCAGCTATGAGTTGATGGCATGAGTGGCATACGTGTCGCTATATGGGAAAAACTATTATAACTACCAATATGTTGTGTAGTATTTTATAAAGAAATATTTGTTAATCCTTGAGAAAGAAAAAGAAAAGATCCATTGTCAAAATATGAGCTGAAATACTTTCGATACCTTCTGATTCTTGGCATCACCTCACTACCTAAAATGTGCAATTAGAGTTCTTGATAAGTAAGGAAAAGATGAGTGATATGTTGCAAACGTATCTATAATTTTTGATGCTCCATGCTTGTTTTATATCAATTGTCCTATGTTTTGTCCACACTTTGGGGTACTTTTACACATTTTCTGGAACTAACCTATTAACAAGATGCCACAGTGCCAGTTGCCTATTTTCTTCTTTTTTTGATTCCAGAAAATCCAAAGAATGAATATTCTAGAAATTGGAGCGGACAAAAGCAAAAGTCTATATTTTACTGGAAGACTCACGGAGCCAGAAGACCAGACAGAGAGGGGCCAGGGGCTGGCCACACCATGTGGTTGCGCGGGTCCCCCTAGCCGCACCAGTAGGTGGTGTGGGCCCCTGGTCCACCCTCTGACATGGCCCCTTCGCCTATAAGAAGCCTCCCGATGAGAAAACCCTAAATAATCCAGGAGAAAGCCATGAAAACCTCCGCAGTGTCGCCGCCACCGAAGGGGAGATTCGGGGGACAGAAAGTCTCTGTTCCAGCACCCTGCAGGGATGGGGAAATGCTCCTGGAGCCATTTCCATCGACTCCACCACCATCTCCATCACCGTTGCTGATTCCCATGATGATGAGGGAGTAGTTCTTCCTCGAGGCTAAGGGTTCTACCGGTAGCTATGTGTTCATCTCTCTCTTTATGCATGATCATATTGTGATCATGAGCTTTTTAAAAAAGTAGATCTACCTTTCTCTCCCCACATGTGTGAAAGTGATAGCGTGCACACCATGGTGGCACTTAGGCTAGAGATTACAAATACTTGTTATGAGTTATATTTTGAGTTGGATGTCTCTATGAGATTGTGGTGTTTGTTGGAACCATCTAGCGCTCAAGGTGACAGTGAGGGGTTATCTATATGGGGAATGTGAACTTTAAAGTGTGCTATTATAGCCCTACATCGTCCAACCGGAGAGTAGTTCAGGGTAGCATCATAAAGAGAAGATATTTATATGAGAGTTTCCACTAGTGAAAGTATGATCCCTAGGCCTTGTTTCTAAACATTGAAACACCGTTTGCAACTAGATCTGTTACATGTTTGGTTGCTTCATCTTTTTTCCTTTAGTATTTTCCTCCCGTCAAGCTCTTTTCTGGCACCATTGTCTTATATCCATTCCACTTTTATTTCACTATCTCTTCGCCAAACTAGTGCACCTATACACCTGACAAGTGTATTGGGTGTGTTGGGGACACAAGAGACTTCTTGTATCTTGATTACAGGGTTGCTTGAGAGGGATACCTTTGACCACTTCCTCTCTAAGTTCGATAAACCTTGGGTAATCCACTTAAGGGAAACTTGCTGCTGTTCTACAAACCTCTGCACTTGGAGGCCCAACAACTGTCTACAATAATAGAAGTGCGTAGACATCAAGCTATTTTTTGGCGTTGTTGCCGGGGAGGTAATTTAAAAGGTACTCACATCCTCTGGCTACTAAGCTATCTTCTAGTGCGGTTGCTGGTGTGTGAGTGCTCGAAGTTATTTCCTTTAGATTATATAATTAAATCTTTTTGTTTCTTGTTTTTATTTTCACTAGTTAGGCTTAATGGAAAACAACAACAAAAATTAGAGAGCTTTTTAGTATTTTTCCTAAGGTAGAACATGAATTGTCTAAAGAGAAAATTAAAAAACCCATGGAACTTTCTTTGCATGCTAATAGCAATGTTATTAGTATGAATCTTTTGAACACCTTTTTTACTAATGCTATGGAAATGTCTAAGCTTAGGGAAGTTAGTTTTTATGAAAATGATCTTTTTAGTTCCCAGCTTTAAAGAAGAAAATTTGCTCTAATGATACTTTATCTCCCATATGTGGTAATTCTAATGATACTTGTGATATTTTAAATCCATATACTGAAGGCATCCCTTTTAAAATACCTATAAAAATTGTTGAATGTGTTTTGAATAACTGTTATTTTGGAGATGGAACTGTCCATCTTGGTGATCATTTACTCTTTATACATAAATTATGCTAGTTGTTCAAGTGTGCAGGTATTTCAATGAACCAAGTTAAGAGGAAGCTATTCCCTTTTTCACTTAAGGGCAAAGCAAGGGAGTGGTATGAGCTACTAGATGATCCTCATCATTTGTAGTGGAAGGAACTTGAACCTCTCTTTTACTCTAAATTTTATCCTCCTCATGAAATTCATAAAGATAGGAATTACATTTATAATTTTCATCCACATCATGGAGAAAGTATTTCCCAAGCATGGGGGAGATTGAAGTCACTAATGCTCAAATGTCCCATTCATGAGCTCCCTAATAATATTGTTATTAATAATTTCTATGCAAGGCTTTCAGGACATTACAAGGACTATCTAGATACTTGTTTAGAGGGATCCTTCACAAGTAAGGAGGTCAAAGCTAAGTGGGATCTTCTTGAAACAATTCAAATCAATACCGAAGATTGGGATAACGACAAAGGTAAAGAACCAGGTATAAACTATGAGTGTGATTGCATTAAGTCTTTCACTAAAACTACTGATTTTCAAGAGCTTAGTGCTAAATATGGTCCTGATACTCAAATACTTATTGATTTTTTTAGAGCCTTTGCTTCTCATATTAATGTTCCTAAAGAAAAATGGGACATGTATGATGAGCCTTTTAAAGACACTTTCATGGGAAATGGAATTGTTATTAATGATAGCAATAAACATGCTCAAACCTCTAAAAGTCCTATTTCTTATAAGCATGTTAATTATTTTGTGGAATACATAGACCTTGTGAGAATAATCAAATTGAATAAGAATATTGTATCACCCACAGGAATGAAAAA
This sequence comes from Avena insularis, assembly GCA_023614405.1. Taxonomy (NCBI): domain Eukaryota; kingdom Viridiplantae; phylum Streptophyta; class Magnoliopsida; order Poales; family Poaceae; genus Avena; species Avena insularis. Next base: position 273,400,054 of record CM042684.1, on the reverse strand, counting down.
ACTAGAACGTGGTATAGGGCTCTAAATGATCTTGGTAAAAAAGTTTGTGCCCTCTATCCTTTTATTTGTGAACTTTGCTTTGAAGTGGGTCATTTCAATTTTCAATGCTCAGGCCATAATAATAGCCCTTCTATTCCAATGAGTACTGCAAGTTTGTATTGTGATGACATGATCACTCCTAATCAGCATGATGAACTTACATTATTTTTGGGGTGTGAAGAGTTATCAAGAAAAACCTCTTTGGTAGATATGGGTGCTTTTGATATGAATAGTGTCCTGCATGGTTGTCATCTTTATTGTGTTGATAATTGCCACACAAATACGTACATACAAAATATTATAAAAGATGAGGTTTTACCAAAATATGACAGGATTAATATGTGTTTTGATCTTATTAATGAAAAGAAGGAATCCTCCAAAGTTTCTTCCATTGTCTCTAACAATAAACCAGGGTATATGGAGAAGCTTCCTTTCAAGCCTCTCCCTCCTAAAGAGAAGAAGAAAAATAAGAAAAGGAGGAATAAAAGGAGAGAGGAAACGATATTTTCCCCTAAGCATGTTGCTCCTATTATAGTTTTTGATGAGTCTGAACTCGATGATGTTCCTATGCCTGCTACCTATAGTAGTGATCATGATTGGGAAAAACACATTTCTTTTGATATTGAAAATCTCTTTGGTACCAATTCTGATAATGATGAGATTAATAATTGTTGTACTATTAGTGCTATCCATGTTCCTTCCAATGCTGATATGTTTACAAATGAACACACTTTGGAAGATAACTATTCTATTGGTTATAATGATACTGTACCTCCAATATATGATGATTGCAATGATGAATATGATATTTTCATTCCACCTACTACTGAGGAGAAAATTAATTATGTTTACAATATGCCTCCTATATTTGATGATTATGGTGATGGGAATAATAATGATAGCTATTTTGCTGAATTTGCTCCCACTATGATTAATAAGAATGATTATGCTTATATGGAGAGTAATAATTATTTATGCATGTGGCTCATGATAAGAATGTTTTATGTGATAGTTATATTGTTAACTTTATTCATGATGCTACTGAAAGTTATTATGAGATAGGGAAACATGGTTTTATTTATTTCAACAATATTAAGTTTCCCCTCTTTATGTTGAAAATTTTGAAGTTGCACTTGTTTTGCTTTCCTATGCTTGTTTCTTTGTGCTTTCATGACTTGTTTCTTTACAAGATTCCTATGCATAGGAAGTGGGTTAGACTTAAATGTGCTTTGAATTTTCTTCTTGATGCTCTCTTTTACTTCAATTCATATTTCTTATGTGAGCATCTTCTCAAACTATCATGCCTAACTTAAAGGTGTTAAATAAAAGTACTTCTTGGGAGATAACCCAATAGTTTTATTGAGTCTTGGAAGTTATTACCTCTTTAATGAACTCTCCTTATCATTTTTTTGTTTTTTGTGCGAAGAGTAACCTCTAAGGAGAGAGAAGTAATGCTTGGGAAAGTTGCTGTCCTGAAACAGATTTTTGTGCTTCACTGTGAAAAATCTCTGTACGTCGGTTTGAGCTGTAATATTTTATGCTTCTGCCCCAGGTTGTTACCAAACTTTCGTTAGTTCAACACTTTCCGATTTGAGCAACAGAAGGTCTTCGAAATAATTGGTTTTTACGTGCAGGTCTGTTTTGACAGATTTCTGCCATTATTTGCATTTGCCTCTTAAATCTCTTTCTCTTTGAGTTCTTGGCAAAATTCTTGAACTTTTTAAAAAAAGTGATACAATAGCTTTTGTTTTAATGAAAGTTTTACTTGTGTTGAAATTGAACCAAAAGACTTATTATCTTGAGTACACTAATGTTGCTAATTAAGATTGTGTGAATTTTTGTATGAAGGAAATTTTAAAGTGTAGGGAAGGGTAATATGATAAGATGAAGTATGGACAAAAGCTCAAGCTTGGGGATTCCACCCATGTCACCCCAAGAAATAGTCAAGAAGTACAAGCGTCAAAGCTTGGGGATGCCCAAGGCATCCCCTTCTTCATTAATAAAAATTTCATGTTTCATCCAAACACTTCATTTTTATTGTTTCATGCATAGTTGTGTTGTTCTTGGAGCGTATTTGTTTTTGTTTTTGGCTTTCATTTGCTTAGTTTGGTTGAATAAATTTGTTGGACCCCTCATTCATACATTAGTTTTCAAATAAGTTGGTTTGGATTGGAAAAGAGTAGGAAAAGTTCAGGCTTAAGTGGTATAAAAAGAGTTTGTTTTTGACTGTGACTTAGACTTTATCATGCCATGCTTGATATTGTTTTTGCTTTATGCTTAGTAATTTTTGCTGTAGCATGACATGTTATAAACAATTGAGATTTCTTAATGTGCCTTGAAAGAATCATGTGTTCCTTTAGCATATTAAAGCATAGTATTGTGGTATTCTCCTTTGATGCTTTATTTGGGTTGACTTGGCGCATGCTCACACCATGTTAAGACTATACCAACTCACCATAGCCTCTATGATCCTTTAGTTTTCGACTTGTAATATCACTTTATGCTTTAATTAATGATGTTTTGTCGCTTTGCATGATTATGGCCATTATTGCTCTCTTATTTGGTCGCTCCCATTCTTTTGCTAGCCTCCATACCAAGTAGGAGTTCCACTCATGCATCCAACTCCAAATAAAACCTAGTTATTCCAAAGAGTCCACCATACCTACCTATTAGCATTTGCTATTCCAAGTATATTCATGTTTTTATCTACCTTCCGAATTAAACTTGTTATGTGAAAATTAGTGATTAAAGCTCTCACGAACTGGATGGCACACTTTACTTTTCTTGCCCCTAGTAATCTTGAACCATTGTGTCATCTAAGTTATATATGATTGCACTTAACATTGGGATTAGCAGAACCATGCTGTCATGGGGAACACTTTCAACATTGCACTTGTACATTGTACCCAGTTGATATCATGCTCTTTTGTTTATGGATGTCGTCAGTGTGAAATGAAAGGGGAGCTTGTAAGTCCATGGAGTTATGTATGAGTGTTAGAGAAACGCATGGGCGGCTGGTCTAATCTATGCCTAATCATGGTGGAAACCTGAAGCGTAACCATAATGAGCAATCTATGAAGCATTCTTCTTATAAAAAAGAGATAGATATTGGGAAAAAGGAAAAAAAGACGAGAAAAGAGGAAAGAGAGAAAAAAGCACCATTTCCCCATGGTAAATAAGAAGATGCTGAGATGCTTATTGTTTGCTTGCCTTGTCATTTTTATATGGAGATTCTTACGTATCATCGGGCAAGGGGTACCCCGTTGGCGGTTCTCTAAGATACACATGTACTTACTATGACAAGAACTTACTGGTAACTAAACTTGAGTAGCATGAGGAGCGGCCCTCGTATTCAAGGGACATGAGATTGCCAACTTATACTTTGTCAAGAATATACTCCATAGTTTGTTAACTTTAACCTTAATCACTTCAAGATGCTTATGATAGGGGCAATGAGAGCTGAAAGCTAATAAGTACCATAATTGGAAGCTCTTTATGAGACTTGAATCCCTGCTTCCTTCTATGAAGGACATTCTTTTACTTTTATGTTGAGTCTCCATCTCTATATTTATGCACCTATTAAGAGTTCATAGTGGCCATTCTTAGATTAATGTGCATTGTCCCAAGACTTGTTGATTGATTCATAACTTTGATATTGCTTGTTCTTAAACTATTTGTATCTAGTCACCCTTATGAACTTTGAAGGTGCCCTATGCATTTATGTTTTGCTACACTATGAGGGACAAGATGAATACTATTCTCATTATGTTTTATATATGTGAAACAAACAAATGTCTTTCAAAGCATTGTTATTCATGAATCTTTTGTTTGTACCTTTTCATGTCACAACATAGTTGCTATGTCTTATTGTTAGAACTATATCTTTCATGCTATGTTAAAGCTCTTTGATCCCAACTTTCAATGCTTGCAAATACCTTGATCAAGATTGTGATGGTGCATGTCACCTCAAAAATTATTTTCTTTTTTGTCACTTACCTACTCGAGGACGAGCAGGAGTTAAGCTTTGGGATGTTGATACATTGCAAACGTAACTATAATTTTTGATGCTCCATGCTTGTTTTATATCATTTGTCCTATGTTTTTTCCACACTTTGGAGTACTTTTACACATTTTCTGGAACTAACCTATTAACAATATGCCACAGTGCCAGTTGCTAGTTTTCTTCTGTTTTTGGTTCTAGAAAAGCCAGGAAATGAATATTCTCGGAATTGGACCGGACAAAAGCGAAAGTCGATATTTTATCGGAAGACTCACGGAGCCAGACGATGAGACGGAGAGGGGCCAGGGGCTGGCCACACCATGTGGTGTGGCGGGGCCCCTGGCCGCGCCACCAGGTGGTGTGGGCCCCTGGTCCACCCTCTGACATCACCCCTTATCCTATAAGAAGCCTCCCGATGAGAAACCCCTAAATAATCGAGGACAAAGCCACGAAAACCTGCGCAGCGCCGCTGCCACCGAAGGGGAGATTCAGGGGAAAGAAAGTCTCTGTTCCGGCACCCTGCCGGGACGTGGAAGTGCCCCGGAGCCATCTCCTTCGACATTGCTGATTCCCATGATGATGAGGGAGTAGTTCTTACTCGAGGCTAAGGGTTCTACCGGTAGCTATGTGTTCATCTCTCTCTCTATGCATGGTCATATTGTGATCATGAGCTTTGTAATCAAGTAGATATACCTTGCTACTCAAGTGCTTTAATAAATTTCTAGCTCTCCCCACATGTGTGAAAGTGATAGTGTGCACACCATGGTGGCACTTAGGCTAGAGATTACAAATACTTGTTATGAGTTATATTTTGAGTTGGATGTCTCTATGAAATTGTGTTGTTTGTTGGAACCATCTAGCGCTCAAGGTGACAGTGAGGGGTTATCTAGATGGGGAATGTGGACTTTAAAGTGTGTTGTTATCGCTCTACATCGTCCAACCGGAGAGTAGTTCAGGGTAGCATCATAAAGAGAAGATATTTATATGAGAGTGTCCATTAGTGAAAGTATGATCCCTATGCCTTGTTTCTAAACATTGAAACACCGTTTGCAACTAGATCTGTTACATGTTTGCTTGCTTCCATCTTTTTGCCTTTAGTCTTTTCCTCCCGTCAAGCTCTTTTATGGTACCGTTGTCTTATATCCATACCACTTGTATTTCACTATCTCTTCGCCGAACTAGTGCACCTATACACCTGACAAGTGTATTGGGTGTGTTGGGGACACAAGAGACTTCTTGTATCTTAATTGCAGGGTTGCTTGAGAGGGATACCTTTGACCACATCCTCCCTGAGTTCGATAAACCTTGGGTAATCCACTTAAGGGAAACTTGTTGTTGTTCTACAAACCTCAGCACTTGGAGGCCCAACAACTGTCTACAAGAATAGAAGTGCATAGACATCAATGAGGTACAAGAACTATTAGCTAGTTGTTCGCACACAAATACATCACCGTGTACCCTCGGTGCCAAGCACGATGCGCGACAACACGCGCCGAGGGAGGCTCGCCGGAAGCACGGTACGCAAGACAGTCCGGTGAGCGCTGTTGAAGACCCGAAACCCTGCTCGCCTGGGAGGGACCCCGTCAGGGCGGTGTGGCGGCATGGGATGCCCTAGGTCAGCCTGACCGCCCCTAGAGCCTCGAGGATTCCTAGCCCTCCGGTATTGAAGAACTGCGGATGAATGAGAAGAAAGATACAAAGGAGAGGGATAAAAGTAGATGAACACGGAAAAGTAGTAGATTTGTTTGTTCGATTGGTGTTGGTTCAGTTGGCCGTCACCTTTCGTGTATATAAGGAGCGGCTGGACTTTTCGTGCAAGAAAGAAGGTTGGATCCATGTCCAAAACCCTAGTTGGGGTCCAACTCGAACAAGCAAACCCGAAATTTGCGTAACTGTTCGGTCAAAAACTTGTCAGTACCTTTAGGACCACTTTTAAGATAGTAAACGAGTTCGGATCAAAATGTCGTAAAAATCAAAGTTGTGCACCCGAAACCACGAATAACTTTGATATTGGCCACTTTTTCATCTGATTTGATCTTGATAGACTTTCCCCTTATTTTTGTATCAAACTCGGATTTAGACTGAACGAATTTAACTCAATTCGGCTGTATCTTATATCTGGAGGCCACATACTTTTTCAAAAGAAGTTGACTCTAAAAGCAAAGTTGTTCACCTCGAAAAAATGAAGAACTATCATGTTTTGCACTTTTCCATCCGAGTTGATCTTAACCGCTTAAATTAAGTCGTAAGAAGATTGACCTAATTAGGAGGTTTTTTGGGTCGCCCGGGTCTATTGCTCTCGCCTAAGGTGAGACATGGTCTGTGGTCTGGCGACCCCCTCTCCCATCTGTGCTAATTCGGCCTCTATCAGTATTGTGACTCTCAATTTTGCATACTAACTCGGATTGAAATGATTCAAAAACCAAAGATGCTTTTTTTGATGATACGCACAACTTTCATGTTTGACACTTTTTTATTTGAGGTCATCTTAAAGGAATCATAGTTAAAGCCTCCATATATCAGTCTCTGAGTCTTCTCTGAACACTAGAATAATCGTCTATTAAGCCTGATAATTCCTTGTCTTGATACGGTGCCTCTTTGATGATGATTAATAATCCTCCAATTAGACTTTTCCAAGTGTCTCTCCATTTGTCTTGGTTAGCTACGAGCCCAAAACGAGTGCCAACACATGCCCTCCTGTTTTCTGACAGAGCTTGCGTGCCAAAAAATAAATTGCTCCACTTTTAATCTAAGGACGATGTCAACACTCCATCAACCATTGGTTGTCTTAGGGCGATAACTCTATATCGGCCATATATGCTCATCCTGAAGTTGATGAATATCATAATTTCCTTCATGAACAACTCCCACAATGATATCGACCAGGTCTTCATTCATATTTCTCATGAAGAATATCGCCAATTGTTCGGCAATAAAGATCATTACCTATTAATGAGCATTTGAAAAGCAACTGAACTGTCATGTTCACCCTTTTGTTCAAATTTTTATGGAATTAACAATGGGCTTTCTCTATTCTTCATCTTCACCTGCACTAGATCTTTCATTAGTGGCCGAAGCGGTAGTCTCCAATCCGGCCTTACCTATGTTGGCAAAACAAAGCATTGGCTCAGGTAGAATATGAAATATATTGTGAATAATATGGTAGCCGGATGCGTTGAGCCAACTCATTTGCACTTCACTTTTCATGTCTAGATATATGAGCAATGATAAATCAATCCAAGATGAAAGTTACATCTATACATGTATCAAGATAAATAACAAGTGATTCGTCGAAACTTTGGTAAACCATGGACATTGTTGCACTACTCACAATGAATCACTAGAAGCATCAATATGTGTAGCACCTATAGCCATGAAAAGCTCTAGCACAAACATCAAGGCTTCATATTCGGCTATATGGTTTGTGCAAGATACTCTAAGCAACACGAGACTTCATAAAGTAGTAGCATAAGGAGATAAATAAACAATACCAATGTGGTGGTTATTGCTTTTAAAACTGAACACTCAAAATATAATCTCCATGGTACTAGAGAGACAAGGTTAATATCAATATCATGCTCATCATCTACACCAAATAATGAAACTAAAGACAATTTGGCCTTTCATACATTTCAAAGATTTATAAACCAAATTATAAACACATAATCATAAGCACAATTGCTAATCAATGCATACCTTATCTCGGTCTCCAATAGAACTAAGGACGATGTTACAAAACCACATCGGCCATGATTGGATAATGATCTCAGGGTGATAGAATAAATATTAGCCATATATCTTTGCCCCAATGGACATGCATAATCCATCCAGTAAAGTATGTATACCCGAAGTAAACAAAACAACAAATCTGATTATGAATTTCAAGCATTTGGCCTCTTGGATTTGCAACAAAATTGCAACTAATCAAACGAATAATGATCTGGCAATACCCTTTCATGATGTACAGAATTATGATGCATCCAGGGATCAAAATAAAACCATGGTGGGTAACCAATCATACCTAGAGATGAATTCCATGGCATAGGCATTAATGGTGTAGTAGAATAATATGGATGATGTGCTGGCCGAAGTTTGTGATATTGATACCGAATCCTTTGGCATGATTGCTTGTTGAGTTTATTATTTTTGTTCTCCACTCTTTCTACCCTTCTTATGCCAAGATCTTGCACATCTTCCTTGCCTTGAGGGTTTCCTTTGGGAACCCACGCCATGTTTCTTTTCTTCAGCTCCTCGGCCGTAAGCCGATATAGCTTCTTCTCTTGCCAATTTGATAAGCTGAGTGGCCACCTTGGCTGTGGTTTTGTTTCACACAATGGCCTCCCTTTCTTAATCATGGGCACCTTCAATTTTGCTAGTTCGGATTCAAAAACTAGGTCTTTGAAAGTTACTCGCTTCACTTCCTTGCCCTTAGTAGCCAACATCAATTCAGCTGGCTTCTCATTATTTTGAGTCGAATATGAAACAACACAGTTGCATCCATCCTTTTTGACTCGGTAAACTTTCTTGATCACTTCTTTCTTTACCCATGAACTCCGGACCGATTCTTTTTGATTGAAACGGTCTTTGATATGTGATTGTTGATCAATTGATCTTCTTGGAGCTGCATAATTTGCGTGAGATGATCTAGAATTAGATGCATAACATGCCCGTGAATCATACCTTTCCCATGATGGATATGAATAAAAATTAGCATAGGGAGGTATCCATGAACTTGGTATTGGTGGCCCAAAGGAGGATATGAATTTGATGCATTTAATTTCTCCTTTCACCAATCCCTGTCGTTAGAATTTTCCCTTGGGGGTGATCTTGATTCTTTTGCACTACTTGGCCGATAAGAACTTTTTTGCTTCACTCTCTTTTTTATATTTTTCTAGCAGCTGTGTGAAAGTGACTTTTGGTTTGCTACACTTATGCTCATTGCAGCCTTTGAATTTTTGAGTTTTGCATGCATCGATCTTCGATTTTTGTTGTTTCCCCCGGTGTTTGATGTCTTCATCATAGCTTCAATGGAACTCTCACCTTCAAGAACATTTGCAATATGCTCTTCAATAATCTCTTTACTTGAGAGCTTGATCCCATCATCTTCCTTGTGTACCTTCTCATCATTACACGAATCGACTAGAGGTAGCTAATGCAATATATTTTGGCCATCAAGACCAATCGAAATAGATCGGTCATCAGTTTGTGTTTCAACAAATTTCAATCGTCCTTTATTAACATCCGATTGTACTATTTGATGGAACATGTTGCAATCCTCTATACTATGCTTGAACGAATCATGCAACTTGTAATACATTCATCCTTGTAATGATGGTTGCACATTGTGATCAAGAATTCTAATATAATCAATTTTCAGAAACATGTCAAATATATGATCACACATTCTCAAACTATAGGTACACATTTTATCTTCTAACCGATTTGTTGTGAGAATGTCTTTGGAATTGAGCAACCGAATGGTTTAGATTTGACATCACCTAGTTTGGCTATGTGTTCTTTTCTGCACTTCTTTCCGATATCTTTGAATGCACAGTTACACTAGCATCGGCTTTCTCAAGAGACAATAACCTTGACTTTATGTTTCTGAAACTAAAAAGATTAAAACACATATGTCTCACTTGAGACAAAATCTTAGCCAAGTATGAAATAAACAAAGCTACCCATGTACATATAAAATCTAGATGAAACCATGTGGAAAGATTTAGCTATAATAATCCGTTAATATCGGTCTCTCTAAAGGGTACAACATGTTGACCGATAGGTTCTGTGATAATTATATTACTAACAAATAAATTACCTCTCTCTACTGGTCTTTCATAGCTTATGAGAATTTTGCTAACAAATGTATCAATAATAAAGTTTTGACCAAATCGGAATATAAGTAAATTATTTGCTAGATGTACCTCTTTGAAGACATTGGGGGATTATGATAGTTGCATGACCTGAACAATATATTGCGTGGCCTCTAGATAATTCTCCAACGCCTTTTCTTATTCCTTTTTAGGGCTTTGTGCCTCTTCACTTTGATTTTCTTTGTCAACCAAACATTATTCGGCTATATTTTCTAGTTCTTGATGATCATCAATTTCTTTGGAATAGAACTCACAGGGCAACACGTAAGCTCCCTTACATCCAAAAAAGTCAAGCATGACTATTTTGCTAAGCTTGCCAGGCTCTTGTTCAACGAAGCATGCTTCTTCTAATTTGGTAGATTCGGCATATGTATTTTCTGATTCGGATTTTTCATTAACCGAATTAACTATCCTAGCAGAATCATTCTCACCTTCATGGGCTTTGTCATATTGCAAAGATTCTTCTTTTTTTCTTGATGTAGCAGTGGGTTCAACTTGATTGCTGTGTGGAGGAGATGAATGAATTCCTTCAACTTGAGTAGTATTGTCTTGATGATCCTTTTCAAGACTTGCAAGAAACTGTTGCAGTTCTTCTTCTTCAAGTTTTTTATTATATGCTTCATGATCTTCTTTCATCTTCTTTTCAAGTGCATCAAACTCCTCATCATGCTTCTTCTTGAGTGTCTCAAATAACTAAAGATGTTCCTCCGATAAATCATCAAATGTAATGACATTATTGGTATTAACCTCCGCTGCACATGATTTCTCCCCGATGCTTTTAGTCTCTTTTGGCAACATAGTATCACTGAAACTTAGCAATTGAGAAGGGGAAAACCTGATCTTGTTTTCCTTACACTCCTCTTCATGCTTCTTGTTGTATGCCTCATAAGCTTGTATTGTAGCAAGATTGTGGGGCCTCTCTTCTAGTTCTAGGTGAAGAGAATTAAGCTTCTTGAACTCAGCCACAAGTTATTTGTTCAAGTCATTTGTTCCTGCATAAGAATGCCCCCAATGCTTTTTGTATCTTTCGGCAATGAGGTGTCACCGAAACTTTGCAATTGTGCGGAGGACATACCATGTGCTATAGTACTAGATGAAGGCACATTAGCTTCTATTGAGTTTCCACTTATTCGTCTATAACCATAAAGGTGTGAAGCCAAATTATGAATATCATCAGTTACATACGGTGCTGAAACATAAGGTGTAGCATATGATGATTGAGAGTAATTAGGCCAATAACTAGTTCTAGCATATCCAATTTCCCTATCCATCGACATGTTTGAAGCTAAACCTAGAGATTGCAACTTATTTGTCGATGAATATGAAGATGAAGCACTTGGTTGCATGCTATTGAAATTTCTAACATCGCGTGTTCCATATGGATTAACATAATTCGTCATGTTATTCATCAGCATATGAATTTCTAGGGTTGCCGATGCATGAGAATTCGAATTTACATGTTGCAAGTTACTAAGATAAGTTGAAGCATGTAGATTATTATGCATCGGCTTTGGCATATAGTAAAAAACTAGGGCTAGCCGATACAGTACACATATCAAAAGATATAGCAACATTAACATAAGAGTAATATGCATCTAGGTAGGAAGATTGAGGGTTCATGATACCACTTGTAGATTGCAGCCTATTCGTAGCAAGAACGGGCTGGAGACCGTTTGAATCTTTGTCCCCAGCGGAGTCGCCAAAAAGTGTGTTGGCACACGAACACGTCACCGTGTACCCTTAGTGCCGAGCGTGATGTGCGGCAGCACGCGCCGAGGGAGGCTCGCCAGAATTGCAGTACGCAAGATAGTCCGGCGAGCGCATTTGAAGACCCGAAACCCCGCTCGCCCAGGAGGGACCACGTCAGGGCGGCGCGGCGGCATGGGATGCCCTAGGTCGGCCTGACCACCCCTAGAGCCGCTAGGATTCGCAGCCCTCCTGCACTGAAGAACTGCGGATGAACGAGAAGAAAGATACAAAGGAGAGGGATAAAAGTAGATGAACACAGAAAAGTAGTAGATTTGTTTGTTCGATTGGTGTTGGTTTAATCATCCGTCACCCCTCGTGTATATAAGGAGTGGCTGGACTTTCTGTGCAAGAAAGAAGGTTGGATCCATGTCCAAAACCCTAGTTGGGGTCCAACTCAAACAAGCAAATCCAAAATTTGCGTAACTGTTCGGTCAAAAACTTGTTAGTACCTTCAGGACCACTTTTAAGATAGTAAATGAGTTCGGATCAAAATGTCGTAAAAAGAAAAGTTGTGCGCCTCGAAATAATGAACAGCTTTTATGTTGTCTACCTTTTCATCGGATTTGATCTTGATGGACTTTTCCCCTTATTTTCATATCAAACTCGGATTTAGACTAAACGAATTTAACTCAATTCGATCGTATCTTAAATCTGGAGGCCACATACTTGCTCACAAGAAGTTGACTCCCATGTTTTATACTTTTCCATCCGAGTTGATCTTGACTGCTTAAATTAAGTCGTAAGCAGCTTGACCGAATTAGGAGGTTTTTTGGGTCGCTCGAGTCCATTGCTCTCGTCTAAGGTGAGATATGGTCTGTGATCGGGCGACCCCGTCTCCCGTTCGTGCTAATTCGGCTTCTGTCAGTATTTTGACTCTCAATTTTGCATACTAACTCGGATTGAAATGATTCAAAAACCAAAGTTGCTTGTTTCGCTGACGCGCACAACTTTTGTGTTTGGCACTTTTATATTTGAGGTCATATTAAAGGACTCATAGTTACATCCTCCATATACCAGTCTCCGAGTCTCCTCTAAACACTAGAATAATCGACTATTCAGCTTGATAATTCCTTGACTTGATATAGTGCCTCTTTGATGATGATTAATAATCCTCCAAGTAGACTTTTCCAAGTGTCTCTCTATTTGTCTTGGTTAGCTACGAGCGCAAAACGAGTGCAAACACTAGGAAATTACTTGCGTTTAGGGATCAATCTTAAGTGCTACTGTTCGGATATATCGTGCTCATGTTGAAGGTTGCAGGATTTGAGACGATGGAATATGGTACAACCTCGAACTTGTAAGTCTTTATCTTGATTCAAATTTTCCCCTATTACTCATTATAGCTTTGTCACTCGAGGGCGAGTAACCGCTAAGCTTGGGGATGTTGATAGCTCCAAATTTCATCACTTTTTACTATTGGTTTTCCTCTTGTTTATTGCCAAATTTCCCTGAAGATTGCCCTTTTCACTAACGTTAATGTCGCAATTAGCGAATATTTGTTTTCTTGTGATAGTTTTCAGGCAATGAACATTTATTGAAGATCTAATAGCATTTATAGGCTAATTACACCAGAATAAGAAAATCCCCAATTGAAGACATTTTCATTGGAGGCGTCAGCACGCATAACGAACAACGGTATGGTTGGGGAGCGCCTGTACCGCCCGCCCGTACTACCTACTAACGCCTTCCCTACATCAATACAAGCACCTTTCGTAAAAGGGGAGAGACGAGAAGAACCACAAAACAGAAGTTATAGCCGCTGCAAGACATCTGGAGGGAGAGATCATATCTAAAACAGGAGAAGAACTTCCCCTTGTTCTCCGACCATCTGCAACCTCGAAACCACACATTCCACCTTCATCCCATCATTACTTAGAGAGAGAGAAAGAGAGAGATTGGCACTTGTAATATTAGGGTTTGATACCTTGATCTACCCTTGGATTGTATTTTGGATCTTTAAATCGCTATCGTGGTTTGCTACAATAACTTTGAGATGATTTCTATTTGCAATTCAATTATGCCTTTGATCTGTTTACCTCTTATGTCGGAGTAAATCTCCATAGGCGTTGGAGATTTAGGGGATTGGTGAGATGTGATGTGCCTATTTTATTTCCATTCATTTGTGTTTGTTGCAAAGCTTATTTAAATAGTGAGAATGAATATCTATGTGTTCCTAATGCTTGTTATCTAATTTAAGGTCCCAGGTAACATGATCCAAAGATCTCATAGGTATAAACTTGTATGCTAGTAATTTGGTGACCCCTGAGTGGCACAGCCGATATCAAAGAAGAGCTACCACTACTCGAGGACAACAAGGAACCATCAAGGTTAAAGCCTTGATCCGGTTGAAATACCTTAATTAATGTGCTGGCCATGGCCGTGGTAATAGGCAGATGGATCATTGAGATTAGGAAGAATTATCCATGAGGACTCCTAGTTGGTATATGGGTTGCTTGCCTACTCACTTATAAATAAGAATTATCATTATCACTTATGTCTCTTACTCCATTTGGCACCTTTACACTTACCATGGACTGATTCCCTCCGCGCCTAACTTCTCATCTGCAGGATCTACATATATCTTCTGCATCTTTACTTTTATGCAATTTACTTATTTCCTAAGCAAGTTTATCTATATTTTATTAACCACTTCCATCGTCAACATTTGTAGTCAATTAACTCAAGACTTGTGACACCTTGGGTGCGACAGAAACACCACAAAAAACACTTTCCTAGGCTCCTCATTGGGATCGATATAAAAACTGGTATTAATACTTCCGTGAAAACATTCTCTGACAAACCTATGCACTTGCAGGCCATCAATTAGCTATCTAAAACTTGAAAATTTTGGTAACATGGTCCAAAGAAACGAGGGAGGAGATTCTAGAATGATAGAGAAGTGTGTTTTGAGGTTTGTGCATAACATTCATTATGATAAAGACTATCAATAGAATCTTTTAGATGCTAGAATTGAATAGAAGATACAACAGCTGGAAATGTTGGGATCAGTGAGTCTTGATCCAATGGTCAATAGTAAAAGTTATTCGTACACTATATAGTGGTAAGATAAAATAAGATACATTACGGATGGCCTAAGTCTACAAGGCTTAAAGACATGTTTATTTTCTCCACAATTATAAGATGAACTTTAGGAAATGCCACATAGGCCTTAAGGTGTGATTTTTTGCACATTGCGGATTCCCTTATCCATGAGATCACCTCCAACATCATTGCTATTTTGGACTGCTAAAAACTAGCTATAGGAAGAGGAAAGAGAAGGTTCAGCAATCCCAAAAAAATCCTGCTTTCCTCGCCTTCGTATTATACTAGTAAGTTGTACGTGTCCTGCACATGAGACTCTGATAATAGACGTCTGACATATTATCACTATAAAAAATTATAATAGGTAAAGCAGAAAAATATAAATTTGACCAACATCTATAGAGAATGGGTGTATATTTGGTTCTCGTACTTCATACTAGTAAGTTGCACGTGTCCTGCATATGAGACTGAGATAATAGACGTCTGACATATCATCACTATATAAAATTATAATAGGTAAAGCATAAAAAATATAAATTTAATCAACATCTATAAAGTATTGGTGTATATTTCATTATCGTACTTTGTATATCATTTATAAGTCAACAATTATTAGCAATCTAAATCTTTTGAAAGTTCAAGTAGAATTTTTGCGTAGATTGATGTCGTTTTGGCTTGGCTGAACACTATCCTTTGCAATGCTCAAGTTAATTAAAACTGCACATGTGTGCATTTCACTCAATATTTCATCGCTAGTTTCAAGTTAGCTAAAATCTAACCAAATTTGATTCTTTTCTTATACACTTCATAATCTATATGCATCAATTGTTATATATGTGACGATTCAACTTGATCATTGCAATGTACGTTGGATGAGCACATGGACATATGATGTTCGCATATCATGTCAAATTCCCAAGATTTTAGCTTCAGCACATGGGCTTTTCGGTAAACAACGATGCCCTGCGTGGGCCCATAAATTACCCTTGCCTCATTTTCTTATCTTATCTTACATCTTACAACTATATAGTGTACGAATAACTTTGAACACTGGTCGTTGAATCAAGATTGTCAAATCCCAACATTGCTAGAGGTTGTATCTTCTTTTCCATTATAAGATCTAGAAGATTCTTTTGATAGTGTTTAGCACAATGAAATTTATGCACAAGCCTCAAACACATGTTACCAAAGTAGCTAATAAAGGTTGAAATCTACATTATATAAAGCATAAGAACCAGATATACGATACCACACTCATGTCAAATGCAAGATTATACATTCAATACATCGAATTGACTGAAGAAAATGACCTTAGTAGGATTGTGACGGTCTAGTAGCCGAAACCGCACGATTTCTGAGGCATGTCTCTCTGAGGCCCCTTCCACCGGCTCTCGCCGGTGCCTCTCCGGCGCCGTCGCACACCATACCATGGGTTCCTCTATTCTAGATTCTTCTGGTGGGGATTGGAAGATCACCTACTCGGGAAGTTCCACCGATGGTAAGTTCCTTCTTGGATCTTTGATTCTCTCGCTAAACGCTGGCTGGTCATTCTCAATGCCAATGGTTTTCCTCTGGAGGTTAAATGTATGGAAAATGGGGAGGTGCTCTCGATTGGATCGGTGGTGAGGTTCCCCTCTCATCTTGCTAGAATCAATAATTTATCGACCTCCTCTCCTAGTTTTCTTGGGATTTCTTCTGCCGAGGTTGACAAAGTTGAAGATTTGAAACTTATGTGGCACGTTACTTGTTCTTCCTTGCCTTCTGATGATTCGGACAAGGCCCCTGGATTTTTGGTCCTTTATTCTCTTGCTAAGCGGGTTGTGTTGCTTAATCAAGATAAGGTGGTGATTGATGCTAGGTTCCTTCTTCAAAATGAGAAGATCTTCTCGGGAGTGACTTTAGATCTTGTGGTTAAAAAATTTGTTGTGGGTGCTCAAATCCTTGAAGACCTTAATTCCGACAAGGCTCAAGTTTCATCGGACAAGATCAACAAGTGCATTTCATTGGATTTCTCTAAAGGGGGAATTTTTGAGATGATTATTTTCAAAAAAATTGGTCACCACATCAATTTCTCAGGGGGTTTCCAAAGAAGACCTTTTTTTCTGGTTGGATCTTTTGGTCATGCCAACTTTAAAATTGATATTCATAATATTGGCATTGCACTTCAAGCTTGTTGTGGTGGACTATCTTCAAAATTTAAAGTCAAAATCCTCCAAGACAAAACATTTCGATTTTCAGTCGCTTCACGTGCTGTGGGTTTTGAAATCTATAATTCAAGTACTTTCTCAAATGATTTTGTCTTGAAGATCAACCTTTGGGGTGAAGGAGGTCCGAATTGGAGATTTGAGGAGAAAGAATATTACAAAGAATTGGACAAGGACTGGACTTTTGTTTTGTACAAAAAGAATTTTTTTTCTTTGGTGTTTGACTGTATTGGATCACTGATTTCCTCGTCAAAGGCCCCATGAAATAACGGTCAAATCATGGGTGATATTATGGGAAATAAACCTGGCATGTTTTTTGCGGAAATTGTGGTTAATGGGAGAGTTATTGAGGATGTGAAATCTCCCGCAGACAGCAAATCGTCCTCATTTAATCTGCCTGATCTTTTGCCTTTTTTGAAATTCCCTACTTTCCCTTCACGTCCTTGGCCCGACAAATCCTACCTTAATTTGTTCAAGGCCCATGTCTCGCTGCAAGTGTCGTGGCCCAGGGTGTTTTATTGTCTTAAGGATTTTGCCCGTGCCCAAAAAAAGAAAAATCCCGAACCCCCTGCCTCCCTCAACTCCCACGCCTGCAGAAACCCCAACTACCTTGCTCCGCTCATCGCCGGTGACAACCGTTGGCATAATGGCAAACATTCCGCTGGACCCGCAGCCTTTCCTACCCCATGGCTTTTAGATTTTGCAGGTGGCTGGTAGGAATTATGTCAAGAGGGTGGTGGTTCCTCGTTGTCCAAGGGCTCATGAACAGTATGCTATTGCGAACATTCATCCCCTCCCCCTGGTCCAATTCCTTTCAAAAATATCAGAGATGTGTTGCAATATTTCTTTTTCAATGAGGCTCGTGTTGATTTCCATGAAATCCAAGACTGTCCTTTTGGCTCTGCATATGTTCAATTTAACAATGTCAGTGACCGTGACCGTTTAACAGCTGCTGGTCCAATCCCTTTCCAAGATGTTGCAATCTTGTTTGCCAGGCACAATGAAGGAATTAACTGGCGTAGAACTCAGTTTAACAATGTATGTTGGGTCATGCTTCTGGGCCCTCCTCTTGATCATTGGCATACTGATGATCTAAATGCAGTATTTTCTGATATTGGAAAGGTGTTGCTTTGGGAAAGGGACCCTGAGCACAAAGGTAGAATCATTGCTAAGCTCAGAGTCACTGACCTTTTGGATGTGCCTAAAAGTGTTAGATTCACCATTGGGGACCTTGTGGAAACTGAATCATGGACTTTCTCTGTGGAACTTTTAAACAGCAACCTCCTGGGTGGGGGCCCACCTGATGAGGACCCACTACCTTATTATGATGCTGACCCTCATCCTCTGCCTGTTTTGGGACCCATTTTTGGTCCTCCTCCTTCACCACCTCCTCCACAGCCTGAAGGTGACATTGGTGGATGGGACCAGTGGGTTGATCATGCCCCTCAACAGGACAATGCTGGTTGGGGCCAATGGAACGCACCTGTTCAAGGGCTAGTTTTTGCAGAGGGAGTGGACATGCCTATTGATAACTTGGATTTGCCACCTCGGGAGGCTGACAGTGTTGTTACTGGTTCCATTCCTGCTGTCAATGTTTCCTTTGACAATGACAATGCTTTTGTCCATGGGGATGATGATATTGAGGTGGAGCAACAGACTGCTGAAATTACCCAGGATGTGGGAAAGGGTGATGGACTGCTCAACATCCTCAAGAATTACCAGGATGATGAGGAGGAGGGCCAACATGCTAATGAGGGTTATCAGCAGGATGATTGGATGATTGAGGACACTAACCTTCTCTCTCCCAATGAGGCTCATTTGCAAGTGGGGATGGCTTTCACTCATTTTGTCAATACCTCTGATGTGCTGACTGCTAAACCGTCCTTCTCCAAGCAAGGACCGGAACTCTGGGACAGATTCTTTGCTCCTCACATCAACAATTCTTCACCTGGCAAAAACAGACTGCAATGTGATATTCCTGTAAGTTGGTTTAACTTTATAACCCTCACGCTCCTCACTCCTGAAAAATACAGTTGGGCAAAGCACTTCCTTACTTCTCCTCTTTGGGATATTATAAAAGAGCCAATTTCTGAAGAAAGTACCTTTACTTTCATTATCCCTGATGAATGTGTTGGACAGATGTCTCCTCATTGCCTGAATGAGTCTCCATCAAACCTGATGGTGCCCAATGCTCCATCAAAAAAAAGAAGGGGAAAAGAACCTATGGTGGACACTGAGGTGAGAAGGAGTCCCAGAATTGTGGAGCTCAATGGGGGTTTCAAAAGTCATGTGAATTGCTCTGATATTAATTGTCTCTCTTGCAATGCTGCTCCACCTTGTCTCAGCAATAAAGTTGTTAAGAACCTTACTGATTCTTTTTGCAAGGTTAAGGAGGGTGAGCTTGAGAAAAGGCTGCTGAAGAAGAGCAGGATCAATGATCTGACCAACAACTCACCTGGAAAGCCTGGACCAAAGAAGAATGGTTCTGACACAAACCTGTCAGGCAAGAATAAAGGAGGAGCTGCTGAATCCTGTGGACAATAGTCTAAGAAGAAAGCTCCTAAATAGATGTCTTTATGTCTACACAATATTGTCATTTTGTGTCTGGACCAATTGCTCTTGGATTCTGTTATGAGCTTCTTAGAATCATTATGCTGCTATGTATGATTATGACTTCAGTACCTTGTGATAAGTTTAAGTATGTTTGTGTGACTACATATCTCGTGTCACCCTAAGGTTATTTCCTCCTGGTTATCAATGAATAACTACAGAAAATGGAACATTCTGAACTGGAATCTCAGAGGCATTAACTCTAAGAAGAAGTGGTTAACTTTAAAAAGCAAAATCATTGAATCTGAATGTGACATCATTTGTCTCCAAGAAACTAAGAGAGAAACCTTTGACATGAATTACTTAAAGAAATTCTGTCCAAGTAAGTTTGAAAGCTTTGACTTTCTCCCCTCAATTGGTGCTTCTCGAGGGATTATCATCATCTGGAACAGTTCTTTGTTTAATGGAACCAGAGCATTCCAAAATGAATTTTCCACTTCTGTCACTTTCTCCTCCTTGCTTTTTAATGACTCCTGGACACTTACAAACATCTATGGCCCATGTCAAGCTGATAGAAAAAATGATTTTTTGGACTGGTTTTCCAATATCATGATGCCTGATAATATGGACTGGCTTGTCTTAGGAGATTTCAATCTTATCAGAAGACTTACTGACAGGAATAAAAATGGAGGTGTGAATGACACTATGCTTTTTAATGAGGCTATCAACGACCTAGGGCTTATTGAATTACCTCTGAAAGGAAGGAGATTTACTTGGAGCAACATGCAGAAAGACCCCCTTCTAGAAAGGCTGGATTGGTGTTTTACATCTAGTTCCTAGACCCTCAAATACCCATATACTTTTGTTACCCCCTATCCAAGCCTACTTCTGATCACCTACCTTGTGTCATTTCAATTGGAACAAACATTCCCACAGCACAAGTTTTTAGATTTGAAAATTACTGGCTTCATCATTCTGATTTTAAGCAGATTGGGCAAAATTCCTAGAATATACCAATGGATCACCATGACTTGGCAAAAAGGATTTGTGCCAAATTGAAAAATGTGAGGAGAGGTATCAAGATTTGGGCCAAGCAATTACCATGTTTAAAAGACCAAATAAAGAACGTTAATGACACAATTGACCTCCTGGATTTGCTTGAAGAATCTGCAAATTTAACCATCAATGAATGGCACCTCAGGGACCTTCTGAAATCCCATATAATTTCTCTGCTCCAGAATCAAAACACCTATTGGAAACAAAGAGGAAAAATTAATTGGGTGAAATTAGGTGATAAAAACACAAAGTTTTTCCACTCCAAAGCCACCATCAGCTATAGACACAACTATATTGCAATGATTAAGAATAACAGTGGGCAAGAATTCTTTACTCACTTTGACAAGGCTGACATTCTATGGAATGACTTCAAAGCTAGAATGGGTACTTCGATCAAAACTGAGATGCTTTTCAATCTTGAAGATTTCTATGGAAATGGTATGACTGATGAGATGAAGATCTCACTTGAAGGACCTTTTCTTGACAAATAAATTGAGGAGGTAATATCTGATTTGCCAAATGACAAGTCTCCTGGACCTGATGGTTTTAACAATGAATTTATCAAAAGCTGCTGGTCAATCATTGTAAATGATATCAAATTACTCATCCATGATTTCTACAATGAGAAGGTCTCTCTTGAAAGTATCAACTCCTTCTACATTACTCTCATTCCTAAAGTATCAAACCCTTCTATCCCTACTGATTTCAGACCAATATCATTATTAAACTGTGTGTTCAAAATCATTACCAAACTCCTTGCAAACAGACTTCAAACTGTTATTCTGGATTTGGTACATAAAAATCAATATGGTTTCCTCAAGAACAGGTCTATTCTGGATTGCCTTGGATGGGCTTTTGAATATCTCTTCCAATGCCACAAATCAAAAGAGGAAATTCTCATTCTAAAATTAGACTTTGAAAAGGCTTTTGATACAATTGACCATTCTTCCATGATAAACATCCTCAAGGCTAGAGGATTTGGCAGAAAGTGGATCAAATGGATTGAAATGATTTTTGAGTCTGGCTCCTCTGAAATTCTACTAAATGGAGTACCAGGGAAAAAAATTACTGTAGGAGAGGTGTGAGACAAGGAGACCCCTTTCACCACTCCTTTTTGTTCTTGCTGCAGACCTTCTTCAATCTGTCCTGAATAAAGCCATGCACCTGCAACTTCTGACCCCCCCAATAGGTGGACCTCCTAACAATGACTTTCCTGTGATTCAAAATGCTGATGATACAATGGTGGTTCTTAAGGCAGATGCTACTCAATTATTGTGCTTGAAAGCCCTTCTTCAAACTTTTGCAATGTCCACTGCTCTCAAAGTCAACTATTTGAAATCAAGCATGATGCCAATAAATTTATGCAATGATAGGTTGATTCACTTTGCTCTGACAATCAATTGTCAAACTGGCAGCCTCCCTTTCACTTATCTTGGATTACCTCTAAGCTTATCAAAGCCATCCATGGAACATTTTCTGCCTATTGTTCAAAGAGTTGAAAGAAGACTTTGTGGTATTGCTGACTTCTTGAACTATGGAGGAAAACTGCAACTGGTTAAATCTGTACTATCCTCACTTCCTCTATTTTTCATGAGTTGTCTGGAGGTGCCAATTACCATCAAAGATCAAATCATAAAATATATGAGACACTGTCTTTGGAGAAAAAAAGACTGAAGATGTTCAAGCCAAGGGACGGGCACTAGTGTCTTGGGATGAAATTTGTCGTCCTAAAAATCAAGGGGGACTTGGAGTCCTGAATCTCCACATTCAAAATACTGCCCTACTTTAATGAACCTGGACAAATTCTACAATCACCATGACATCCCTTGGGTTCATCTCATTTGGGAAACTTACTATAAGAATGGAAAACTACCTGGAAGAAGCATGGAAGGATCTTTCTGGTGGAAAGCTCATATCAAGTTAATTGATAATTTTAAGGCCATGGCTAAGTGCAATCTACAATCTGCAATCTAGGAAAACTGCTTATTTTTGGTCTGATCTTTGGCATGATGAGTGCTTTAAGAATAAATTCCCACATCTGCTGTCCTTTGCAAAGTCTTCAAATATCAGTGTTCAAGAATTTTTACAGGCTGATTTCTTATAGGATAATTTTCACCTCCCTCTTTCGCAACAAGCCTACTCTAAGTTTTTAACCATGGAAGAAAGATGCCAGGAAATCCTTCCAACCTTACATGAGAATCTCCATGATAATTGGAGTTACATTTGGGGATTAGATAAATATGAAGTGAAAAAGGCCTATTCATCCATGATTGGTTACTACCCTTCACCACCTCATTTCTCTTGGCTTTGGACACCCTCTTGCCAGAATAAACACAAATTCTTCTTTTGGCTTTTTCTTCTGGAAAGACTGAATACAAGAAATCTTCTGAAAAGGAAACAGTTTATTCTGTCTAACTACAATTGTGCAATTCTCAATTGCCACTTGGAAGAATCAGTTAACCATTTATTCTGGGAATGCTCATTTGCAAAGAAATGATGGGATCATATTTGCATAGATAGAACAACAAACTTATCAGGATTGGAGGCTTTTTCATACATCAAAAACAAGTTGCATCTGCCTTTTGCAATGGAAATAATTGTCTTGACTACCTGGGGTATCTGGATCTGCAGAAGTGAGAAAATTTTTAATGATAAAATACCTACATTGGAAAGATGGAAGGCAATTTTATATCAAGAGATGAGATGGGTACAATTCAGAGTCAAAAGAAAACACCAGAAAAAATTCAAAACCTGGCTGAGTCAACAGCTAGATCAGAGATAGAGTAGACCTTTTTGATCTACCTTAGATCAGTAGACTCATCTATATTTTTTCATTGTAACATACTCATACCCTTATAATAAAAAAATTGCAGTGGGGACTTTCCCTGCTATTTCACCTCAAAAAAAGAACCAGATATACACCCAATACTTTATGGATATGGCTTAGAAGTACAATTATTTTTTTCGAGCTTTACCTATTATAATTTTATAGTGATGATATGTCATACTTCTATTATCTGAGTCTGACGTGCAAGGCAGGTGCAACTTACTAGTATGGACTAACCCGCAAAACCGCCCGGTAAGGACAACTCAACATGGTCCAATTTGCTCAGTTCATTCAAATTCCATCCAATCTGTTTGAAATAGACTAAACTGTGCCTGTGGTGCAAGGTGTGGGGCTAGTTTTGCCCATTTACAAGATGTGAGACTAATTTGCACCCTGGATGTAAGAAGCGGGACTAAAAGTGTAGCTCCTCGCCAAACTAGCTTTCCATGGGCATATAATTGACAAAGCGAATACATAGCTCATTCTTATAGGGACTGGACCGCGTTTCGACGAATCCTTGCAGGGTGCTTGTTGTAATTTTGTGGGACCTGGTTGTGTCTCCTTGTTTTCTTCTGGTCCTTTCTTTAAAATGTACCTACATCTTCATTACCACTATGAGTGAAAAAACAACACCATAAGCAAAAAAGTACAGCATAAGAGCTATCCATATGCATAGTGGAGCTTGTCCACAAGCCAAAAAGATTAAGGATGACCCATAAGCTTAGGGCATCACCTAATACAGATCTTGTTCCATGAAAAAAGAAATACAGAGCTCGTCCATACAAGTAAAATAAAAATACAGAGCTTGGATTTCTGAATTACAGTACAACCCGTACCCTAGGCGTCTAGTACTAGGGACTCCGACCAGTGACAGTCTCCTCCAAATGAACTACTTCAACCGTCTAGATGTCTACTAGTACTAGGGAGTAGGGAGTCAGCGGGTCACTGTCTCCTTGAAATGCAGATGAGGAGTGCACACTCGTGTTGATTAATCCAGCTTTTCCCCCTTGCCTATTGCCCCGCCCCCTCCGAGGCGTCTTCCCCTTCTCTTCCCAGTGTCTTCCCCTTCCGCACCACGCGCTGCCGCTGCGGCCATATTCCGTTTTCGTATTCTCTTCCTCATCTTGCTCAGGCAGTTGCCACCGTTGATTCCCCTCTCTTCTGAAACCCCGATCAATGAAATACAGACGCTGCCTTGTGAAGGCGTCAACAAGAAAGAACAGTGAGCATGATTCTGAGATTTTCACGACGTGTTTACCGAAGGCCCCTTTGAAGAACTCATAACCCAATGCAACGTCATCACCTCTGCTAGCCTAATCGTTTCGTCCAAACTTTTTCTTGAATCTGTGAAAGCTAGTGCAACTCTACATGCTTCAATGCCATTTGGCCTCCCATGTATTCTTCATTCCCCTGACGAAGGTACTGCTAGATTTCTTGAATTACTTCAAAATTGATAGCCTCTCGTGCAAGCTATCGGCGCTTGACAGGTTCTCCTCTGATGCTATGGTACCAGGCTATACTGCTAGGCAGTGGGTAGGCGCCAATGGAGATTGGATTTCCACGGCTCGCTTCAGAGGCAAGTTGGAGCTTTGCAACATGTACAGTCATCGCAAGATTCCTCTCCTAGCATTATCGTTCCAAGCAACCATCCAGCCAACCATGTTCTTGTTGGATAATGATCTTCCAGCTGTAATGGAGAAAATTGCTATTTGCCAAGTTCTCACAACTGCTGGGAAATATAAAGATTTATCGCTTGTTGTAGTCTTCAACGTCAGAATTACCATCCTTCAGGGCGGTAATGATGTATGGAGAGTTCTTCCACTTCCTCTTAACCACACTCTAAGTCCTTACAGTTACAATTATGGAATTACCCACGACGGACTACTGTTCGCCACAACTTTTTATGGCAATGTTCATGTTTGGGATCCTCTGCATCCTGGTAACTATTCTTTCATATGTAGTGTACTGGCTTAATTAATCGTGTGCCCAAGCTATTGTACTGAATTGACATAGGGAGTGTTTTGTTTAAATGAAAATACGAGTAGTTATTTTATACTCTATGAACTGTACAAATCATAGTTTTTCCATAGAAATTTTAATTATAGAATTCGTTTGATTCATCGGATCGAATTATGCATAGTCGATTTTTTCTGATGTCTTTTAATTCATTCATATGAATTTAAGATCTACTTGAAGCTCCTGAAAAGAATCCGTTCTATGGTTTTGCCATGCAATTTAATCCAACACACCACACTCCTACAGGAGTATAAATGCACATGCAAATGTAAATCCTGTGTCTTTCCTATCCTATGTTTTCTGCATTTGCCTGGGTTTTCGGCAAGTTCCCCTGCAAATGAACCGGTCAATTCTCTTTGCCTTTTTAGACAAATCAAGCCAAAAATTATCTTTCTTGTTCAAAAAAAGATGAGTCTGTTCTCTAGGAAATTTCCCTATTATATAATGCTTTGTTTCCTTTGTACTATTCTAGGTCATATTTGTTTTTCCTATGTTCGAGATTTTGCATGTAGTTCAATTGGAAGGAAATTTTTCAGTAGGATTCACTATTACATGCTGCCGGAATCATAAGTTAACACATTCTGCTACCTTTTTCAAGGTCCTTCGCTGGTCTTGGTCCGACCAGCTGCCGCGGATGAGTTGGTGGATTCATTTCTTAATGCTACTGGAGACAAGAACGACTACGTTTTTGGTTTTTGCTGGTTAGCAAGATCTACAGATGGTTCTAGACTTCTTCATATATATACGCTTGGCGCTTCTTATGATCCCAGTTGTCTTACTTGTCATTGCCGCCATCGTACTGGTGTTTCTCATCCTCGTGTTGTACACTGCGGTCGCACTATCTCCACTTATACTTCCGGGTTTTGGCTCCTTGGTATTCTCAATGAACACTGGTCAGGTTGATCAAGCTAATCCATGGGAAAGGATTGCTGACCTTGGATCATATTCTCTTTTCCTTCGAGTGAATTATCCGATTATCATGCGCATAGGCGGTGCAGATCTTACCTCAGGTTATCTGACGAGAAGCAACTATGTCTACATCTTACCAACTGTAGCATGGCTTTCCAGAGAGTGGGAGCCTGAATTATGCCGCTTTAGCCTGAGTGGTAAAGACTGCGGTGTTACTTCTGAAATCAATGTCCTTGAGGGAATTAGTAACCCTCTCTTCTAGAAAGGAATGATGAAGCATCCGCTTTGATTCGTACCAACCTTCACGAACATTGTCAATTGGAACCAGCCTCATGCTTAACTAAGAAACAAGACATGTTGCCACAATACGTACTAATGTAATACATATGTAATAGTTGGTAATACAATTAGAGAAATAGGTCTCGACCATGTTGAACTATTTGTTTTGTTTGGTTGTCTGAAGTCATCAGCATTCAACTTGTTGTTCTCCTATCCTTTGAAACATGTCCTTGTATCGGTACTATGTTTAGTTACTCGTATGAACTTGACTATATTTTTTTGGACCTTTAGCATAATGCACTTTAGTCCCCCGATTCTAGAGTTCCTTTAGAAATTATGGAAATTTTAGCATCAATAGGATGTGACGGACCACATGCCATACACTTAAAAAATCACCTCAATGCTTGTGTAAAGGTCGTACTCTATAAAAACAACCTTGGCTTCAAGAATTCTAGCCTCATGCACTAGTCTTTGGTTATGCTGATATGACGAGACCATATTTTTAAGATATTTATCGTATCTTATCTTACCACTATATAGTGTACAATTATCTTTCAACATTAACCGTTGTATCAAGACTAGCAAATTCCAACATTGGTAACCCTCGAATCTTCTTTTCCATTCTAGCATCTACTCACTTTGTTCCATAATATAAGATGTTTTAACTCCTATGAAATGAATGTATCTAGATGACTTTTAGTGTGTGGTTCACTCCGAACCTACACACTACTTTTAGTGTGTAATAAAAAGATGTCTAGATACATTTGTTTCACAAAAGCTAAACCATCTTATATTTTGAAACGGAGGAAGTAGGAGATTGTATTGATACTAGACTTTAGCACAATGAATGCTATGCACAAGTACAAGAACCAAATATACACCCGATACTTTATGGAAGTGGCTCGAAAATATAATTATTTTCTCGGCTTTACCTATTACTACTTTATGGAGTAGTACAATTTCATATTGTGACGATATGGCATTCTACTAGACAGCATTGGCATGCTATACTAGCTAGCTAATTAGAAAGTTTCCTCGATGCTACGGTACTAGACAACATTGGCGTGCTACACTAGCTAGCTAATAATTAAAGTCTCCTTGATGCAGCTATGCCCTACAGCAGCAGACCGATGAAGGAACACGCAAAAAACTCCTAGTTCAAAGAGCTACACCGTCTTCCCCATCTCCGACAATATTGGGTATAGTCTCCAACGCGCGCTTCACTCATTTTCCTTGCCATCTCGCCCGCAGCATCGGTCCTTCCAGGCCGCCACCCCTCTCCTCCAAAACCTCCCAATAGTCATAGATTGATCCTCCTTGCCCCCAAACCATCGGGACACGATGGCGGATTCGGGGTCCAACCAGTGGTACGGCGGATGGAGCAACATCGGCGCCGACATGTTCGACGAGATCGCTATGCGTATGGACACTACCAGCGTCGTCCGGCTGGCCGCATGTGACACGTTGTAAACGTATCTATAATTTTTGATGTTCCATGCTTGTTTTATATCAAGTTTCTTATGTTTTCTTCCCACGTTGAGGTATTGTTATAAATTTTCTGGAACTAACCTATTAACAAGATACCACAGTGCCAGTTGCCTGTTTTCTGCTGTTTTTGGTTTAAGAAAAGCTACTAAAGAAATATTCTCGTAATTGGATGGGAAAAAAGCCAAAGTCAATGTTTTACCCGAAGCAATACGGAGACCGAAGGGGAGATGAAGTGGCGCACCAGGGTGGCCACACCTGGTGGCCGCGCGGTCAGGGGGCGTGCCACCAGGGGGTGTGGGCCCCCTAAAGCTCCACCGACCTTGCCCCTTCTCCTATAAAAGTACACCAGGGCGAAAACCCTAGATACCAGATCAGAATTCCACAAAAAGGTTCTGCAGCACCACCGCCACCGAAGAGGAGATTCAGGGGACAGACGTCTCTGTTCCGGCACCCTGCCGGGACAGGGAAGTGCCCTCGGAGCCATCTCCGTCGACTCCACCGCCATCTCCATCACCGTTGCTAACTCCCATGATGAGGAGGGAGTATTTCTCTCTCGAGGCTAAGGGCTCTACCGGTAGCTATGTGTTCATCTCTCTATATGCGTGATCTTATTGAGATCATGAGCATTGTAATCTATAGATCTATTCTGCTACTCAAGTGCTTTAATTAATCTCTGCTTATCCCCATGTTTGTGAAGTTGACAGTGTGCACACCGTGTGGCACTTTGTCTAAGGTTACAGAAATACTTATCATGAGTATAATTTGAGTTGGATGTCTCTATGAGATTGTGGTGTTTGTTGGAACCATCTAGCGCTCAAGGTGATAGTGAGGGGTTATCTAGATGGGGAATGCAAACTTTAAGGAGTGCTGTTATAGCCCTACACCGTCCAACCGGAGAGTAGTTGTCAACACCCGGATTTTTAATCCCAGATGCCTGTTATGCCATACATCGCAATCCCAGGATTACCATTTTTGCGAGACATAATATATTGGATATCACAGTACATCATCCATTACATACCATAATAAGGTTTTACACAAATAAAGGATCTCATGATCCAGTCTTAATACAAACAAGCAGCAGAATAATAAGCGTAGCAATGGGCTCCATCTTCAGTGTGACAGGCAATGCTGACGATGGGAGATGATCCTAGTTGTCGTAGCCGTTCTGCTGTCCTTCTTGCGGATAGTCCTCCTCATAGTCTAGCCACGGGAATAGCCAGGGACAAAGCCATGAGTACTCTTTAAGTACTCGCAAACTATCACTAACAAGTAAGGTAGTTCTAGTAGGAATGCTAAGTACTAAGTTTATTTTCAAAGTTAAGTTTGAAACATAAGCTGAGTTCAGAAACAAAGAAAGATAAAAATAATTTTCTAAATCACCTAAGTGGGAACTTAGTTTTCATAGTCACAACCCTGTTGTGGTCAAGTCATGTCACAATTCATTTCATAAGTCCTTTTGAAAATATCTTACGATGGAACAATATGGCCACTCCAACTGTCCATGACCGCGGACGCGGCGTTGACACTCTATAGAGGTGGTACACTTTCACCACAAAATTCGATACATCGGTCAGGGATAACCCTGAATCATTATAATTAGTATGCGGATAATCAATCATAAAATTTCCTTTACACACTCTAGTATAAGCAACTCTCCTATGAGCTTGGCCTCCCAGCCATGGCCATCTACCATCCTGGGCACTTCATAGGTGGACAACATCAAGAGGTAGCCTCAGCTCAAACCTCTTCCACGAGGGAACCCATACTAATGCATATAAATTTCTGGCTAAGCCTTACCCAATTTAGGTATTGTGGTTGTATGGTAAAATTGGAATGGGATCGCATCCGAACCCAACCATCAGTTTTTATAAAGGGATAAGGCTCATGCCTCAACATTTTCATCATCATAAACCATTTGTGTTTCTCAAGACATGTCAAAACATCTCAATAGAATGACTCATCATTCCAACGTTTTCATAAGCATTTTCACCAAGTATTCCCATCTAGACTGATCAATATTTTGGTTTAGCTCTAACTACTAAGTTAAGAGTGTTCACTAAGGTGGGATGCTAATCTCAATCTCATGCCATAGAATGACATCTAGTATAGTCCAAGTTTTATACTCTTTATGCTATCTATACTACTTTCTAAAATCTCACAAAGCATTGCTAAAAGTAAAGAAACTTTGGTAAAGCAAAAGGTAAAACTTGTAAGTAAAACTTGGGATGGGTATAAATCAAAAGGAATAACCAAAGCATGCCTAATGCATCTTGCTTAGGTCATCTTGTATAATTCTAGCTTGCTAACAATAGCTTTCCTTGATTGGTGCAGTGGTTGAAATTCTCCTCGTCTTCTTCGGGGTAGAACTCCTCCTCGTAGACTTGGTCGATACTATCGTCTATAAATACATACGGGATACACAATCACCAAACAATTCTTAACTAGTCTATTTAGCACACTAAGGCACACTTGATGATCTAGTATCATCACAATCATCACAAGATTTAATGCACTAGTTTCATTTATTTTATTTGAGAAAGGTAATTTCTACTCTTTGAAATTAATTAAGATTTAATATTCTCCAATTAAAATATGGGATCATGTGGACACATGTCATTACCACATATTCTAATGCATGGGAATGTGATTTAAATGTTGGATCATATTTCCCCAAGTTTAAGTTTACTATTTAAATAATTTAAAGTGACTAGAAATGCCTGTATAGCATTATTTTGGTACTAGTCCAAAGTCACTGCATGAAAACCTAAATATTATTACACATTCAGATAGGTATTGTCAAATGTGATTTTTGAGAGTTGGAATAAACTCAAAAGCTATTATGGTTAATTTTTGAAAAATGTTTGAATGGATAAAAGTCTCTACCTTGTTTTTTTGGCTATAGGTGATCTCTAACTCCAATTGATTTAAATCCAACGGGCTTGGATAGATATTTTAATTATATTTCTAACAAAATTTGAATCATGCATTTTGGTTAAGTGGATCTCTCTAAAAAAAATTTAAACAAGTGGACAGAATCTAGTTTAAGTCTAAATAGAAAAACATCTATTTGAATCTGTGGGCTAGCGCGGGAAACTAAACGGGCCGGCCCAGTGGCGCTCCGTGGCGCAGAGGTCGACTAACAGGCTGGTCCCGCACGTCAGCGACACATCAAACTCGAAGCAGTATGGGGCACTCTCAGCGCTACGATTAAAAGGTGGATCAACGGCTGAGGATCGTCGTCCCCGACGAATAGGTCGCCGGCAAGAGCTAACCCTAGCGGCATGGTGGGGGTACGTGGGGCTTACCAGGGCTCCATCTAGGCGTGGCAATGGGGGCGATCGAACTGGTGGACGACGGCGGTTCCAGGCGTGGTCGCGGCGGCTCCTGGGGTGGTCGCAATCAGCAGGGCCCTTCTCCTCCAGTAGCGGCCAGATCCGGTGGAATTTCGGCGACTGCGGGATCGATTGGCTCTGAGGAGAAGTAGGGAAGGCTCAGTGGTGAGAGGGGAGGTGAGTGGTGTGCAGAATGAGGCTAGGGGTGGCCTCCTTTTATAGGCTCAACGACGGGACAACACGGCATGGTCAGGCGACGGTGGTGACATGGCTACGGGCTGCTAGAGGCGTGGCTGTGAGCGGCGATCGATGCGTGGTCTCCTAGCGGTCCTCTACGGCGTAAAGGCACTACTAGCGGCGGTGGCAATTGGTCAGGCGTGGCTCATGCTCTGAGCGGCAGAGGCGGCGTTCGACGCAGCGTGCGGTGGTTGCGGGTCAAACGGCGGCGAGCTAGGATTTCCGTGGGCTTGCTGGTGTTAAGGCAGGTGTGTGCGTTCGAGATGAGGGCAAGGCGGGGTCTGTGCGAGGCTGTCGGGGGCGGCGCACTAGCACGGTCTATGCATGGCGGAGAGGCAGAGAGTGCGGCGATTTGTGGGTGGTCCAGGGCTTGGCAGGGCTCAGGGCAGGGATAGTGGGCGGTGGTGTGATCACGCCTACCTCCTAGGCACAGCGGAAGAGGGCGGGGTGGTCTCCTGCGACTTGGGCATGGTCGGCCATGACGACCATCTTTGGCGATCGTGTATTGG
Organism: Avena insularis; assembly: GCA_023614405.1. Classification (NCBI taxonomy): domain Eukaryota; kingdom Viridiplantae; phylum Streptophyta; class Magnoliopsida; order Poales; family Poaceae; genus Avena; species Avena insularis. Next base: position 273,367,941 of record CM042684.1, on the reverse strand, counting down.
ACGTTGATGAAGGGGTGTTGTTTGTTTGGGGCTGGGTTAGGATAAGAGGGGACAAAGGAGAGATGAGAGGGCAAATGGGGGACAAAGATTTGATCAATCAACAATATTAGTTAGGAAGATTATTTGGTGATCACAAGGTGTTCGACACAATGGCCACAAGAACTTTAAGTTTGAATTTTGAAAAGATTTTTGGTGTGTGACTTGGTCTTATGCCTGGTAGTCTTTGTTTGCTTGGGATTTGCAAGTGGAGTTTTTTTGAGTGGTTTTTGAAAAAGTGGGATCTATGCATATGTAATGGATTCAATTTTCCAATGTCATTTAAATTGTCTTGTTAAAGGTTTCTGTAAGATTTTAAAATGGGACTTGGTAGAACTTTACTTGTACTAGCAAGGGGTGAAGAGAGTTGAGAATGTTTCTGTTTGAAATTTACTTCTAGGAACACCAAAAGTGGCCTAGTGGATTAAAATGGTCAAAATGACCATTTGGTCTTTTTATTCTTATTTATTTCTTTTTCTTTGGATTTTGTTTTTGAATGATCTAGATGATGTGGCATTCACCTTTGAATCATTTCAAAACCATTAGAGCAATCAATCATGGCATTTTCAAACAATTCTATATTAATGCAAACACACATGTATTCCTAATTGTTTTTAATAATAAAAAGTTTTTGTTAACCCTAAATTGGGTGATTTGGATCTTGATAACATTTATTTAAGATTTGGGATGTTACAAACCTTCCCCCCTTAAAAAAAATCTCGTCCCGAGATTTAAGAAAACTAGGAACTAAAGAGATCTGGAAACTCGGTCCTAATGTAATCTTCTCGCTCCCAAGTGGCTTCTTCTTCGGTATGGTTGCTCCATTGGATCTTGAGAAATTTGATACTCCGGGTCCTAGTGGTTCTGAAAGCTTCTTCCAAAATACGGATGGGCACTTCACGATGCGTCAGATCCTTGTTGATGTCAATGGCTCGGTGATCGATGTTCTTGAACACTTCAGTCTTCTTCGGCACTTCTAAGCATTTTCGAAGTAACGAGATATGGAACACATTATTGATGGCTAACATCTCCTTTGGCAGTTCCAGCTAATATGATACTTATCCTCGATGATTCAGAATCTTGAAGGGTCCGATATATCTGGGGGCTAACTTTCCTTTCAGACTAAAACATTGTGTTCCCTTCAATGGAGAAACTTTGTGATACACAAAATCTCCGACATTGAAAGTCAGGTCTCTACGTCTCTTGTCAGCATAACTCTTTTGTCTAGATTGGGTGGTCTTGAGGTGCTCACGGACTTTGTGAACCTTCTCTTCGGCTTCTCGTAGGATGTCGGGTCCGAAAATCTGACTCTCTCCTTCTTGCGACCAATTCAAAGGGGTACCACACTTTCTTCCATATAAGAACTCAAATGGGGCCATTTGCAAACTGGCTTGATAACTGTTGTTGTATGAGAATTCTACGAAAGGTAGACAATCTTCCCATTTTTATCCATATTCCAACACACAAGCTCTCAACATGTCTTCTAAGATCTGGTTGACTCTTTCAGTCTGTCCTTCGGTCTGCGGGTGATAAGCTGTGCTGAAATTCAATTTGGTTCCTAATCCTTCTTGGACTTTCTGCCAAAATCTTGAGGTAAATTGGGTTCCTCGATCCAACACTATGGTCTTGGGGGTTCCATGCAAACTGACAATTCTAGCAATGTACAACTCTACTAGCTTCGAACTCTGGTAGGTTGTCTTGACAGGTATAAAATGGGCTACCTTGGACAATCTATCCACGATGACCCAGATTGAGTCATTTCCCCTACTATAAGTAGGCAAACTGGTGATAAAGTCCATTCTGATGGAATCCCATTTCCATTCTGAAATCTTCAAGGGTTGCAACAATCCTGTGGGTCTCTGATGTTCCGCTTTGACTCTCTGATAGATATCACACTTGGCGATGTAGCTTCTGATTTCTCTCTTCATCTTGTGCCACCAAAATTGCTCCTTCAAATCTTGATACATCTTCGTTCCTCCAGGGTGGATAGAATAAAGAGTATCATGAGCTTCTTGCATGATAACTTTCTTCAGCTCCGAATATGCTAGCACACAGATACATCCTTTGTACCACAAAACTCCTTCTTCGTCTTCGATGAATCCAGGTACCTTTCCTGTACCAATACGACGTTTGATTCTGTCAATACTTGCATTTCCTTTTTGGTCTTCCTTGATCTGACTGATCAAAGTGGGTTAAAGTTCAATGCTAGCTAAAAATCCTGTGCTAACTAGCTTAGTTCTAAACTGCTCCAAGTCTTCATGCAAACTTGGCTGGTTCTCTTTGATCATGGTGTTTAATCTACACGGCAATCTGCTAAGAGCATCCACTACCACATTGGCTTTGCCGGGGTGATAGTGAATGTCAAGGTCATAATCCTTGATTAACTCTATCCATCTCGTTTGCCTCATATTCAGCTACTTATGAGTGAAATTATACTTCAAGCTCTTGTGATCTGAATAAATCTCACACCGATTACCCATAAGGTAATGACGCCATGACTTCAAGGCTAAAACTACAACTGCTAATTCAAGATCATGGGTGGGGTAGTTTTGCTCATGTTGCTTCAGTTATCTGGATAGATATGTTACGACTTTGCCTTCTTTCATCAACACACATCCGAGACCAATCTTGGATGCATCACAATACACATCAAACGGCTTCTTGGTATCTGGCATAATCAATATTGGGGCTGAAATCAACCTCTTCTTGAGCTCTTGGAAACTTGCTTCACATTTGTCGATCCATTCAAACTTCTTGTGCTTCTTCAACAATTGGGTCATGGGTCTTGCGATGCTCGAAAATCCTTCTACGAACTTGTAGTAATATCCCGCTAATCCAAGGAATGCACGGACTTGGGTTTGAGTGGTTGGGGCTTCCCATTCTTCAACATCTTTGATCTTGGCGGGATCAACAGCGACTCCTCCTGCCGACACAATATGTCCGAGGAATCCTACTTCTTTCAGCCAAAACTCATATTTGCTGAACTTGGCATACAACTAATGCTCTCTAAGGGTTTCAAGGATGATTCTTAGATGTTGCTCATCTTCTTCTTCTGACTTGGAGTAGATAAGAATATCATCGATAAACACTACGACAAACTTATATAGAAAGTTCATAAAAATCTTATTCATGAGATTCATGAAATAAGTGGGGGCATTGGTTAATCCAAAAGACATGACCGTATACTCATACAATCCATATCTGGTGGTAAAGGTAGTCTTTGGAATATCCGTTGCACGAATCTTGAGTTGATGATAACCAGTCCTAAGATCAATCTTAGAGAACACTCTGGCACCAGTCAACTGATCAAATAGATCCTCTATCTTGGGCAGTGGGTACTTGTTCTTGATGGTGACATCATTCAGCTTCCGGTAATCTGTGCACAAATGGTTGCCTCCATCTTTCTTGTCGACAAACAACACGGGCGATCTCCATGGCGATGCGCTTGGTTGAATCAAGCCTTTCACCAGCATAGCATCCAGTTGCTTCTTTAGCTCCACTAACTCTGATGGGTTCATGCTATAGGGTCTCTGAGCTATGGGTCCGGTTCCAGGAATTAGTTCAATAATGAACTCAATATCCTGATCTGGGGGCATACCGGGCAATTCATCTGGGAATACGTCGGGGTATTCATAGACTACTTTGACTTGGTCTATGGTGGGTAGGGCTAGAATCTTGTTTCATTTGAACTGACGGGGCAAGGTTTCAGATATATGCTCTACCGACACTCCAGAGCTACTGGTCATGGTGATGGCTTTCTTGGCACAGTTGATCAATCGTTTATGTTTCAACATCCAATCCATTCCTAGTACTACTTCTAAACCTTTGGTTCCAAGTACTATTAGATTGGCATAAAAATCTATCCCATGTATTCTAATAGGCACAGCCTTGCAAATTTTTCTAGCTTTGGTGGTTGAACCATGTATTTGAACTATCATAACATGCTTCAAGTTGGTTGGGTGAATCTTACTAGTACATGAAAATTCTTCGGTAACAAACGAGTGCAATGCTCCAGAATCAAACAACACTCTTGCTAATACCGAGTTAACAGAAAACATACCCAGCACGACCTGTGGCGCTACTTGGGCTTCTTCAGTGTTCATGTGGAATAGACGGCCATTGTGGTTGAGAGAGTTTCCTGGGGCAAATCTTCTTCCGAGCTGAACACGGCGCTGCTCTTGAGCTGGGGCATTCACATGGGCAGGGGCTGCAATCTTCTTGGGACACTCATGGGAGTAGTGACCCTTCACTCCACACTCAAAACAAGTAATCTGAGACTTGTCTTTGGCTGCAACAGGCACGGCATTGCTTCCAGTCCTTGGGGTAGTATGGTTGTTGTTGTTGTTGAACTTGGGCGGTGCATGGTTGAAGTTGTTGGAGTTGCCGCGGTTGCTGTTGTTGTTCCCTCTGGTCTTCACATTTCTTCTGCTATGGTTAGGGTAGCTTGGACGAGACATTGGGGGTCTATCAATCTGCGGGGCATATCCTGCAGACGGGTTGGGGTGATACTTCTCGGTATTGTGGGACCCAACTTGGTGCATCATCCGATGTCTGCGGTTGTCATTCACTTGGTTGATCTTCCCTTCCATCTGGATGGAAGAGTCGACTAGCTCTTCGAGATCACCAAAACGGATGTTGACTAGCACCGTCTGCATCTCATCATGCAGTCAATTCAGGAATCTCTCCTTCTTGTTGGCTTCAGTGTTGATCTCATCAGGTGCATACCTGGCGAGGGACAAAAATCTTTCACGGTACTCCACTACCGTCATTCTGCCTTGCTTTAGTTCTATGAATTCATCTCTCATTCTGGTGACTAAACCCTGCGGCACATGGGTGTGGCTGAACTTGACCTTGAAAGCTTCCCACGTCATTTCTTGACCGTGGTTCATCGTACGGGTGCTGTTCCACTAGGCTCTTACATCTTCTGCCAGATAGTGGGTGGCAAACAGAACTTTCTCGTTGGCGTCAACTCCTGCGACTTCTAGGTTATTCTCCATAGTCTGTAACCAATCATCAGCATCCAACGGGTCTTCAGACTTGCTAAAGATAGGGGGATTGGTATTCTGGAAGTTCTTGAGTCTGGATCCATGATGATCCTAATTTCTATGGCCTTGATTATCGTGGGCCATCTGGGAGATCTGTTGCAGGGTGGCTAGATTGGCTTGGTGCTCTGCTCTACTAGCTTCGCGGTGGAAACTAGCATTTGCAGAATCTGCAACATCGGGTCCTGCGATGAGCTGCTCCCTCCTGGGTTTCCACGAGTCATCTGAAGATTGAGATAGATAATGGGGTAAGAGGGAAAGTTCTAAGGTTCATTGGTTTTATTTTCAAAGCTCAAACTTTGAATTTGAACTCAGGTTTTGCAACTAGCTTCTTCTCATTCATTAATTCAATCAAAGCACACGATACAAACACACACACCACAACATGAAAGGAAAATAGATGGTTTTAAGAACCATTATGTGAGCTAAGATACAATGGGACCGATACTTCTCACTCCTACGATAGTGCTCTAGTGCATCTACTCATCATCAATGAAGTCGGAGTCATCATCGTCGGTGTAGAAGTCCATGGCATCGTCCTCCAGATAGTCATTATCATCACTAAGGTATGAGTGAATATCCCCTGGATGTCTTCACCTTCTTCCTCTTCTTCTTCTTTTGCTACAAGCTAAGCTTCTTGCTCCTGCATGGTCTTCTCGAGGTCGGCTACCTTCTTGCAAAGACGAGCAATGGTGCGATCCTTCTTCTCGCGTTGCCGGCTAAGTGATTGACGATCCTTGATGAGAAGTGAGAAAGTTTGGGCCTTCTGGGCAGCAATGGCAAGGTTGTGGTTGGCGTAGGCTCGAGCATTGTCCAATTCCTTCTGTCTATCATATAGAAGGAAGTCGAGGTTCTCCACTTGGCGCTTCAACTCCGGGTGACTTGGCATCTCCAGTGGCATTCCCATAGAATCACGCCTTGCATAATGAGCAAAGCGAGTTACCTAGATCAAGTTGACATTCTATCCGCAAAGACGGGCGAGAGCTTCATGCATAGCCCTGGCTAATCCATCTAGGCAGTTGTTCTCTCTCACAGTGAATTGAATCTTCTCGGAAAGGGGTGCTTCCATCTTGCCGCGATGATCAGCAACTATCAGCCATTGTAAATCTCCTCATGGAAAATCCTTGAGTTAGGCTCCGAAGAATTCAGGATGCGGATGCTCAAGGTACTTAGACAGTGCATCAAGATCCCTCTCGAAGATCAGTTGGGCTCTGTTGCCCAACTGGTAGAACTTGCAGTACTGAACTCCCCAGCCCCGACATGGTGAGCTCCCCTCTCCTCTCCCTGGTCTCGCCTTCCTTCCTTCAGACGCCGCTGGCACTGCAAGCCACAAGACGCCACGCACGCCACATGCTCGACGCGCACACCACCTGTAGCCAACGCGACACCCGCCGACCTCTGTTCTCGACAATCGCCCGGCCTCCTCCGTACTCCTTAGGTGCCACACAACAAATACACGCATAGAGGGCACTCTGAGCTTCGCAGCACAACTCGCAGCACTCCAATCCGCTTCCTGTAGCCGACGAAATCTTCCTCGAAAGATCATGCTATATCACTGTCTCTACTGCAAGCAGCGCGCAGCAGTTGCAGCTACACCCTCTGTTCCCGGCAGTTCTCCAGCCTTCTCTGTTGTTTTCTTACACCATTTCTCACGCGCCTGTACTCCTGGCATCTCCCTCTTTCTATCGCTGCCAACCTTTCTCAAAACTATGTCTTGAAATAGTGGGAATCGTCAACGGAAGATCAACCAATTTTCCTGTCCGAGCGGATGCATGTGTGTGTTCTCTGAATTTTTGTCACTGTCGACGGTGCCTGATCGTCAGGCAACATCAGTAGAAAACCCCAAATTCCGCCATAGATCCCGAGCATTTCCCGACGAGTTAGTCAATCCCATCAACACCTTCTTCAAGCCCTATGTACCCTCTTCGATTCCCCTCCACCGGCGCTTCAAAAGGATCTCTAAATCTCTCGCCATCATCGATCCGTTCCGGCCATTTCTCGCTATCAAAACCGGAGGAAGGTTCAGTTTCGGCAAGCGCGCGCCATCTTCGTCCACTCCGTCTTCTTCCGGCCGCCATCAACCTCTCGGTGAGACTGTCTCCTTCTTTGCCCCTCTCATCTGTCTTGTTCTGCATCAAGATGCTGGTCTCTAGTACCTTCCGAGCGTGCCCATCGTGGACTCGAGCAGCACGTCCTCTGCTAGTTGATGCCGCTGCTACTCCTTTCTATTTTCTCCTTGGTCGCACACGCACGCACGTCTCTGCTGCACTGCACCCTTCATGTACAAGTTGGATTTCAGCTAGCTCGTCTGGCACAAGTCATTTTGATTCAGCTCCTTTCTATTTTCTCCTTGGTCTTTTTATTCTTATTTGATTTCTTTTTCTTTGGATTTTGTTTTTGAATGATCTAGATGATGTGGCATTCACCTTTGAATCATTTCACAACCATTCGAACAATCAATCATGGCATTTTCAAACAATTCTATATTAATGCAAACACACATGCATTCCTAATTGTTTTTAATAATAAAAAGTTTTTGTTAACCCTAAATTGGGTGATTTGGATCTTGATAACATTGACTAAAGATTTGGGATGTTACAGTAGTTCAGGGTAGCATAATAAAGAGAAGATATTTATATGAGAGTGTCCACTAGTGAAAGTATAATTCCTAGGCCTTGTTTCTAAGCTTTGAAACACCATTTAAAACAAGTCCTATTACATGTTTGCTTGCTGCCACTCTTATTTGAGATTGCAATTACCACTTATAATCATCCATATTACTTGTATTTCACTATCTCTTCACCGAACTAGTGCACCTATACACCTGACAAGTGTATTGGGTGTGTTGGGGACACAAGAGACTTCTTGTATCTTGATTACAGGGTTGCTTGAGAGGGATACCTTAGGCCACTTCCTCCCTGAGTTCGATAAACCTTGGGTGATCCACTTAAGGGAAACTTGTTGTCATTCTACAAACCTCTGCACTTGGAGGCCCAACACTGTCTACAAGAATAGAAGCGTGCGTATACATCAAGTTATTTTCTGGCGCTGTTGCCAGGGAGGTAAGGTAAAAGGTACTCACAAAGTCTGGCTACTAAGCTATCTTCTAGTACTGTTGCTGGTGCGTGAGTGCTCGAAGTTATTTCCTTTAGATTCTGCAATTATATATTTTTTTCTTGTTTTTATTTTCAGGCTTAATGGAAAAGAACAACAAAAAATAGAGAGCTTTATAGTATTTATCTTGAGTTAGGACATGAAGTGTTTCAAGAGAAAACTAAAAAACCTATGGAACTTTATTTGCTTGCTAATACCAATGTTATTAGTATGAATTCTTTGAACAACTATGGAAAAGTCTAAGCATGGGGAAGCTAGTTTTTATGAAAATGATCTTTTTAGTCCCCCAAGCAGGGAGGAGAAAAATTACTTTGATGATACTATGCCTCTAATATATGATGATTACAATGATGAATATGATATTTTCAGTCCACCTACTACTGAGGAGAAAATTAATTATGATTACAATATGCCTCCTATATTTTATGATTATGGTGATGAGAATAATAATGATAGCTATTTTGTTGAATTTGCTCCCACTATGATTAATAAGAATGACTATGCTTATAGGGAGAGTAATAATTATTTTTTGCATGGGGCTCATGATAAGAATGTTTTATGTGATATTTATATTGTTAATTTTATTCATGATGCTACTTAAGTTACTATGAGAGAGGGAAACATGGTTTTATGTATCTCAACAATATTAAGTTTCCCCTCTTTATGTTGAAAATTTTGAAGTTGCACTTGTTTTGCTTTCCTATGCTTGTTGATTTGTGCTTTCATGACTTGTTTCTTTACAAGATTATTTTTCATAGCAAGTGGGTTAGACTTAAATTTGTTCCATATTTGCTTCTTGATTGTTGGGGGGATACCCCCGGGTAGGGTCATGCCGGGGTATAAAGGCCGAGTTAGCCGAGGTACGGCAAGGTCAAAGCGAATGCTGGCCGAGTTACCTCAAGGCAGTAATCTCGGTAACCCGGACCAGGGGATGTCCACCTAACTGAGTCTCATCCGACTTAAGCCATAATTCGGATAGATGAATCTAACTTGTATGCAGGAACAGGTGTGACCGGATCAAGTGCGATCCGGGTCATAGCAAGCTTCTAGGAGAAGGAAGGTATCTCGCTGGTCCAAAGCATGCGAGCCAGAAGCGAAGGGCAGACCACCGAGGCGTGGCCGACAAAGGTGACGACGCCGATGTCGGCTGACACAGGCGCCGCAGAGGGAAAAGCGACCCGGTCGGCTTACTATTTTGGTAGGAGGCATATTCCCTGGAATATGCCTCCACGTATGCCCTAGTTGGAGACCTAGACGCCCCTATATAAGGAGGGCTAGGGCCTCTGTAGAAAGGGTTGAGTTTTACTGGGTTGATCTCTATTGGCTAGTTTCTACTTGGTTCCTGAGGGCTAGCTAGCGGTGAGAGTAAGAGAGTACCTTCTTCCTCCTCTCTCCAATACAGCTCGAGGAGAACTTGTAACCTTGGAAGTGAAACAAATACGAAACTTCTGTGTGTGGAATCACCACACAATCCCTCCCTGGATTCCCCTAGTGCAATTAGTCCCCACCTTTAGCATATCCATGGCATCTGCCGTGACACCACCACAACAGTTGGTGCCCACCATGGGGCTAGCGGTGCTAGCAAGGGTCAAGATCCGGACGGGAAACCTCATCGGCACCAGTGAACGCATCGTCTTCGGGCTCGTTCATCGCTTTGGAGCGCTGAACTTTGTCAGTGACAATGCTGGCTGCTTCGGCACGTGCCCACTTCCGCGCAATGGCCTCTTCGTCAAGCTCGGTGCGCACAAAGTCTACGTTGTTGTCGATGTGTCGTGCGTTCATCCGCGGCACGTCATCGAGGCAGGGGAGCCACCCCTTAGCGTGGTTCACGGGGCGCGTATCACTTGCTCCCCGGACCTTGCTGAGGTGATGATGACTGCGCCAGGCGCGGGCGTAAGGAAGGATCCGGCACCAGATCCGGAGGTAACACCTAAGGCACCGAGGAAAGGTAGAGGTCCTCCACTAGAGAGGCCTGATAATTTACTGAGAGAAGCTATGGATAGCCTGGCAAACCCGGTAGCAGCAGTGGTAGATCCGGCTCAGGCACAGGCCGAGCTAGAGGAAACTAGGCAAAAAATTCTAGAGGGAGCAAAAAAGATAGCTGCGGCTCAGCAATCGTTGAACATGACGCTGCATGAGTATGCAAAGGCAAATAAAGTAGATGCTGTAAAAGTGAAGGGGAGAAAACGCATGAGTGAAATGAACAAAGAGGGTGATACTAGGATTGAGGAGTCAGAGAACTATTTATGCGTGGGGCTGCCGAAGTATAGTACCCCGGCAAAAAACCTCAGGGCAGCGGATGTAGCTGCATCCGAGTTAGAGGGTCTAACGGGTGAAGCCCGTCAGAGACAGCAAGATAGGGTCAATGAGTTGGTTCGGATCACGAACAGGCAAACTGAGGAATTGCTCAGGGCTAACCCGGAGAGAGCTGGGGCCTCCAAGATCGTTCATTCGCCGGTGGGTAACCCGGAGAAATCCGCTCGAGCCGCATCGTCTCCTCATGGGGGTCCTAGGAGAGAAGATGTAGTAACCTCGGCCAGGAGAAACAAACAGATCGTTCCGTATGACTCAACAAGGGCAGAAAAAGCAAAAGAAGTACAGAGAAACGATGATCGATGAAGCGTGAGCCGAGGTGAAGCTGGCCGAGGTAACCGCGACCAAGGCAATGCCGGTCAAGGAAACGCTATAAATGGCAATGCCGGACAGCGCAACTCGGCAGGACAACCGAAGCAGCGGAATATACCAAGGCAAGAGCAAAGTGCCGACCGAGGTATGCAACAGAGAGGTGCACCACGAGAGCAAGACCGGTATAATGATGGAGATTCGGAAATGGTGAATGTAGGATACCCAAGGCCGGACTATCATGTGATAGGGTCGAGATTGGGAAGCAGGGATCTGATGCCTGATGAAGCCAGGTTGAAACTGGATCGACTGTATAGGTCGGAGCAGATTGAAAGTCAGGGTCCTCCGGGTCCTGCGTGTTTTGGACCCCGGATCATTAAGGAGCCACCGGTACCTAACTTCCAGTTACCCAGAGGTACAAAGACGTATGACGATAGTACTAAGCTGGAGGATTGGTTGATAAACTATGCTACAACTGTGAAAATTGCGACAGGCAACTTGAGATGGGCTGTGAGATACGTACCCTAGATGTTGGAGGGGCCAACAAGGGTATGGTTAAACAATTTGCCGCCCGGAAGTATTAACTGCTGGATCGATTTTGAGGAAATGTTTATCAGCAATTTCTCAAGTACGTATCAGAGGCCAAATAGGCTACAAACCCTAGATATGTGTAAGCAGAGACCAAACGAGACAGACCGGGAGTTTTTAACCCAGTGGTGTACCGTGAGAAACTTGTGTGAGGGTGTGATAGAGTCGCAGGCCATAGCATGGTTTGCGCAAGGGTGCAGGTATGCAAGCGAGGTGTGGCAGAAGTTGCGAAGGTAAATTCCAACCACTTTGGCAGAAATGATCTGGATTGCTGATTCGTATGCTTTGGGTGATCCGACTCAACCAGGCACGTGTCAAACGAGTCAAATGAGGAGTACTCCCAGAGAGATGGAGTCGGATCATCCCGGAGGAATGATTACAGAGGTAAAAGAAGAGATGACAGACCGGATAACCGGTATAGTTCGAAACAAGTTGCAGCTGTGAATCAAGATCAACCCGGAGCAGGGAGCAATCAACGTCAGAAAACTGGAGGGCAACAATGGACACCAAGAAATGATGGCAAGAAAACTTGGACGCCAGAGCAGAAGAAACAATGGCAAGAAAAGAAGGACCGTCCGAGGTACACTTATGAGTCAATGTTGGATCAGCCGTGTAAATTTCACACGCCAAATCCGAGCAACCCAGCGGGTCATACAACAAGGCAATGTGAGTAGATGCGTAAGATAGAACAAGGTGGCTCCAGGAATGCTCAGGCACCTCGGAATGATCAACCTCGACAGGAGTTACCCTAGCAGCAATTACTCTCCAGAGCGAACACGCAACATCTAATGTTGCCTCCCCCTCCGCCGAGGTATGATAACCATGAGAGAAGGGATGCAGTGCATCAAGTAGAAAACCAGCATCAGCCGGATCAGAGGTACCCCAGAAATGAGGGGAGGAATGAGTACAGGGAGCATCATCAGAGTTACTATGTGTTTACCACTAAGGAAACCGATAGAAAGAGCTTGCAGCACCGACATATCGAGGTCAATGCGGTAATGCCAGTAGTGACGAGGTATATGCCTTGGTCGGACCAGGAAATTACCTGGAACATCAAAGATCATCCCAAGCTTATGCCGAGTCCAGGTTCGTATGCGTTAGTGCTGGATCCAACATTCATTGGGCCGAATATCAATGTGAGGTTCTCCAAGGTACTGATTGACAATGGTAGTAGCATTAACATCATGTATGCGGATACAATGCGCAAGTTGGGTATCTCGTAGAACATGCTCCAAGCTACAAGGACAACTTTCCATGGCATTGTGCCAGGCATCTCTTGTGAGCCAATAGGCAAGGTCCGGGTTGACGTATTGTTCGGCACGAGAGATAACTGCCGAACTGAGAATTTGGAGTTTGAAGTGGTGAACTTGTAAAGTGCGTATCACGCGTTACTCGGAAGACCAGCACTGAACAAGTTCATGGCAAGCTGCCACATCAGTTATCTGAAGATGAAGTTGCCCAGGCCAAACGGAGTGATTAGCATTGCTGGGGATTTCCGACGTTTCATCGAGTGTGCGTCGGCCAGGTCTAACCTAGCCGAGTCACTCGTGATTGCGCAAGAGAAAAGAAAAATCCAGGAGGTGGCGGCGCTGGCTCAGTCCGCGCAGCAATATATGCCGGTGTTGAGTAATCCGCATGGCAGCGTTTCGTTCCAAGCCACAAAGGATACCAATAAAGTGCCTATTGATGATATGTTCCTAGAGCGCATCGTAACAATTGGTGCCGGGTTGAATGATAAATAGGAAAGCGAGCTCGTCAACTTCCTCCATGAGAATCGGGATATTTTTGCTTGGTCCACACAGGACTTGCAAGGTGTTCCGAGGGAGTTGGCCGAGCACTCTTTGAATGTGAGATCCGGAGCAAGGCCGGTGAAGCAACCTCTCTGCCGTTTCGCCGAGGATAGGAGAAAAGTCATTGGAGATGAAATAGCTCGGTTACTAGCAGCAGGATTTATCATGGAAGTACTTTACCCTCATTGGCTATCTAATCTAGTGCTGGTGGAGAAGAAGAAAGATGATCCGAACGTGGCAGTGGTTTGGCATATTTGTATCGATTACACGAACCTGAACAAGGCGTGTCCAAAAGATCCATTTCCACTCGTCATAGACTCAACTACTGGATGTGAACTGTTGTCATTCATTGATGCATATCCTGGTTTCCACCAGATACCTCTGAATCCGGATGATCAAATAAATACTACATTTATCACCCCGTATGGGGCTTATTACTATCGCACCATGTCGTTTGGTTTACGTAATGCAGGGACAACATACCAAAGATGTATGCAGAAATGTTTGCACGACCAAATAGGTCAAAATGTACAAGTGTATGTGGATGATGTGGTTATCAAGACAAAGGAAAGCAAAACGCTCCTTGACGATATCGGGTAGACATTCGCGAATTTAAGAAGGTTCCGAATGAAGCTTAACCCGGAAAAATGTACCTTCGGTGTCCCGGCTAGAAAATTACTCGGATTTCTCGTATCCAGCCGAGGTATCAAAGTTAATCCAACTAAGATCCGGTCCATTGTACGAATGGAACTGCCGAAGTGTCTTAACGATGTCCAGAAGTTCACTGCTTGCCTGGCATCGTTAAGTCGGTTTGTATGTCCGTTGGGAGAAAAGTCATTGCCTCTCTATCAACTCATGAAAAAGTCGGATATGTTCATATGGACGCCGCAGGCCAATGAAGCCTTTATACAATTAAAGAAAATGTTAGCCACTGCACCAATGTTAGCCTCTCCACTATCAAAGGAGCCAATGTTGCTCTATATAGCCGCAACCAACCGAGTTGTAAGTGAAGTGATTGTGGTAGAGCGCGACGAAGAGGGTAAGTCGATGCAAAGGCCAGTGTATTATCTGAGCAAGGTATTGTCAGCATCAAAGCAAAATTATCCGCACTATCAGAAGGTGGCATATGGTGTCTATATGGCAGCTAAGAAGTTGAAGCATTATTTTGAGGAGCATCCCATCAAGGTAATATGTGAAGCTCCCATATCCGAGATAATGAGTAACAAGGAGGCAAGTGGCAGGATTGCAAAATGGGCAATTGAACTAGCTCCCTATGCGCCACAATATGACAGAAGAGAAGCAATCAATTCTCAGGTTGTGACCGACTTTTTTGTGGACTAGGCCGAGGTACAATATGAACCACTGCTACCACATCCGAACTACTGGAGGATGCACTTTGACGGGTCAAAAACAAAAACCGGGTTAGGCGCCGGAGTAGTGCTTACTTCGCCAAAGAATGACCAGTTGAAGTATGTGGTACAGATCCACTTCGCAGCTTCGAACAATGTCGCTGAATATGAAGCACTTGTGCATGGGCTCAAAGTGGCAAAAGAAATTGGGATACGTCGGATCCAATGTTTTGGCGACTCAGATTTGGTAATTCAGCAAGTATCAGGGTTGTGGGACGCTCGTGATCCAAACATGGCATTATACAGATTCCATGTGCAGAAAATATCTGGTTATTTTGAGTCATGTACCCCGGGTGCAAAATGAGGCTGCCGACATGTTGTCGGAGCTTGGATCGCCCCAACAAGCAATTCCACCGGTTGTAGCGTTAGAGCACCTTAGAAAACCATCTATCAAACCGTCTCCAGAAACCGACTCAATCTACGTCTCGAAGGATATAGAATCCCGAGCTGTGCCCATGGACGTTGACATGGGAGGTGGTGTGTGAAACCCGGGGACTGCCTCGCAGGACCCGGGGACTGCTCAGCATGATCTGGTTGAAGTTATGCTGGTGGATCAGATGGAAATTGACGAGGATGTGCTCCCTGTGCGAGCAATACCAGCTTGGGCACTGCCTATATTTCAATTCCTGAAAGATGGAACGTTACCCACTGAGGAGGTGCTATCTAGGCAAACTCAGAGGAGAGCAAAGGCATACACAATCATCAATTTCGAGCTATACAAAAGGAGTGTGACCAATGTCCTCCAGCGATGCGTTGACCCGGAAAAAGGGCTTGACATCCTCTGAGATATACATCAAGGGGAGTGCGGGCATCATGCCTCGTCCTGAGCCTTGGTGGCAAAAGCTTTTCGGCATGGATTCTACTGGCCAAGTGCCTTAGAACAAGCAGAAGATCTGGTGAGAAAATGCAATGGTTGTCAGAGGTATGCTACCAAGACACATATGCCTATGTCGGAACTCAAGACCATACCAATCACATGGCCATTTGCCGTATGGTGTTTGGATATGGTTGGCCCGTTCAAACCAGCAAGGGGGAATATGACTCACATTTTGGTCATGGTGGATAAGTTTACAAAATGGATCAAAGTGAAGCCAATAAGAAAGTGTGATGGAGCTACGGCCGTAACATTTCTCAAAGACATCATCTTGAGATACGGTTATCCTCACAATATCATAACTGATAATGGCACAAATTTTGCTGAAGGAGCATTTGCGCGATTCTGACGGGATAAGAAGATCCGGCTAGACGTTGCCTCGGTAGCTCATCCTGCATCGAACGGACAAGTGGAAAGATCCAGCAGTTAGTCGTCGAGATAAAACCGACTCATTGAGCCGCTGCAAAGATCAGCGGGGTGGGGATAGAAGAACTACCGGTGATCGTGGGTTTAAGAACAACTCCAAATCGATCAACAGGCTATACGCCATTTTTTCTGGTATATGGGGCAGAAGTTGTATTACCAGCCGACATAGATCATGACTCTCCTAGGGTCACCCAATACACAGAAGCCAAAGTGCAAGAAGCCCGGCAAAATGATGTTGATCTGCTGGAAGAAGCGAGAGAATTGGCATTGTCCAGATCTGCCATATATCAGCAAAATCTCCGATGCTATCATAACCGGAAAGTAAGCCCCCGAGTTTTCCGGGAAGGCGATCTGGTGCTCCTGTTGGTACAACGTACTGCTGGCATGCATAAGTTGTCCCCCCATGGGAAGGGCCATTCATTGTGAGCAAGGCATTGCACAATGATTCTTATTATCTTATCGATGCAAAGCCACTGGAAAAGAACAAGGCAGACAGGTCCGGCGAGGAATCTAAGCGTCCATGAAATGTAGCTCTACTTCGTCCTTTCTACACTTAGAAGAGAAGTGTATGTATCCGAGTCTTCTCATATGTCGGTATGTATGCCGTCAATGAGCTTATCAATGAAATGTGGGCACCTTGAGCAGTAACTCTGGGACTACCTTAATAATATTTGTTGTATTTTATTATTTATACGTCAACTAGAGTAAGTTGTTCTACTTAACTCGGATTAGTAGTGTGTGAGCACCAAAAACCCAACTCTTTGGCTTGCTGCTGTCCAACGAGAATTGGCTTCATGGCAGGCAAGAGAACAAGTTTGGAATTGCGTAGCACATGAAAAACGACTAAGGAAAAGAACTTAATCAAGCCAACATTGGTTTTTCGGACGAACCTTCTGTTTACTTTCAAATTATTATGCTGAATTATTTTGAGCTAAACCTAAAAGTTTCCAAGTATTGTTAAGACAATTTTTGAAGCTCGGATTTGTGAGTCGTAAAACCGAATCAAGGTAGACACGAACCGATCCAGAAGATTGGACGAACAAGAAAATGAAACTCGGGGACTACGCCCAAGTTAATCCGGCATAAAAACTTCGTAGCAAAATATCACATGTGAACTGGATACAATTCCACCCGGCATACCGGGGATCTGATAAACTTTAATGTTTTTTCACTTAAGGAGTAGCAGGAGGAGGAAGTTTGGTGTCATCTTCGATGTCTTCAATGTCCGAGGCGTCGCCCTCCTCGTCCTCATCCGAGCCATCTTCAATGTTTTCAGCGTTTTCATCACCGGCGGCTTCCAGGAAGCTCGGTCCCTCAGTCCATTCATGAATGGGAGCATATTCGATCAAGCTATGGGCGCAAGCCATGCGCCGAGCTACCTACTCTGGGTCACTGGTCCATTTGGATCCGGTGCGCATGTGCGCTAAGAGGTTGAGGTCGATCTTCTCGTACCATGTAAGTACGTAGTGGAGAACGGTCTCAGCTGCGGCACGTCCAGCAGACTCTCTCCAAAGGTCGAGCTGTGTCTCGATTTCGATCAACTTTTCAGCAAGAACTGCGGTCCCCTCCGGAGTGTCTTCCGCAGGCCAAAACGTGTTGATGATTCGGACTGCAATGTCAAGGAGATCCTTGCCATAGTTCTTGATGATTTCCAAGCGAGATGACAGGCTGACCAACAGGTCCTCAATGTCATAGGGAATCTCTTCACCATCAGGAGCAACGGGAGTATCCCTATCTCGGCGGAAATTAGCAACAGCGGCGCTCGCAATGGCAGTGCCCTCTGGAAATTTGCCTAATAACGAGACAAGAGAAGCAGGTAATGAAAAGACATGTGAAGTAACCCGGAGAAATATGCCGGATAAGGGAAAGGAACTTATGTAAAATATGGCTGTGGATCCGGGTCAATTCTCTGGTACAGTCATCACGTCTTTTGTGGAGTTGCACAAGTTCAGTGTTCGCCGACTCAAGCTTGACGTCGGCTTCCTGGAGAAGTTCTCGGTCCTTGGCAATTTGAAGATTGAGGCGCTCGCGCTCTTCAGTATAGTCCTGGCCAGCCTTTTCAAGCTCGGATTGGTGTTGTGCTTTCAGCTTCTTCATTTCTGCCTTTAGCTTGGCAATCTCATCATCCTTGGTTCGGAGGAGCGCAAGCTCATCGTCTTTCTTCTTGAGCTCGGCCTGATGCTGCCCTGCTTGTTCGAGAAAATGCAGCATCATGTCAGGCACGGACACACTATCTTCCAGCGATACGGAAATAGTTTGTTAACCCGGCAAAGCCGAGGTATGAATGTTTGCCGAGCCAAGGAGAAAAGGAGATAGAAAGCAGAGAAAGGTCACGCAAAAGTAACTTACCCTTGATCTTCTCAAGCTTCTTCCTCATTATGGTATTCTCAGCTTCCACCCTAGCTGCGAAAACCGAATGAGGGGTTAGTTCAGCAGAAAAAGATGAAGGAAAACAGAAAAATGTGAAGAAGAGAACTTACCCATTTTCTCGTGCTCAGCGAGATGTGCATTATGCTTTGCGAGCAGCATTTTGTGAGTGTCCAGGAGACGCTGAAACTCAGCGCTCCGGCGGTTGGTGGTCACCTGAAAAGAGTACAAAAATATAACTTAAGCCTTGTGCATATTCGAAGTGTACAAGATCCGGGCCAAGTGGAACTTAACCCGGCTCTAGGTGTGTGCATATTCGAAGTGTACAAGATCCGGGCCAAGTGGAACTTAACCCGGCTCTAGGTGTGTGCATATTCGAAGTATACAAGATCTAGGCCAAGTGGAACTTAACCCGGCTCTAGGTATGTGCATATTCGAAGTGTACAAGATCCGGGCCAAGTGGAACTTAACCCGGCTCTAGGTGTGTGCATATTCGAAGTGTACAAGATCCAGGCCAAGTGGAACTTAACCGGGCTCTAGGTGTGTGCATATTCGAAGTGTACAAGATCCGGGCCAAGTGGAACTTAACCCGGCTCTAGGTGTGTGCATATTCGAAGTGTACAAGATCCGGGCCAAGTGGAACTTAACCCGGCTCTAGCTGTGTGCATATTCGAAGTGTACAAGATCCGGGCCAAGTGGAACTTAACCCGGCTCTAGGTGTGTGCATATTCGAAGTGTACAAGATCCGGGCTAAGTGGAACTTAACCCGGCTCTAGGTGTGTGCATATTCAAAGTGTACAAGATCTGGGCCAAGTGGAACTTAACCCGGCTCTAGGTGTGTGCATATTTGAAATTGTCAAGGAGCTACGTTAGTTTTCTAAGGAGCATCCGGCCGAGTAACAGGTTACTCCCCCGGAGGCTCGCGGACTAATGGTTATGTCACTAATATATACAGCATGCTAAGGAAAAGGTGAAGTAACGTACCTCCATCATCCGACCCGCAAGGTTAATCGCCTTAGCGGCTATGTTCATTTGAGCAGAAAACTTGGCGGGACCGAACTTCTCCGGGAGATCGTCGTTGTAGACGAACTCCGCCTTGTTCCAGTTGTTCATGAACTCGATCAAGGTCAGAGGATATCGTTCGCTGCTGAGCATGTGGGGCGCCACCAAGCCCTTGGCATGTGCTTCCCTCCTCTCAACCTGAGCAAGGGCCGGGCTGGTGTGCAAAACAAGTTGTTGCGCATTAGCTGGCTCGGCAGGGGCGTCCTTCGGTGCTGGAGGCTTCTTGGAAAGCATGGACGTGAGAGTGCGCTTTCCAGCCTCGACGGACGCTGCCCTGGTGGCGTCAGGGGCCTTTTTTGCCTTTGGGCTACTGAGAGGAGGAAGTGGTTGCAGCAGATTTACCCTTGGGAGCTGCCTGGGTGCATTCTCGCCGAGACTGAGAAGACTCAGACAAGGCGGAGGGCCTTGGCGTGCTGGTGCTGTTTTCTTCTTCGGAGGACGTACTGAAGTAGACTCGTTAGTAGCTGGTTGCAGCGGAGCCGAAGTAGTGGATGCCGCTGCCTCGGCTGGGCCAGTCTCCCCTGCTCCGAGGTTGCCCCCCTCTTGAAGAGGTGGGCTGGAACCCGGAGCAGCCGCTGAACCCTCCGGAATAGGGCTCAGCGGGCGTGTATCGTCGCCACGAGGGGGAGAAGGGCTGAGTCGGAGCGGCGAAGCGATGCTAGATCCACTCTGGGGGACCTCCACCGCAGCCCTACCAAATCAAATAGTGTTAGATGAGAAACTATAACAATGCAAGAACAAGTAAATGGCAGAGGGAAAAAGAGAATTACGCATCCGAGGTCAGGGGCTCCTTGGGCTTCCGAGCCCTTCATGCTGGGGCCTTGGTTGCAGGCTTGGAGGCAGTCTTGTCCCCGGACTTCTTTCGCCTTTTGGCTAGCTGAGAAGGTCCGGAGGATGAAGTGGATGCGGCTTCCCTTTTCTTCTTCGGCGCAACCGGAACAGGATCACCCACGGCAAGGGGAGGGTCCTCATGGATCTGCCCACCAGGGTTAGCTGATGCCGCAAAAGCATAAGAAAGGGGGACAGCCTCAAATGCTTCCATCACCTCAACATCCGAGTCATCTTCATCGCCGAGCCAATCTCTAATGGAAGAGAGTTTACCGGTGGGTCGCTTGGTCGCGTCGGCCATTAGAAGGAACATCTCCTGATCCGGTTCTTCCTGGTCCGAGCTCTCCCAGTCAGGCGCACATTTGAGGGTGGGATCGGTGCCATCCTCGATAGTTTGCTGAAGGAATTGCTAAGGGAGGAAAAGACGACAGAGTTAAAAATACAACAGCAACCGACATAAGATTTAATTCGGAGAAAGTTTGTGGCACGAAGCTTACCACGGTAGGAAGCCTATCCAGGCAATAGTGCTCAATTCCCCACGTCCACTCAGAGGAGAAGTCCTTATGGGTGGTGAAGAGGGCCTTGACCCGGTGATAGATTTCTGTGTTGCTCAGCTCGAAAGACGAGGTCCGGTTGGGCTCGCGGCCCCAGCTCATGTGGCACACTTTGTGAGTGTGTTTCTGGAGAGGGGAGATCCGGTTGCGGACGAATGTGATCATGGCGTCCTCGTTGCGCAACCGAGCTCCTTCATATCCGCGAACCTTTTGTTGACCTGGTTGGCCAAGACTGTGGGCTTCTTGGGGACAATGTCCCACAACTCCGGATTAGGAGGACCCGGAGCATAGGGGCAAAGCCGGATCAGGTCTTAGGTGCCGTCATTCCGAACATAAAAGAAAGTCCGGGCCCATCCCTTGCAGGAGTCCAGCCAGGTAACACGGGGAAAGACGGATAACCTCCGGGGAGAAATGGATGCAGCACCGAACTACGTAAGCTGCTTGTCCTCCGGGTCAAGCTGAATGTTCCGAATTACATTCCGACGAAGGCCAAAGAACCGGATCCATAGCTCCTTTGTGGGCCACAACCCGACATAACCTTCGATCATGGAGGCGAAAGCAGAGAGAGATGTGATGGCATTGGCAGGAAGGTGATGCAGATGGAGTTCGTAGGTGTTCAACCAATCATGGAAAAAATCGCTAACTGGTAAACCGAACCCCCGCTAGAAATGCGACAGGAACACCACATACTCACCCGGATTGGGTGAGGGGGCAAGTTCGGCGGAGGCGAGGCGTGCGGTGACGCTGGCGGGGATGCGCCTAATGCGGTAGAGCCAGTCCAGGTCATCCTGGCAGACCCAGGACCCAGCCCACGCACCACGGTCCGCCGTCACGGCGTCTTCCTCCATCTCCTGCTCGGCGATGACGAGCTCTTCTTCTATCATCTCGAGTTCGTTGCCCTCAATGGCGCTAGCGGCGGTGGGGGGCAGCGGCCTAGACTGACAGCGACCCGTGGTGGAGGAGGTGCGCAATGGCGCGATGTGTGTGTGGAAGCGATGGCGTGGCGGCGCTAGTCAGACGCTGTGATGGCGTGGCTGTCGCGGGAGAAGACGAAGAAGAAGAACTAGAGGCAGAGGGGCGTAGAAGTGGGAAAAGACCCAAGGGGCGCACCCCTCCCCTATTTAACCACTCCCTCAAGGAGGAAGTGGGATCGTGTTATGCGGATATGCCACACGGTGTGGCCGTGTATAAACCAGATGGACCAACCAGGAGGACCACAGGGTGTAGCAGATCCCATGACGCGATGCATTGATGCAGTTAACGAGGAGGCAGGCCAGACGTGACGTGCGCTAAAGTGATAACTGACAATTACTGCAGAGGTTACTGTGGCTGGCCCTTAAAATGAGGCAACCTAATGATTAGCCTCCGCGTGGGGAAGCGTACGCGAGAAGGAAAGATGACCCGGATGAGATTATGGTAACCCGGCCAGCAACTGAAAACTTGAAATGTGCCAAGGCAAAGTAAACCCATGAGATCCGAGATAAGAGGTAACTCGGAGAAGGAGCATAAAGCTCGGTAAAATTGAACCTGCTGTGGCCTTAGCGGCTAAGGCAACTAAGACCGCACCAGCTTCGGGGACTAATGTTGGGGGGATACCCCCGGGTAGGGTCACGCCGGGGTATAAAGGCCGAGTTAGCCAAGGTACGGCAAGGTCAAAGCGAATGCTGGCCGAGTTACCTCAAGGCAGGCCGAATCTCGGGGTAACCCGGACCAGGGGATGTCCACCTAACTAAGTCTCATCTGACTTAAGCTGTAAGTCGGATAGATGAATCTAACTTGTATGCAGGAACAGGTGTGACCGGATCAAGTGCGATCCGGGTCATAGCAAGCTTCTAGGAGAAGGAAGGTATCTCGCTGGTCAAAAGTAACCCCGGTACGCACAACATAAGCGAAGCGGACAGGGGCAGGACCACCGAGGCGTGGCCGACAAAGGTGACGACACCGATGTCGGCTGACGCAGGCGCCATAGAGGCTCACGTAGCCTTTGTATGGATGACGCGGGGGAAAAGCGACCCGATCGGCTTACTATTTTGGTAGGAGGCATATTCCCTGGAATATGCCTCCACATATGCCCTAGTTGGAAACCTAGCCGCCCCTATATAAGGAGGGCTAGGGCCTCTGTAGAAAGGGTTGAGTTTTACTGGGCTGATCTCTATTGGTTAGTTTCTACTTGGTTCCTGAGGGCTAGCTAGTGGTGAGAGTAAGATAGTGCCTTCTTCCTCCTCTCTCCAATACTGCTCGAGGAGCACTTGTAACCTTGGAAGTGAAACAAATACGAAACTTCTGTGTGTGGAATCACCACACTATCCCTCCCTGGATTCCCCTAGTGCAATTAGTCTCCACCTTTAGCCTATCCATGGCATCTGCCGTGACAGCACCATGACATTGATGCTCTCTTGTACTTCAATTCATATTTCTTATGTGAGCATCATCAAAATTATCATGCATATCTTAATGGCTATAAAGAAAGAGCTTTTGGGAGACAACCCATTATATTTTTACTCTCAGTTTATTTTTGTTTTGTTGAGTCTTGCAAGTTGTTTCCTCTGTAATAACCTCTTCTTATCCTTTTTGTTTGGTTTTTGTGCCAAGAATAACCTCTAATGAGAGGGAAGTAAGATATGGGGAAGTTGCTGTCCCGAAACAGATTTATGTGCGTCACTGTAAAAAATCGTGGAAAATCTCAGTACGTCAGATTGATCTGTAATTTTTTGTACTTATGCCCCAGGTTATTACCCAACTTTCGTTAGTTTCAAACATTTCGATTTGAGCAACAGAAGATTTTCGAAAAAATCGGTCTTTACCTACTTGTCTGTTTTGACAGATTTCTACCATTATTTGCATTTGCCTCTCAATCGGTTTGTTTTTTAGTTCTCTTGGATCACTTGAGCTTTTAGAAGGAATTTCTATAGTAGCTTGTGTTTTAATGAAAGTTTTACTTGTGTTGAAACTAAACCCAAAGACTTATTATCTTGAATATACTAATGTTGCTAATGAAGATTGTGTGAAGTACTGTATGAAGGAAATTTTCAAGTGTAGGGAAGAATAATGTGATGAGATGAAGTATGGACAAAACCTCAAGATTGGGGATGCCACCTGTGTCACCCCAAGAAATATTCAAGAAGTACAAGCGTCAAAGCTTGGGGATGCCCAAGGCATCCCCTTCTTCATCAATAATCTCAGGTTTTCTTTCAAAACACTTCATTTTTATTGTTTCATGCACAATCGTGTTGTTCTTGGAGCGTCTTTGTTTTCAGTTTTCTTTTGCTTTCTTTTCCGCAATAAGTTGGTTGGATCACAACACACTTATTTTGGAGAGAGACACACCCCGTTATTCATTGACTAGAACACTCTAGTTTTCACTCTTATTGTTCTGTGAGTGTTCTCCTTTGCTAGCACTCCTTTTGGCTTTAGTTTTATTATTCTTTTGGATTAGAACCTTTTAGTTCTTATTTGTAGATGGGTGAGACATGGTCTCTGGTATTTATTGATTATTATCTTTGAGAGTTGTTTCAAATAAGCCGATTGGTGTTGGAAAAGAGTAGGAAGTTTCATGCTTATACTGGTACAAAAAGGAAGCTTGTTTTGACTGTGACTTAGACTTTATCATGTCATGCTAGATGTTGCTTTGACCATATGCTTAGTGATTATTGTTGTAGCATGACTTGTTTCAAACAACTGAGATTGCTTAATGTGCCTTGAAAGAATCATGCGTTGTTTTAGCATACAAAAGCATAATATTGTGGTATTCTCCTTTGATGCTTTATTTGGGTTGACTTGGCACATGCTTACACCATGTTAAGACTATGAACCAGTCACCATAGAATCTATGATCATTTAGTTTTTGACTTGTAATATCACTTTATGCTTTAATTAATAATGTTTTGTCGCTTTGCATGATTATGGCCATTATTTCTCTCTTAGTTGGTCGCTCCTAGTCTTTTGCTAGCCTCCACTTGGACCAAGTATGAGTTATACTCATGCATCCAACCTCCAAGGAAACCAAGTTATTCCAAAGAGTCCACTATAAATTCCTATGCATGGTGTGTTATGTGGGGGCCCCGAATTAATCCTCCGAGAATCCCTGTTCACACTTCCTAATCATCTGACTTTAGGGGTAGTTCTGACGTTCTAGGGAGGAACTTCCCATCAGTTTGGGTAGGTTCGACATAATAGGGAGTCTCCTGAGGCGGTTAGAACCTCTAATATACAGAAGGTCAGCGTAGTTAGGTCATCACTTCTTGTTCTGGTTGACTTATTGGGTGGTTTCCTGTGGATATTGAGGATCCTTCGGTGATCGACATCCGGCTTCAACGGGATTCTTGCTGTAGTAGGCTGAGAAACAAGGGAGTGTGGTTCTATTGACGAGTCTTGCAAGGTGAGTTTGACGAGGTATGCCGTCCTATTGAGGTGAAATGTCCGAGTTGATTCTGACTTGACGATGTCGAACTCCTGGTCCTTGCGATGCCTTTACTCTCATATACTCTCGAGGTTAGTCTTGGTATCATTACCGACATCTAACACGGGGGTTTCCTGAGTTACTAGGTGGGTTATCGCTCCTCGAGTCACATATTTAAGGAGATCAAAGCAAACCAGAACATTGCAAACAAGGCGAACAGAGCGAGAGAATCGCAATGTCCTCGGCAAACATCACACATCAAGCAACATAGGATGCACTTAGGCAAGCAAACACAGTCAACGCTAGGGACCAAGGAGTTAACTACTCGCTATGTAGGGGAATCATATTCTTAGGACTACTGAGCCTAGATACCGTCTTTCTTCAGGTCGGAGTCACTATCTTGCCGATAAATCCTTCGTCGTATCTTGGACGCTTCTTGATAGTGCAACACCTGATGTCTTCTGATTATGAGGATTCCACTGGTAGAGCAATATTGTAGTCTCCTTGTGTTTGCTGGTAGTTGCTTGTCTTCATCTTGTTCTCATTGTCTTCACCGGGTTCTAGATCCTAGTTATTTAAAATCCGTAGGTTTGAAGTTTGGACGAGAGTTGGAGTAAACCATTTTCGAAAGCATTTACTTAGAGTAAGAGAAGAAGTAGAACTTTTTGAAACTCATTGAGAAACTAGTTTTCTAAAGACGGGGTTTTCAAAATAAGGTTCCTGTCTAACGACCATGCTAACTAAGGTTCTCCTACAGTCAGGATGGCCCTGATACCAAGTCTGTGGGGCCCCTGGTGTAATCCACCGAGAATCCATGTTATGCATACAACCACGATCCCATGATCAGTTAGTCGTGGCACATAACTGACAAGTATCGAAGTAACATCCAATACATAATGAATGCCTATCATACCTTATTTGCCATTATGGCTACATCGATCAACATCAGCGGATCTTCATCAAGCGTAGAGCCGAGCCATGCCTTAACCTACAAGCAACTGACTGGGAGAACGTCCTAGCTCGCATAGTCATCCACTTCACCTCTTCTTGATATCTGACCAAGTTAATATCCCGGGACAATGCCAGTGAGTACTTTGAATGTACTCGCAAACCACCTCAAGAAAATAATAATAACAAGAGGATATGCAACATGACTGTGGTAGTAGGAGGGCTCCAAGAGTGGTTCTTTTCTCAATTAGTTTCTCTTGTAGATATAGCATCTGCATATCTTTGTTGAGAACTTTTGTAAACGATTTTGGAAACCTTTCTAAAAGTTTTGTAAACACTAGGATTGGGTTACCCATTTGTTCCCGTCTTCAGGTCGTCCCACGACAGAACTCCTTTCTCCTCCTTCCGACCATCCCATGGTCAAAACCTTTCTCCTTTATGACCATCCCATGGTCAAAACATTCATGAAGCCATTTCCTTTCTAAAATCCTTTTTGAAAACAAAACCAGCACCGCTCTACAGCAACCTTCCCAACCGTCCATGACCGCGGACAGGGCTATTCGAATAGAGTTACACTCTGCAGAGGTTGCACACTTTACCCACACCATCCGGGTACACTACCCTGATCTACACCGATCGTGGGTCGAGTAACCGATCAAGACTCTCCAGATGCCCACTCCAATATAAGTGCCTACCCTATGAGTGTTACTCCCCTCAAAACCGGGACGTCGGGTACCGAGGAACAACCAGAGCGCATTTTACACTTTACACAGTGGGCGCTTTCAATGAGGGGCTCATAGTAACACCTGGCTGCCAGCAGATAGTTCGTTCCTTCTCCAGGTCGATGTCCCACATGGACCTTTAAGGGAGAAGGCCCAGCCTCCGGGGATCGTGATCCCTGTAGTAGTTGTGAGGCGGCTTATACAAGAATATCCAAACATCAAATCCAGCTCTGTCCCATTCCAGAGTAATGTGGTTGCACAGGGTTAATTGTTCTAGCAAAACTGCAAAGAACCGGGTGCGTTTTTGGTAAACCTTTTTCCTCCATCATTCCTTCAACATTTTCTAAAACAAAACCTTTTTATTTGTCAACATCTCTTGGGAGGTCCCACCTCACCAAGGTTTTATCATAAAACATTTGGTAAAACTTTTTCCGGGGTCTTCCCATCCTCTAGCTTTGCTTTGGCTAAAACAGGGTCTCCAAAAAGGGGTATGGTGTACTACACCATCTACCATACTAGGGACAAGTAGGTATCGTCAAGGGGGTTGTACTTAGTAGTACCAAAGTGTAATAGTTCGGAGGAGCCAAACCACTACAATATATACATCAATATATAGTAAACAATGCAGTTTTGATAAACAATAGATAAAACATGCATAAGTAAAATAGTAGGACAAGGCTTATGAGCAAGAAGGTGGCTTTCCTGACGATCAGCAATATGGCAATATGTCCCTGGACATCTTCTTAGAATACCCAATAATACCAAACATAATTACCACTTCTCCTACTCTCCGACTTCATCGCAACTATCATCGTCCAGAAAGCACATGCAAACAAACAAGGGCACAATCAACATAAAGCAATACAAGCATCAATACCATACAGCAGACAAACATACCACACATTACTCAATTCAGTAGGTTTTGAGAGGATTGGATTTAGGAGATTGAGATGGCCTTGGAGAAGGGAATGAACACTCCTTAGGGTTTATTGTCGAGGAACTACCTAAGAGGGGGTTTTGGACCAATGACCTATTCAGTATGATACCATTGTGTACAAATGATACCAATAGATAGGTGTCGATAAAATGAAACCAACAAAAGTGGTTTCACTATTTTATCACTTTTCTATAATTTCTTAGGAATATTCTACTGATAAAATCTCTAGTTTTAGGAAATAAATCACCAGGTAGGGATTGATGTACTTGTTCACTAAGAGTTGAAATCATGCCAAAATATTTATCAGAATGCCCTCGGGAAATTCCCAAAGGCAGTTCTGTATACAACCTGTCTTTTTCACCAGATTTAATCTACAATAGCTTTTGATAGGAAACCAATGCCACATGGGAGGTCATTTGAATACCCTTCTGTAGGAATTGGATTCACTCTTTTTGGAGTTGTGAAACTCCCTTAGTGATTTTTCTACTGAGACTACCTCACAGGGAGTTGGAATAAGGTCAATACCTCTGTTGGTTTGACCTGGAGAATTTATCTAAGGCAGAAACTAACAGTTCTTGTTATTTTTACTATAGAAAAATTACTATTCACCTTGGCATGAGTCCTATGCTATTTGATTGGTATAGCAATTTCCTTCTTGGAGAACTTTGATTCACCCTAAATGGGTATGTACAACACCAGAGAAATTTCTTTAGTGCAAA
The DNA here is from genome assembly GCA_023614405.1 of Avena insularis. Classification (NCBI taxonomy): domain Eukaryota; kingdom Viridiplantae; phylum Streptophyta; class Magnoliopsida; order Poales; family Poaceae; genus Avena; species Avena insularis. Next base: position 273,339,504 of record CM042684.1, on the reverse strand, counting down.
AGACAACTTTTAGGGGATTAATTGCTAGAAAATGATAGAAATTAATTTGGGCCTAGGGTTGGTTCTGCATGCTGGACAAAACATGTGTACATGTCTATATTTTTATCTGGGCAAAACAAGGCAGTTTTCATTTTATTTGGTAATTAAACCAAACTGCCTAATAAACAGATCTCGGGTTTGAAATAAAAAGAAAAGGGCAGGGGAGGGACATCGGCTAGATCTTCGAGGGAATTGGGCCGGGAGAGGGACTTTCAGCCTAATTCGGGCGAGGCAGAGCACAAGACGGTGGTTCAAACCACTGACGGCCGAGGCCCAGCGGTCAGTGAGGGTGGAGGGGCGAAGGGGTAAGCGTCGTCGCGGACCGTCGGATCAAGTCGCGATTAATGGCCAGGGTTCATCTTCCACCTCTGGTGACGCGTGACGCAGGGGAAACCCTAGCTGGCTCGGGCGGCGGCAGGGGAACTTACCAGAGTGCTTGGGAGGTGCCGGGGAGGGTGCTGGGCGACGGAGGACTCCGGGGCGAGTCCAGTAAGGGGCGGCAGTGGCGGGTTTGACGCCGGAATGATGCTCGCACGGGAGACACGGCGACGCATGCGGCGGGCCTCGTCGGAGATGCTTCTAGGGGCCATCCTGGGCCAAACAAAAACATGGGGGAAGTCAAAGGAGGTAGGGGAACATGATAGAGTGACATGCAGAGGGTGAGAGAAGGAGAGGGAGGATCTATGCTCGAGTTCTTGGAGGAGGCCGAAGTGCCTCTCTCTCTCTTCCTCGAGCAGTACAGGGCAGGGAGAGGGAGGGGAGTGCAGGGGAGGTGAGTGAGGTGGAGAGGGGGCAAATGATCCAGGAAGGGGATGCGGGGTGGCCTCTGGCCTATTTAAATGGGGAAGGGAGAGGAGGGTATGCGATGTCCATTTTGTACATGTGAGGGAGGTGTTGGCGAGGGGTTGGTCGATCTGGGCGGTGGAGGGAGTGTGGTGGGTCTCTGAGTCGAGCAGGGAGATAGGGAGGGAGTGGTGGAGCTTGCTACTGACTTTAATACCAAGGTTTGCAATAAGTGTAATATATTTCTCTCTCTCACTCTTCACAAGCACATGGGACCCAAGAGGGCAGTGCTACAGTACTCTCGACCAGGGGAGTGGGAGATGTGTTGTGCAAGCTTGGTTGACCAGTTTGGTGGTGGTTGGGTTGGTTTAGAAGCTTGAGTTTGCAAAAACACAAATATTGTCTAAAGAAGTGATTGTGAAGCAAGTTTAGGGGTTTGATCCAGGCATGCTGGAACAAGGGTGCTGGTAGATAGGTGTGATCAAGATACATGCTCTGTAATTATTTGGGATTTTTCAGAAGATTAGAAGTCCACTTGAATCCATTTATTCAAAAAGGGCAGAAGTGAAGTATTGGAGCTCATTTGATATTTTTACATTCGACCTTGTTGGGTTTTGATGTGAGGTGGTTCCAAATGTGAATACACCCTTAGGAGAATTTCCCAAGATTTAATGTGGCTAAAAAGTATTTAAAACTAGTATTATTCCATTTCTGCCATTTAAGAGAATAGGCAAAAAGAAATAATAAAAGTCTTCCAAAATATTTATTTTTGAGGTGGGAGGATAGAGTATGATATATGGATCTCAATTGAGCCAAAAGTTGGGGAAGTGTTTTGGCAAAAACCAAACTTTCCTTTATGGAGGAAGTTTTAGAGGATTTGTCTATTAAAGATATTTATTAGATTTGGAGCCATAATAATTATGGATAAAATTTGATAAATCGTGATGATCAAGGTATATGTAGAAAAGGTGTAACAATCATTTGGAACCTTGGGATTGGAGAATCCAAGTTGATTTTGGTGAAAACTAGAGATTTAAGGATCTTGGGTAAGATTGTTTTCATGCCACCAAAACCTTGTTGGATCTTGGAGCTCAGATCTCCCCTTGGGGCATGGGATAAATGGATGGATAGACCAAGTGATGTAGATCACGATGGTGTATAGGTTTGAGCTTGATCCATCTTTAGCTCACTAAGACACGCTTTCAAACTTTGAATAAAATAAGTGTGCCAAAGCAGATTATCAACTAGCGTTCAAAACCTTATGGGTTAAAGAAGCACAGATCTCCACTTGGAACAAGTGAAGTAGTTATTGATAGACCTATATGAGTGGAACACAACCATGCAAAGAGTTGGTCCATAGAAGGTTGGATGGTGGTGTGAGCTTTTGTCAAAGTAGGCAAGTTGACTAGATTGGCAGGTATAGTTATTTTCTTGCCTGCAAAACTATCAGGAACAAGTGGGTTGGAGGATGATATAACCAAGGGCAAGAGTGGGCCTTGGTATTCCTTAGGATGGTTAACAAGATGGTTCAGATGCATTTTCAAAAATGCACAAGGGTTGAGAAAGGGACACATTCAAAAAGGTGATGTTGGAAATAGTTTTCCATACTTGATAGTGGGGATGACTAGAGCATGAGAGGGGATGTTTTTGATCGGTTGCAAGGTACCCAAGCATCATCAAGTGGATTATGTTGAAGTGTAGATTGAGTAGAAAGGATCCATGCTTGATAGTGGTCTTCATTGACTTGGAAACTTCTAGAAGGGATATCTTCAGAATTGATCTAGTTAAGGGTTTTAGATGATCACCTAGTATCTAGAGATTAGATCCTGCTTTGTATTCTTGCTTAGGGTGTGGTGAATTTAAAGTATCTTGATCCTAGCGGATGAGCTCCTAGAGTAGCTCATACTACTTCTAAGCAATCAAGTCAAACAGCAGATCAAGGCAACTCATCTTACAAACAAATCAACTACTACTAGGGTTACCATCAAGCTTAGCTTGAGGTAAGGATGGGAAATTTTGAACGGTTGGGGTTTGAATAAGAAGAGAGTCCTTGGTATCTCTACCAAGAGTATAATTCAAAAGCTTTAAAAGGAGGTTTTGGGAAACCTAGAGATAACAATAGTTTGAAGGTTCTCTCTTGAAAACATAAGGAGATTATAGCTCTCCATAGTTTTGTCAATAGAGGCTACTAAAATGGTTTTGGTTACATAAGCATCTTGGCTCATGCTTTGAAATGCCAGAATATTTGAGACTATATAAAATGAGCCAGGATAGTTTTGTTAAATAGCTTTTTGACAACTGATGTTGAGGTAAGGAGTATATCTTCTAATACACAATCATAAGCATAAACACAGTCAAACAACAGGCAAACACTACATCACTAAACGAGAAAAAGTTTTTGTTCCCCCTGATTTTTGCATTCTGGACAACTAATCAGGGTTGCTGAAATTGGGATGTTACATGTTACACCATTCCAAGTATATTCATGTTTTTATCTACCTTCCAAATTAAACTTTTGTTATGTGAAAATTAGTGATTAAAGCTCTCACAAACTTGATGGCACACTTTATTTTCTTGCACTTAATAAACTTGAACCATTGTGTCCATCTATGTTGCTTATATGCTTGCACTTTATAAGTTGTGAATTAGCAAAACCATGTTACCATGGGGAACGCTTTCCACATTGCACTAATTATTCAGTTGATATCATGTTATTTTGTTTAGGCCTTGTTTGTTTTTGTGGGTTTTAATCCAGGCGTGGAAGTGATCCAGACTTGGATCTGGTTGATCCAGTCTTGTCACCCAAACCTCACTAATCCATACCAATCCTTTCCCCATAATTTATTTGAGCATTTCAGTTGTTCGTTTAATCCCACTTCGGTACACGTGCAGTTGGGAAATGATCGAACTATAAAGCAAACACACAATTACACATTCACATCATTCTTTCTCTAATCAATGCACTGGTATCATTTCAAATTTCACAAAAAACAAAAATATTCAAATTTGAGCTAGCACTCCAATAAACATACAAATGTTCAAACATGACCATATTTTCCAATATTTAGCAGTACATGGACTCTAGGGCTTTCTGACCATGGTTTGACACATATTGGAGTATCATTGGATGTGTTCTTTTCCAAGCCACAATGATCCACATGACACTAGTGGAGTTGCTAATCTCTGTCTGTTGCGAACTTTTTCTTTGATATATCTGTGCTTCCTCATCTTTTAGTATGCCCCTACAAAAGATGGCTAGAATGTGGAGTTGCTAATCTATATCCGTTAAGTTACTTTTTTAAGGACGCCTCTTTGATGTTGTGAAATTTTTAGAATTACTTGGTTTTGTTTGGCTTAAAGTTGGCTTGTGGAATATGTCATATGCATACTTTCTAAAATATATTTGAGGAGGAGGAGAAGGTGACTCGATTTCATATACAGAGAAGCTAGGGTTAGTAGATAGGATTAGCTAGGGTTCGACTTGATGTTGTTATTGTTAGTAGATAGGATTATCTAGGGTTCATGTGTTTGTAGATAGTAGTAGATTACTAAATAGAAGTAGATAGTAGTAGTAACTTAGTGTTCAATAGCTAGGTCATATGGTTCAGGTTGTTCTATTGAACATTCAGCTAGGTTCTAATGATTCATTTTAGTGTTAAACTGACAGTGTTAATGCAGTGTTAAACTGATAGTTTTAAAATTATATGAACATATTTTCTGCTTACTAATAGTGTTAAACTGACAATGTTAAAATGATATGGTACAGTGGCTTCTACTGTTGTGAGATGTTTTGAATAGAACTTCATGCATTTTGATGATTTACTAACAAAGGTTCATGGTTATATGTCCCTAACCTATGATGCTTAGTAATAGATGGTAATAGTTGTTGTACTTGATTTCATATAATCTGTACAGCTTCATATAATCTGTACATCTTCTTGTACTGCTAGCTTTGTATAATTTGTACATCTTCTTCTTGTACTGCTAGCTTCATATAATATGTACATGTTCATATTGTGAATGTGGTTGTGTATGCTAGCAGCAAGTTGCTGGTTGTGTTTGTGCCTATTTAGGCCATTTTTTGTGCGGGTTTTTTCTTTTTGAGATGCCCAATGTTTCGCCAGAATGTTGATTCATTTCCGTTTCGGCGAATTTCTAGCACTCCTAGGTCTATAAAATTAGCAAAGGTCATGCCCAATTTTTTTAAAATTCTAGTGTTTATTAGTTCCATTTTCTTTTCGTGTTTAGATATGTTGGATAGTGCACAACACGACGCCAAGGCGGGCACTACTAGAAAGAAGGCCTATTGGGAGCATTTGGATGAGATGGAATAACATATGGACCCGGAATTCATGCCGCGGGAGGTAGAGGAGATGGAGAACGAGGATACATCATTCAATGGGGAGATGGGGGATGATGCCGATGGCGAGGATGCCACTGCCAATGCTAGCGGTGGTGAAGCCACAGACGGTAGCCGCCAACCGAAGAAGCCCCGGAAGGACCGGACACCGATCACGGTCGGCCTCAAAAGGTCCATCTTCACAAGCGTCAGCACTAAATGGGTGCCTTTGGAGCTGGAGGAATTTGTCGCGTCGTACTCACTGCAGCTCTCTGCAATCCTCCGGAACACCATCACGATCAACACCGAGAACCTAAAGGCCTGTGAGAACAAGCATTACCGCCATCAGCTCTTCAGGAACCTGCACGCAAGGTACGCGTTCCCGGGTGATGAGGACAACAAATACAACAATGACAATCTCAATGGGAATCCGATAAACAAGTTCGCCCTCAAGACGATGACCAAGGCCTTGTTGAATTGGAAGGCGCGGGTGAAGAGGCTCATTTACAAGAAAAATCTAAGTTACGAGGTCATCAAGAAGGAGCCTCTGGTCACGGAAGAAGACTTCAAGGTGTTCAAGGCTAGATGTGAATCTGCCGCGGGAAAGGCCAAGACTAAGTACTCCAAGGAGTTGTACAAGATGAACATTAGTACCCACCATCTCGCTAAGGTGGTTGTAGATCTGCGATTCCCGATGACGGATAGATATACTCTGGGCCCTCTCGGTGATATCTCATTGAAATAGCTTGCAAGCAAGTGATGTGATCACTAGAATGTTATATCACGGGAACAAGAAAAGAGTGCATGTCGGTAACGAGATCAAACTAGGTATGGAGATACCGATGATCGAATCTCGGACATGTAATATATCGAGAGACAAAGGGATTTAGTTACAAGCGTTAAAGGTTCTCACGATCACAGAAGTCATCGTTGAATGTGTAGGAGTCAAGATGGATCTCCGTGTCCCGCTGATTATTGATCGGAGAGGGGTCTCGATCATGTCTGCATTATTCGCGAACCGAAGGGTGACACACTTAAGGGATACCGACACCATTTGGAGCAAATATGTTTCAGATAAAGATTTAAGAAAGCGCTGGAATTATTTCAATAGACACCGAAACTGTTTCGGGTGAAAATGCTGAAATTGGTTTTGCATGTAATATTGAAATGTTGTAGGCGGTTTTATGTGAATGTTTGTTAATTGAAGTAATTAACAAAATTCTGAATAAAAATAATAAAAGAGTTCTATTAAATGAGAGAGCATTAAATTTGGAGAAATTTAATGCATTTAAAGTGGAGACTTTAATAGAGAATGTGAAGAGGCAAATTTATGTGGAGGGGGTTACCACCACATGAATGGGGGAGGTGAAGGGTCACCTCCATGGGGCGCTGCCATGGGAGGTACCTCCTCCTCCTATAAAAGTCCCCCCCTCTCCTCACGTCTCACTCACACCTCCGTGGGTAGGCTCTCTCTCCCCCTCTAGTATTATCCCCCATGGTCTCGGATTAGCGAGATACATGTTCCCCGTGGCTTTATCTGGAAAGGAGTTGCTGCTTCCGCTGCTTTGCTGGAGCGAGGGACGGAGGTTGTCGGGGTACCGGACGTGTGTGCGATCACGGATGCACCGCTGCTTTGCGGTGCTGGACTTGGTGGTGCTGGAGCTGGATCTGATGGACGTGCTGGAGCCGGACCTGCTGGACTTCATCACGATCTTGAGATCAGCAAGGGTACGACTACATCAACCATGAGTTCCTACTCGTTAACAAAGCTCGTTGTCTATGAGGGTAAGTTCTCTTTGGATGTATGTCCACCTGTTGCTTTGTACCTAATAGATAGATCTTGGCGTGTAGTTCACACCGTAGGAAATTTTTTGTTTTCTATGCTGCGGACCCAACAGTGGTATCAGAGCCTGATCTATGTGTAGGTGCTTAGCACGGGTAGTACACATATGTTGATATGTGGGCGATGATGATCATGTTATTGCATCTTCTATGTATTTTGGATATTGGTGGCATAGTAGGATGAAGCGGCCCGGACCAACCTTACATGTCATCGTACATGAGACCGGTTCCACGACTGACATGCAACTTGTTTTGCATAAGTGGCTGGCGGGTGTTTGTCTCTCCTACTATAGTCAATATCTGATTTACATCGAGTTGCTAATAATTTGGTTATCCTCGTTGTGGTTCATGTTCGTAGGTAAGAACGATTCTATCTCCGAAAGCCCTAAGCCACGTAAAACTTGCAATTGATAAATTAGAGGCGTCTAGTTTAGATCGTTCTGGGCTAGTGTATTGATATGGTATTGTTGTAAGTAGATGTATGATAGATACTCTTACAACACCCTCAATGTGTAAGTTCCATAGACCTTGGCCTTACACACAAAGGAATGATAGAGATCATACCACGATGCAAATGATAGAGATCAAATGCATAGACCATATCATCTCACTTTACACATTAGATTTTAGCCTCTTATACTGCTAGTTTGGCGTTTTCTGTAGCATTGTAAGATGATCCCTCATTTAAATATCAAGATAAAATGTGTTCTTCCTTAAGTATGCACCGTTCTATGGATCGTGTTTCGAGACATCACGTGATGATCGGGTGTTCTCAACTCTACGCTTCCATGCAACGGGTGTAAGACAGTTTTACACACGCGAATACTAAGGTTCTTACTTGGCGAGCCTAGCATGTACGTATACGGCCTCGAACACGGACCGAAAGGTTAAGCATGAGTCATATAGTTGATGTGATGACCATATTGATGCTCGCCTTTGAAGCTACACCGACTCACGTGATGATCGGACTTGGTGTAGTGGATATGGTTCATGTAATCACCAAAAAGGCACGAGGGATGTCGTTTTTGAGTGGGAGTTCATTTCTAATTTGGATTAGTCGAACTCAATTTGTCATAAATTAAATCAAAGTGAATTTGCATAGTTTGTTGTAGTCATTGGCATTCGTTTTCTACCTTATGCTTAGTTTTTAATTGAGATAATAGAACTATAGAATTCTGGATATTTACTTTACGAACTGGTATCATATTGTTTTGAATGTCAATTTAAAGTTTATAAGTCCTATTGCAAACTTTCAGCTAACTCTATTTACTCCATGAGGTTTAATAAGTAGTATTAAATCAAGAGTAAGAATTCCAATGTTAGTATCTAAAGTATCATGTTTGCCTCCATGATTATTGATATTCAAAAAGTTGTTTTAATATCAAGATTATATTGGAGCTGGAAATTGTTTCAGAAACCATCATGTCTGAAAGATATTGTGATATCTGAAACAATGTTTTTGGTTGCATTATGATAGAGTATAATTTAGCAAAATACATGTTCTCATATTGTATGAGAATTTGTGAAGGATGGAGATGCTAGGCATCCGAATCTACCAAAAGAGTTTTGGGAACTGATATTATACTCGCGATTCTTCCTTATAGGCTATAGTAGCTTGATCATGAAAGTTGTCATGATAAGGATGAATAGAAGATGTAAGTAAAATGGTTACTACACTAATAGATTACTAAAGAATGGATTTTTGAAAGAACACCAAACATTTGATGATGGTGATCCACTTCAAAGTGCAAGTCCAAAGGTATTAGTAGTTGACTATATACGCTTTGTACCATGTGTCATGTTGATGACACCACTATTGATGTTGATAGATTCTTTTAAAAGAAAAAGGAATTGCTGAAAGAGAATCTAGAAAATATTTGGCAGAAAATAAAAGGATGGAGATGTCCAACTTGGGTATATAGAAGATATACATGTTATGGCTATATTCCTTGCTTGTTAAACAATGTGGTTCTTAGGTATTGGATACCGAATTGGTTGGTATGAAGTGTCATACAGGAGAACGCAATTCATGAACTACAATTGCCTAAGTAACCAGCAAGAGAATGAGTGATGATGTTCATCGAAAACAAATAAAGTGTTATTGTATTTTTCGTTGTGATCAAACCAAGCCTTCAAGATTTGTTTAAATAATTGTTATTTTGTTCCGGTATTATGTGAACAATGGTTGTTCAAATAATTACCATATTCCATAAAGGATGGATGAACTTTTACAAGTCTAGTTGGAGAAATCACATCCATAAACACTATTGCTAAAATGTCGCAAGACAAATGATTGAAAGATCACTTATGAAGTGACATCGCTGTTTAAATTATATTTAAAAGAAAACATGAAGAAACTCCATGTTGATGGATTTTTGGAGTCTTTGATTTTGATCAATTGACGCATGTGAGACTTTCCTCGAGATAATTGAAACTCCGTCCGTAGGCCAGAAAGGAACGGATGACTAGCTTATTGGAAATTGTGCATGCTGATGTGCATAGTGCATTATGTGTATCCATATGCGATGGATCTTTTTGCTTCATATGCTTTCTCCGAAAATTTGTGTGAATATATCTGTATATTTACTTAACAAGGAAGAAGTATGCAACATTTGAAAATTGTTCAAAGACTTTCAAGATGAAGTGGAAAATAATTGTAACAAGAAAATAAAGAGTTTATGATTCGATCATAAAGGAAGATATTTGAGTTACATGTTTAGCAAAAACACCTAAGACTTGAGGAATTGTTCCATGATTTGTGTTTCCCGATAAACCATAGGAGTATGGCATATTCGAGAGATAAAATCAAACCATGTTTGACATGGTAGGATCAAGGGTGTCATTTATAAAACTTCCATTATGTTTTAAAGATTGACGCTTTAGAGACTACCGCTTTTACACTGAAAAGAGCACCATCGTGATCCGTTGAAATGACACCATATGAGTTATGGTTTGGGATAAAACCCGAATTGTCTTTTCTTAAATTTTGGTATGCTATGCATAAGTAAAATGTTTACAACCAAAGTCGGATAAGCACGTCTTTGTAGGTTATCCCAAAGAATTTGTTGGGAATTTCTCCATAACACCAAGGACAAAAGAGTTTGTCGTTTGGAACGTCAAGTTTCTTGAGAAGGAACTTTTCGTGAAATGTTAAGTGGGAGGACAATAGAACTTTGATAATGTTGTTGAACCTTAGCTATATGTGCTAAGTAGCGCAACGCCAGAAAGTGTCCCGGTGGCGGCCACAATGCTCATGGCTCTCGTGATTACAAAAGGTGTGATCTCGGAGATTAGAGTTCCTATAGAACCGTGTGGGTCGGTAAGAATCAAATAGTAAGATTTGATAAGCAAGTCGTTATTGTTTTGACAATGATGAAACGACTACATGCAAAGAAGCGATGATGGGCCCTGACTCCATAAAATGACTAGAAGTCATAGAATCCGTGATGGTATCCATACACGAGAAATCAAGTTTCTGAACTTGGAAGACCCTCCGGAAAGGCGTGAAGACTATCGGTCGTGTTTGGATCTATAAAGAAATAGACATGGATGTTTGACATCTATGAAATAGTCGACATGTCGGAAAGAAGTTTACGGCAATGTTCAAGGAGTTGACTATGACAAGATATGATCTTTCATAGCGATATATAGTCTTGACGGATTAATGTAGCAACCACTACATATAATTTGGTATATGGTAGTTGAATAAACAAAACAAGGTTCTTCTAATAGAGCGGTAACCTAGGACATGTACAGGACATGGTCCGAAGGGTTTTGTTAATTCAAAGGGTGCTAAAAGGGCATGTAAACTTCAATAGTTGAAGTGAGCATAGCGGAGTTGGAATCTTCACCATGATGAAACTGTTAAAAGAGTTTAAATTCATTGGAGATGATGAAAAGATGCTTGCATTTGCAAGAAATTAAGTGGGAGCGCTGAGACATATTTCTAATACATTATGTAGAGGACATATTGTTGATTGGAAATGATGTATCTTGAATTGACACAAGTTAAGGATTTCATTAAAATAAGATTTCGATGAAAGACTTGGGCAAACCCAGAATATTAGGCATCAATATCTATATGGATAGATTAAGGCGCTAATATGGTTGTGCCAGACATACATATATAAGATATTGAAAGGGTTCAATATGATATATTGAAAGGGTTCAATATGGAAACAACAAGAAAGGTTCTTGCTGCATGGAAAGGATTGTATCAAAATTCAAGTGTTTCAACACTTGGTGAGTAAAATCACATGAAGATTTTGATCGATTATACTATGATATGTATATATCCAGAATGTCCTATGCTCTAAATGTTATGACCATATACCAGAATAATTCATAAGATGATCATTGGACAATAGTAAAGATATTCTTATGAGCTTTGGAAGAACTAAGAATATATAAGTATAAGTGACAAATAGTTAAAGGTAGTTCATTGTAAAGTGTTACATTGATACTAGTTTTGTCACAAGATACAAATTAAATTTATCTCAATTTAGACTATGGGTGGCACAATATAATGGAAAGGATGTTCCATGATGGATTTGGATGAGTTCCAAAGTTGAGATATTGTGACGGATACTACAACAAAAGGCTAAGTATATGACTGCTATAGTAGCAGCATAGGAGGGCATTTGTGTTAAGTAGTTTGTTATCAAACTAGGTGTGGTTCAAAGTGGGCTAATACTATGAAGATATATTGTGTGACAATAATATCAACATATTTTGAGCCAAACAAACTAAAGGTCTCACCAAAGGACCAAATCTATACAATGCCATCTCATTTGAGAATGAGTGATGCGTAGAGACGCAGAGACATGCAAATACACACGGACCTGAAACTGTCACATCCGGAGATTATGTTAACCACTAGCAATTGCATATATGCAACACTAGAAAGCCATAGGTGTTCAATACGCAAAGCTTTTCAAACTAGATTATTAACTCTAGTGCAAGTGGGAGACTGAAGGGAATATGCCCGAGAGGCAATAATAAAGTTGTTATTATCTTATTCCATGTTTATGATAAATGTTTATTTTACATGCTAGAATTGTATTGATCGGAAACATCAATACATGTGTGTTTAATAAACAAGAAGGGTTCCTAGTTATGCCTCTCTTATAGACTAGCTTGTTGATTAACAAGATGATCAAGGTTTCCTGATCATGGACATTGGATGTTGTTAATAACAAGGTCACACCATTGGTGGAATGATGTGATGAACATTCATCCGAAGTATAGCATTACGATCAAAGTCATTATGTTTATATTGCTATAACATCATACGAAGTAATCTTTATCCTTAGACCATGAGATCATGTTAATTGCTAACACCGGAAGAGTATCTTGATAACATCAAACGTCACACCGTAACATGGTGACTATAAAGGTGTGTTCAGTGCTACAAAGGTATTATGTTGAGTCTCATGGATCAAGAGTGGGATTTGTCCATCCCGATGACAGATAGATATACTCTGGGCCCTCTCGGTGATATCACATTGAAATAGCTTGCAAGCAAGTGATGTGATCACTAGAATGTTATATCACGGGAACAAGAAAAGAATGCATGTCGGTAACGAGATCAAACTAGGTATGGAGATACCGATGATCGAATCTCGGACATGTAATATATCGAGAGACAAAGGGATTTAGTTACAAGCGTTAAAGGTTCTCACGATCACATAAGTCATCGTTGAATGTGTAGGAGTCAGTATGGATCTCCTGGTCCCGCTGCTGATTATTGATCGGAGAGGGGTCTCGATCATGTCTGCATTATTTGCGAACCGAAGGGTGACACACTTAAGTGATACCGACACCATTTGGAGCAAATATGTTTCAGATAAAGATTTAAGAAAGCGCTGGAATTATTTCAATAGACACCGAAACTGTTTCGGGTGAAAATGCTGAAATTGGTTTTGCATGTAATATTGAAATGTTGCAGGGGGTTTTATGTGAATGTTTGTTAATTAAAGTAATTAACAAAATTCTGAATAAAAATAATAAAAGAGTTTTATTAAATGAGATAGAGAAATTTAATGCATTTAAAGTGGAGACTTTAATAGAGAATGTGAAGAGGCAAATTTATGTGGAGGGGGTTACCACCACATGAATGGGGGAGGTGAAGGGTCACCTCCATGGGGCGCCGGCCATGGGAGGGGTACCCTCCCCTCCTCCTATAAAAGGCCCCCCTCTCCTCACTTCTCAGTCACACCTCCTTATGAAGGATCTCTCTCCCCCTCTAGTATTATTTCCCCATGGTCTCGGATTAGCGAGATACATGTTCCCGGTGGCTTTATCTGGAAAGGAGTTGCTGCTTCCGCTGCTTTTCTGGAGCGAGGGACGGAGGTTGTCGGGGTACCGGACGTGTGTGCGATCACGGATGCACCGCTACTTTGCGGTGCTGGACTTGGTGGTGCTGGAGCTGGATCTGATTGACGTGCTGGAGCCGGACCTGCTGGACTTCATCACGATCTTGAGATCGGCAAGTGTACGACTACATCAACCACGAGTTCCTACTCGTTAACAAAGCTCGTTGTCTACGAGGGTAAGTTCTCTTTGGATGTATGTCCACCCGTTGCTTTTGTACCTAGTAGATAGATCTTGGCGTGTAGTTCACACCGTAGGAAAATTTTTGTTTTCTATGCTGCGGACCCAACAGGAACAAGTGGAGAAGTTTCCGCAGCTTCTCCAAGATATAGTGAAGGAGGATGTGACGGCAGTCCAGACACAATTCCAATCACAAATCCAGACACAAGTGGCCGAGAATCTCAACACCATCCTTCCCACCTACTTCGAACAGTATGCCAATTGGAAGAAGAGTGGTAAATAGGGGACGTGCCCGGTTCCCAACATCGTCAGCGCCCAATCTGACAACGTGGCACCGGAGGTGTTGGTGACTCCTCCGGCGGGGCCCAAAGGTCTGGAGCTTACCTTGTCTGGTGCGGCGAAGGCCCCGACCCGCACCTTGCCAGCAAGCAGCCACTCCGCCACTTGCGAGCTCGTCGTCGATGGTGGTGCCTCGACATTGGGCGAGCTCGACGCCCTCAAGGTAACTAATTAAAGCGAGAGTTGGGAGGCTCAACCGATGACTTCATCTCCCTTCTCTCCCTGTTTTATTGACGGATGGCCTATACATATCTTTCGCAGGAAGACACTCCTTGCACTCTAATGCACTGGGTGAACGACGAGTTAAAGGATGTTGCGAAGGGTTATATCGTTCAACCGGCGAACCGCATCTTCCACAGCAAACCAATGGCACCCGTCATGCATAGGGTCAAATACAGTATGGTGCTTCTGGGCTACGAGGGCCTGGAACCTCCCTCTCAACCTCATGGATGGGATAGTGATGAGCCGGCAGTCCTGAGTACCGGCTTCAACTACATTTTCATATGGCCAAAGAGCCCGATCCGTTTGGGGACGGAGTGCCGGGGCACCACCCTAGAGGCAGCACAACCAGCACATCATGAAGACATCAAGATGGCACAGAATCCTTCCAACGACGATGATGAATTTGATGAAAACTTCGGCGACTAGTTCTTGAACACAAGGTTTGGTGATGACCATGAGCAACAGGGAGGCCAGGTGTTCACGCAGACAGCTGACGAGCCCCAACCAGCACCTGGACCCTCGGCGAAACCCACTTGCCAACTGCGTCTCTTCCCATCTAGTCAGGAGAAGCCGCCACCCGCTGCATTCATCGAGCCTCGGCTACCAGATCGTCCTATGATCAGCCCCAACACCCTCTATAGGCGGCCAGTGAGGTGATAGCGGCGGCCGATACTAAAGCCGTAAAGGGCAGGAAGGATCGCAAAAGCAAGCCTATGGGTGCGATCCATAAACTAAAGCCTGTTGTCCGGGCTCATGACGGCCCTGCATAAAATCCCAGGAAGCTGGTCCACGAGGCAGGTACACGAATGCTCAATGAATCTATGCTCGCGGTCGCATTATCACATATGAGTAGTATTCATCATGGCTCTCTATTTGTTGAGGAGCGCCGCATTCGAGAGGGTGATTAGTCATACCTGGTTTACAAGGCTAAGGTGCCAAATGTTTCGGGCTTCATCGCAGTAGCCCCCGGGGATATTTTCTACGTGCGTCATACTGACCTCTTCGACATGTTGCAAGGATTCTGACTGCACGATACCCTGGTCCAGCTGTTCTCGCTCAATATGGCCATGCAGATCATTCGAGACGGGACCCCGGGCATCACGATAGTGGATCCCTACTTCATGCGTGACACCTTCTTAAGAACACAAGAGGGCGTCCAAATGGCGGCCGACTACCTCTCATACTTCCTGCAAACAAACCCGGGCAAGGATGTTATTCTCATTCCCTACCATCCAGAGTTGGAGAATGGTCGCCAAGGCTGCATGCTCATATCCTTGAATGTGCAACAATCAAACACCTTGTATCTCGACTCGGGTAGTTCGACGAGGAAATACTACTCCACTATCAAGAGAGTTCTTGATGAGTCTCTCAATGGATACATCGCAGTGGGACGCATCATCCCTAGCAGGATAGTTCGGAGGCATGGCATGCACATGTTTGGCCTCACAACAGAGTTCCCCTGCGTCAAGATGGTGCCTGACAGCGGGAAGGATGCCTTCTATGCCCTACACCACATGAAGGCATTCTTACGGGACCAGCATAACGGCGCGCTGCCATCTGACATCTGAAGGTGGGCTGAAGATCTTCAACATATACAGTATCGCAACCTTAGGATGGATTTCTTTGATATCCAGGAGGAGATCTCGACAATCATGCACCAACAAGTCACAAAATCCGGGGGCCTCTTCTACGACGGCACTCCAACACGCAACAAGGACATAGATGAACACGTAACGAAGCAGGGTGACGGCAGGACGTTCATGACGTTAGCGAAAGGAGCTAAATGGGGCTTCGTGAATATCCCCGTGCCGACTCATCAGCCGAAGAAGTCTTGATGTTTGCTTAGCTAGCTGTTAGTTCCAAACTTGTGTTGTAAACTTTATCGTCCCTATGTTAACTTGCCTAGCAACCTCTAGAGTATGTTAAACCGTTGAACTTGATTGTGAGCGATGTTAGTTATTTGTGTTATGAATTATTTTAGTGCTTGGTCATATGTTGCTTCTCATTCGTTATTGCCGCCCTACTTCTTGGTTTGCTTTTTCTGTATTTCAAATATCTCATTGTAGCCCCAAAGTCAAAAGGAAAGACATTACTTCACTATTCGTATAGCATTGGCGACATTGTTATATGAATTGTAGAATGATTTCTTTCCTTTTATCTTTGGCGATACAATGAAATGATAAACTATTTCATCTCGTAGCCCAAAAGTTGAAAGAGGACAAATATTTTCGATATTCATATACATAAGACATAATATGTTTAGCGGCAAGCCAATGAAAGGATTCTGGGTCCACGACAATCAGTCCTTTAGACACACGAAACTGGAAATGACTCATTATCGTGGAGACCGAATCCTTTCCTTGCTTTGCAGCTAGACATATCATGACCATGCTATATGAATCGTGGAAGTATTTCTCTTCTTTTGTCTTTGGCGATACGAATATATTAGATAGCATGAATTAAATGAAATGGTGAATTATGTAGTTTCAAATATCTCGTTGTAGCCCTAAAGTCGAAAGGAAAGACATTACTTCACTATTCATATAGCATTAGCGACATTGTTATATGAATCATGGAATGATTTATTTCCTTTCGGCGATACAATGAAATGATAAACTATTTTATCTCGTCGCCCCAAGGTCGAAAGAGGACAGATATTTTCGAGATTCATATACATAAGACATAATATGTTAAGTGGCAAGCCAAGGAAACGGTTATGGGTCCACTGCAACGACTCCTTTAGACACACCAACCTCGAAATGAGTCATTGCGGTGGAGACCAAATCCTTTCCTTGCTTTGCCACTTGACATATCATGCCCATGCTATATGAATCGTGGAAGTATTTCTCTTCTTTTGTCTTTGGCGATACGAATAGTATGAGGCACGAATCCAAGTCATTCTTGGTTTGCTTTTTTTGGGTCTTTCTTCGAAATGCCGATGATTAGAACGTGTTGTGGCGTCATGTGTATGACTATGGCGCTGTTTGATCTCGTGTGCCAAGTAGACTAGTAATTTGGGCATATACTCTACTTTTGCCGGACAAGATCAAACAACGAGCATTGTTATTTCCATGCCCAACCTAAGTATGAGGCACTAATGCAAGCCATTCGTGGTTTGCTTTTTTTTCTTTCTTCGAAATGCCGATGATTAGAATGTGTTGTGGCGTCATGTATATGACTATGCTATTGTTTGATCTCATGTGCAAAGTAGACTAGTAATTTGGGCATAAACTCTACTTGCCGCACGAGATCAAACAACGAGCATTGTTATTTCCATGCCCAACCTAAGTATGAGGCACTAATGCAAGTCATTCTTGGTTTGCTTTTTTGTCTTTATTCAAAATGCCGATGATTAGAACATGATTTCTTACATCTTGTTGCACCCATATATATATGCATGATCTTATCTTGTGAACTACTATTGCTTTCCACTGACATAGATAATATCATCTATCTTATGTATAGGAGATGGCGAAGAAGTGCTATGTCGTGTATGTCGGCAAGGTTCCAGGTGTGTACGAGGAGTGGAGAGACTGCCAGAAGCAAGTGAATGAATTCTCGAGGAACAACTACAAAGGCTACATGAGTACAAAGGTGGCGGAAGAGAAGTGGAGGAAGCACGGGAGGAAGAAGTGGAGGAACTTCATCGTGATCAGCACCTTGATCTTCATTGTAGTAGGTTGTGTGCTCTACTTCACCTAGCTACAGAGCTCTACCGTGCATGTAGTTGTAATGCGATTGTGAACTTGTACTCGATCGGTACCCCGAGAGATGTGAACTTGGTGTTGTGTGTGTGATGTATGCTCTAGTTAGTTGATGTGTGAACTCTCGTATGTCGCAGATTAATTCAAGTTGATGTGTGATATAATTGTATTAGTGATGTAGTTGTAGTAGTGTTGATGTGTGATGCAACTTTCTGCAAATTATGTGTTGTTATACTGTTATTGACTGTATACTACCTGTATACTATGTATTCTGGACTGTATTGTGGTTCTATAAAAATTAAAATTCAAAATTGATATTTGAGTCGCATCTGTGACCATATTAGAGGCGCATATGTAAACGTATGGGAGGCGCATATCTAATACATACTAGAGTCGCATATGAGATGCGCCTCCTACAACCTATATATGCGAGGCGCATATCAATATGCGCCTCCTAACAAATACTTGAGTCGCGGCGCTCGAGTCGCATCCATAATGCGACTCTAATGGCTATTCATATGCGCCTCCAGTAGGCTTTTCCCTAGTAGTGACTGGTTCTCCATTGCATTCCAATGTTGCATTCCAGCTTGTTCTAGGGATTTCTAACAATGGTTTGACACATATTGGAGTGTCATCGCATGTGTTATTTTCCAAACCACAAAGATCCACATGACCACACACACTCAAATGGCTATGGTGATGCAACCTCTATCACACTGGTGCTCCATTGCATTCAAATTTTGTACTACAGCATGTTCTATGGCTATCTGACCATGGTTTGATACATATTGGAGTGTCATTGCATGTGATATTTTCCAAACCACAATGATCCACATGACCAGACAGACACTCAAGTGGGCGTGGTGATGCATCCTTTGTCACACTACTGCTCCATGGACTTCCAATGTTGCACTCCAGCATGTTCTTGGGCTTTCTAACCATGGCTTAACACATATTGGAGTGTCATTGCATGTGTTCTTTTCCAAACACGATGATCCACATGACCACACACACTCAAGGTGATGCAACATCTATCACAGTAGTGCTCCACCGTATTCCAATATTGCACTCCTGCATGTTCTAGTTCTTTTTGACCATGGTTTGACACATTTTGGAGTGTCATTGCATGTGTTGTTTTCCAAACCATAATGATCCACATGAGCACACAAACTCAAGTGGGTGTGGTGATGCTACCTCTATCATAGTGGTGCTACATCGCATTCTAATGTTGCACTCTAACATGCTCTAGGGCTTTTTGACCATGGTTTGACACATATTGGAGTGTCATTGCATGTGTTCTTTTCCAAACCACATTGATCCACATGACAACACACTCACTCAATTGGGTGTTGTGATGCAACCTCTATCACACTAGTGCTCCATCGCATTCCAATTTTGCACTCCAGCATGTTCTAGGGCTTTCTGACCATGGTTTGACACATATTGGAGTGTCATTGCATGTGTTCTTTTCCAAACCACAATGATCCAAATTACCACACACACTCAAGTGGGTGTGGTGATGCGACCTCTATCACACTGGTGCTCTATCGCATTCCAATGTTGCACTCCAACATGTTCTAGGGATTTCGGACCATGGTTTGACACATACTGGTGCTCCATCGCATTCCAATGTTGCACTCCAGCATGTTCTAGGGATTTCTGAGTATGGATTGACACATATTGGAGTGTCATTGAATGTCTTATTTTCCAAACCACAATGATCCACATGACCACACGCATTCAAGTGGGTGTGGTTATGCAACCTCTGTCACACTAGTGCTCCATCGCATTCCAATTTTGCACTCCAGTATGTTCTAGGGCTTTCTGACCATGGTTTGACACATCTTGCAGTGTCATTGCATGTGTTCTTTTCCAAACCACAATGATCCAAATGACCACACACACTTAAGTTGGTGTGGTGATGCAACCTCTATCACACTGGTGCTCTATCGCATTCCAATGTTGCACTCCAACATATTCTAGGGATTTCTGACCATGGTTTGACACATATTGAAGTGTCATTGCATGTGATCTTTTCCAAACCATGATGATCCACATGAATACAAACACTCAATTGGGTGTGGTGATGCAAAATATATCACCCTGGTGCTCCATCACATTCCAATGTTGCACTCCACCATGTTCTAGGGCTTTCTGACCATGGTTTGACACATATTGGAGTATCAGTGCATGTGTTATTTTCCAAACCACAATGATCCACATGACCACACACACTCATATGGCTATGGTGATGCAACCTCTATCACACTGGTGCTCCATTGCAGTCAAATTTTGCACTACAGAAAGTTCTAGGGCTTTCTAACCATGGTTTGACACATATTGGAGTGTCATTGCATCTGATATTTTCCAAACCACAATGATCCACATGACCAGACAGACACACAAGTGGGCGTGGTGATGCATCCTTTGTCACACTAGTGCTCCATGGCCTTCCAATGTTGCACTCTAGCATGTTCTAGGGCTTTCTGACCATGGCTTAACACATATTGGAGTGTCATTGTATGTGTTCTTTTCCAAACATAATGATCCACATGACCACACACACTCAAGTGGGTATGGTGATGCAACCTCTATCACACTAGTGCTCCACTATATTCCAATGTTGCACTCCATCATGTTCTAGTTATTTCTGACCATGGTTTGACACATATTGGAGTGTCATTGCATGTGTTCTTTTCCAAACAACAATGATCCACATGACCACACACACTCAAGTGGGTGTGGTGATGCTACCTCTGTCATAGTGGTGCTCCATCGCATTATAATGTTGCACTCTAGCATGTTCTAGTGATTTTACCATGGTTTTCCACATATTGGAGTGTCATTGCATGTGTTCTTTTCCAAACCACAATGATCCACATGACCACACACTCACTCAATTGGGTGTTGTGATGCAACCTCTATCACACTAGTGCTCCATCGCATTCCAATGTTGCACTCCAGCATGTTCTAGGGATTTTCACCATGGTTTGACACATATTAGAGTGTCAATGCAAGTGTTCTTTTCCAAACCACAATTATCCACATGACTACACACACTAAAGTGGGTGTGGTGATGCAACCTCTTCACTGTGGTGCTCCATCGCATTCCAATTTTGCACTCCAGCATGTTCTAGGGCTTTCTGACCATGGTTTGACACATATTGGAGTGTCATTGCATGTGTTCTTTTCCAAACCACAATGATCGAAATGACCACACACACTCAAGTGGGTGCGGTGATGCAACATCTGTCACACTAGTGCTCTATCGAAATGTTGCACTCCAACATGTTCTAGGGATTTTTGACCATGGTTTGACACATATTGGAGTGTCATTGCATCTGTTCTTTTCCAAACCACGATGATCCACATGAGCACAAACACTCAATTGGGTGTGGTGATGCAAAATATATCACACTGGTGGTCCATCATATTCCAATGTTGCCCTCCACCATGTTCTAGGGCTTTCGAACCATGGTTTGACACATATTGGAGTGTCAGCGCATGTGTTTTTTTCCAAACCACAATGATCCACATGACCACACACTCGCTCAAGTGGGTCTTGTGATGCAACCTCTGTCACACTAGTGCTCCATAGCATTCCAATGTTGCACTCCATCATGTTCTAGGGCTTTCTGACCATAGTTTGACACATATTTGAGTGTCATTGCATTTGTTCTTTTCCAAACCACAATGATCCACATGACCACACACACTCAAGTGGGTGTGGTGATGCAACCTCTATCACACTCGTTCTCCAACGCATTCCACTGTTGCACTCCAACATGTGCTAGGGATTTCCGACCATGGTTTGACACATATTAGAGTGTCGTCGCATGTGTTCTTTTCCAGACCACAATGATCCACATGACCACAGAGACACTCAAGTGGGCGTGGTGATGCAACCTCTATCACGCTGGTGCTCCATGGCATTCCAATGTTGCACCCTAGCATGTTCTAGGATATTCTGACCATGGATTGACGCATATTGGAGTGTTGTTGCATGTGTTCTTTTCCAAACAGAATGATCCAAATGACCACACACACTCAAGTGGGTGTGGTGATGCAACATGTCACACTGGTGCTCCATTGCATTCCAATGTTGGAGTCTAGCATGTTCTAGTTCTCTCTGACCATGGTTTGACACATATTGGAGTGTCATTGCATGTGCTCTTTGACAAACCACAATGATCCACATGACCACAACCACTCAAGTGGTTGAGGTGATGCAAAATCTGTCATACTGGTGCTCCATGGCATTCCAATGTTGCATTCCAGCATGTTTTAGGCCTTTCTGACCATGGTTTGACACATATTGAAGTGTTATTGCATCTGTTCTTTTCCAAACCACAATGATCCACATGACCACCCACTCTCTCAAATGGGTGTTGTGATGCAACCTCTGTTACACTAGTGCTCCATCGTATTCGAATGTTGCACTCCTACATATTATAGGGCTTTTGAACCATGGTTTGAAACGTTTTTGAGTGTCATTACATATGTTCTTTTCCAAACCACAATGATCCACATGACCACACACACTTAAGTGGGTGTAGTATGCAACCTCTATCACACTGGTGCTCCGTCGCATTCCAATGTTGCACTCCAGCATGTTCTAGGGCTTTTTGACCATGGTTTCACACAATGGAGTGCCATTGCATGTGTTCTTTTCCAAACCACAATGATCAACATGACCACAAAGAAACTAAGGTGGGTGCGGTGATGCATCCTCTGTCACATTGGTGCTCCATGGCATTCCAATGTTACACTCCAGCATGTCCTACGGCTTTCTGACCATGGTTTGGCACATATTGGAGTGTAATTGCATGTGTTCTTTTCCAAACCACAATGATCCACATGACCACACACTCGCTAAAGTGGGTGTTGTGATGCAACCTCTGTCACACTGTGATGGCTCTGTGTATGGCGCCAGAAAAATGCTGGAGCGGTGTTGATGTAGAGCTCGTTGGGAACCCCAAGAGGAAGGTATGATGAGCACAACAGCAAGTTTCCCTCAGTTATGAAACTAAGGTTTAATCGAACCAGTAGGAGCATGGAAACACCCCAAAGGTGTTGCTAGCTGCACCTTGGCAGGGCGCACTACCGGTGCTAGCAGCAACGTGGAGACCTGCACAACACAACCACAGAACTTTGTCCCCAACTTGCGATGAGGTTGTCAAATCTCACCGTGTTTTGCGGAAAACAAAGGATTTACCATATCGAATGGAAAGAAGTAATAGTTTGCAGAAAGTAAACATAAAGCAATAAAAATTTATAGATTGTATGTAAAGAAAAGGACCGGGATCCATAGTTCACTAGAGGTGGCTCTCCTTAGATAGATAACATGCTGGGTGAACAAATTAAAGCGAGGCAATTGACAAACATCGAGAAAGTAATACATGCATATACTAATCATCTTGACTCCTTTGGAACTTGATTGGGCATTATAACATTATACATAGACCGCCATCGAACTGCATCTATGACTAATAATCCACCTTCAGGTTATCATCCGAACCCCCTCCAGTATTAAGTTGCAAGCAACAGATTATTGCTTTACGAATTGCGTGTAAAGTAAACAATACGATTGTTCTATGAACAAAGGATTGTTGTTTTCTCCCTAGTAGCAACAACACATCTAGTACCTTAGAGATTTCATCACTTCCCAGTTACGGAGGCATGAACCCACTATCGAGCATAAATACTAACTCTTGGAGTTGCTAGCATCTACTTGGCCAAGATAGCTACGAACAACGGAAAGCATGCAAGATCACAAATAACAAATACATGATAGAATCAATAATCAAACTGAAATAGCATATCAATATCCATCGGATCCCCGCAAACACAACATGGAGAATTACAAATAGATGATCTTGATCATGAACGGAGCTCACAAGATCTAAACATGAAAGCACAAAGGAGGAGAACTACCCATCTAGCTACTACATGGATCTGTAGTCCAAGGATGAACTACTCACACATCACACCGGAGGCTTGCATGGTGATGAAGAAGGCCGCCAGGGTGAATTCCCCTCTCTGGCAAGGTGCCGGGAAGAGCTTCAGATCCCTCCTGATCTAGGGATGGAGATGACGGCGGCTACAGACTCTTTCGTGGATTTTTGATCTGGTACCTAGGGTTTTCGTCCCGAGGGCAATATATAGGCGGAAGGGAAGGCCGAGGGGGTGCCAGGGGCAGCCACACCACCCCCTTGCGCGGGCCAGGCTGGGCCGCGCTACCAGGTGGTGTTGTGGCCCCCTGGCCCCGCTCCGTCTCGTACTCTGGCATCTGATGACTTCCGGAAAAATAGGCACTTTGGCTTTTGTCTCGTCCAATTCTGAGAATATTCATTTTCTGACTTTCCTCGGACCAAAAACAGTAGAAAACAGGCAACTGGCACTATGGCTCTTGTTAATAGGTTAGTCCAAGAAATCATATGAAAAGTACTCCAAAGTTGTAACAAAACACAAGAAAGTGGATAAAACTAAGCATGGAACATCAAAAATTATAGATACATTTGCAATGCATCAACATCCCCAAGTTTAACTCCTGCTCGTCCTCGAGTAGGTGAGTGATAAAAATAAAGAATAATTTTTGAGGTGACATGCACCATCAAAGACTTGATCAAAGTATTTGTAAAACATTCAAAGCTGGGATCATAGTACTTCAATCATAGCCTGAAAGACAAAGTTCTAGCAATAAGACAAAGAAACTATGATGCAACATGAAAAGGCACAAACAAAAGATTCATGAATAACAATGCTTTGCAAGACGTTTGCTTGTTTGACATAAAGAAAACATAGCATAATAGTATTCAGCTTGTCCCTCAATAGAGTAGCAAACATAAATGCATAGGACACCTTCAAAGTTCATAAGAGTGACTAGATACAAATAGTTTAAAACAAGCAATATCAAGTTATGCATCAATCAACTAGTCTTGGGACAATGCACATAGAACTAAGAATGGCCACTATGCTCTCAAAGTAGGTGCATAAAGGTAGAAGGTGGAGACTCAATATAATGGTGGATGAAAGGCATTTTTATAAAAGGAAGTAGGGATTCATGTCTCGTAAAGAGCTTCCAAAAATTATGGTACTTATATCTTTCATCTCTCATTGCCCCTATCATAAGCATCTTGATGTGATTAAGGTTAAAGTGAACAAACTATGGTGTACATGCTTGACAAAGTATAAGTCAGAAATCTCATGTCCCTTGTATACGAGGGTCGCTCCTCATGCTACTCAAGTTTAGTCATCGGTAAGTTCTTGTCATCGTAAGTACATGTGTATCATAGAGAACCGCCAACGGGGTACCCCTTGCCCGATGATACAGAAGAATCCCCATATCAAATTGACAAGGCAAGTAGACAACGAGCATCTCAGCAATCTTCTTATTTAGCATGGGAATATGGTGCTTTTTTCTCTCTTTCCTCTTTTCATAATATCTCTTTTCTCTTTTTTCTCAATATAGGACTCCTTTTTTTATAAGAAGAATGCTTCATAGACAGCTCATTATGGTTATGCTGCAAGTTTCCACCATGTCAGCATGGATTAGACCAGTGGCCCAGGCGTTTCTCTAACATATATACATAACCCCATGGACTTACAAGCTCCCCTTTCATTTCACACCGACGACATCCATATACAAAAGAGCATGATATCAACTAAGTACAAGTACCAAGTGCAATGTTGAAAGAGTTCCCCATGAAAGTATGGTTCTGCTAATCCCCAACAAGTAAGTGCAAGCATATACAACATAGACGACACAATGGTTCAAGTTTATTAAGGGCAAGAAAAGTAAAGTGTGCCATCAAGTCCATGAGAGATTTAATCACTAGTTTTCTCATAACAAGTTTAATTTGGACGGTAAACAAAAGCATGAATATACTTGGAATAGCATAAGCTAGTAGGTAGGTATGGTGGACTCTTTGGAATAACTTGGTTTAGGGAGTTGGATGCATGAGTGGAACTCATACTTGGTTGTGGAGGCTAGCAAAAGACTGGGAGCGACAAACTAAGAGGGCAATAATGGCCATAATCATGCAGAGTGACAAAACATCATTGATCAAAGCATAAAGTGATACTAAAAGTTGAAAACTAAAGGATCATAAAGGCTATGGTGACTTGAGATAGTCATAACATGGTGTAAGCATGCGCCAAGTCAACCCAAATAAAGCATCAAAGGAGAATACCACTATACTATGCTTTAATATGCTAAAACAACGCATGATTCATCCAAGGCACATTAAGCAATCTCAATTGTTTATAACAAGTCATGCTACAGCAAAGAATACTAAGCATAAAGCCAAAACAATATCAAGCATGGCATGACAAAGCATAGGCCACAGTCAAAAACAAGCTCTTTTTACCACATAAGCATGAACTTTCCTACTCTTTTCCAATCCAAAACAAACTATTTGCAAACCAAAGTATGAAAGAGGGGGTCCAACCAATTTATTCACAAAACTAAGACAACGAATCAAACAAAAAACCAAAACGAAAACAAAAAAAAGACGCTCCAAGAACAACACAATTGTGCATGAAGCAATAAAAATGAAGCATTTGGAAGAAACCTGGGATTTTTATTGATGAAGAAGGGGATGCCTTGGGCATCCCCAAGCTTTGACGCTTGTACTTCTTGGAAATTTCTTGGGGTGACATGCATGGCATCCCCAAGCTTGAGCTTTAGTCCATCCTTCATCTCGTTACTCATTCCTTCCATACACCTGAAATTTTTTCTTCATACAAAACTTCACACAATCTTTATTAGCAACATTAGTGTACTCAAGATAAATAAGTATTAAGGTTCAGTTCTAACACCAAATAAGCTTCCATTAGAACACTAGATACTATAGCACTTCCCTCAAACAGCTCAATTCCCCAAAAGAACTCAAAAAGGAACCAACAAGAAGCAACTACAGAAAATGGCAGAAATCTGTCAAAACAGACCAGCAGGTAAAGACGAATTTTTTCGAAGACCTTCTGTTTCTCAAATCAAAAAGTGTTGAACTAACGAAAGTTAGATAACAACCTGGGGCAGAAGCACAAAAATTCACGCCTCAAAAAGACGTTCAGAGGTTTTACACGAATGTTTATGGTGAAGCACAGAAATCTGTTTCGGGACAGCAACTTTGCCAATCATTACTTCTCTCTCATTAGAGGTTACTCCTGGCACAAAAAGCAAATAAAAAGGATAAGGAGAGGTTATTACTGAAGTAATAACTTACAAGACTCATCTAAAACTTTTGGGTTATCTCCCAATAAGTACTTTTCTATAACGCCTTTAAGTTAGGCATAAGAAGCAAGAAAAAGAATCAAGTGTTCTCAAATGAAGGAGCATTAAGAACAAATTTTGTTTTCATAGGAGAAGCAAAAGAAATCTTCTCTATCTTCTTAGGGAAGTGTTCTATACCTTTCTTGAATGGGAGTTGATATTTAATGGTGCCTTCTTTCATATCAATGATGGCACCAACAGTTCTAAGAAAAGGTCTTCCCAAAGTAATAGGACAAGAAGCATTGCATTCAACATCCAAAACATAGAAATCAATGGGAACATAGGCATTGTTAACCATAATAAGAACATCATTAAGACTCCCCATGAGTTTCTTTTTAGCATTATCATCAAGTGGGACATTCAAATAACAATCTTCAAGTGGAGGAAAATCAAGCATATCATAAATCCTTCTAGGCATAATAGAAACACTACTATCAAGATCACATAAAGCTTTGAAATCAAAGTCATTCACTTTCATATTAATGATGGGTTCCCAACCATCTTCTTGTTTTATAGGAATAGAAGCTTTATGTTTCATCTTTGCTTCTTTAATCTTTACGAGAGCATTAGTAATGTGTTTTGTAAAAGCCATGTTCATAGCACTAGCATTAGGACTTTTAGCAAGCTTTTGTAGGAACTTAATAACTTGAGAGATATTGCAACCATCAAGATCAAAATCAAATTTATCATCTAGAGTAGTAGAACTATTACTAGCCTCAACACTAGTGGTGGTGATAGTAGAAACACTAATGTTTCTAGCAAATTCATCTTCTCTTTCCCACTTAGCATGTAATTCAGCTAATAGTCTAACATTTTCATCAATTCTTACTTGTATAGCATTAGTAGCTGCAAAGGGATTATCATTAGTTTCAGGTTTAGCATCCATTTTATTTAGAGAAGATTGAGATTCAAACAAACATGCTATATTTCTTTCAGCATTAGAGAGTTTTTCCTCAATAGGTTTATTGAAAGCAGTTTGTTTACTAATAAACTCTTTAAGCATAACTTCAAGTTCAGAGGGAGCACTCCTATTATTGTTGTAAGAATTTCCATAAGCATTACCATTGTTGGGAGGATATGGCTTATAATTGTTGTTACCAAAATTACTCCTATAAGCATTATTGCCAAAGTTGTTGTTTCTTATGAAGTTCACATCAACTTGCTCTTCTTGAGCAACCAAAGAAGCCAAAGGAACATTATTTGGATCAATATGGGCTTTCCCATTAACAAGCATAGACATAATAATATCAATCTGATCACTTAAGGAGGAGGTTTCCTCAACAGAATTTACCTTCTTACCTTGTGGAGCTCTCTCAGTATGCCATTCAGAATAATTAACCATCATATTGTCCAGAAGTTTTCTTGCGGCACCCAAAGTGATGATCATAAAGGTACCTCCAGCAGTTGAATCCAATAGGTTCCTTGAAGAATAGTTCAATCCTGCATAAAAAGTTTGGATGATCATCCAAGTAGTCAGTCCATGAGTGGGACAATTCTTTACCAAAGATTTCATTCTTTCCCAAGCTTGAGCAACATGTTCATTATCAAGTTTTTTGAACTTCATTATTTCACTTCTCATAGATATAATCTTAGCAGGAGGATAGTACTTTCCAGTGAAAGCATCTTTGCACTTAGTCCAAGAATCAATACTATTCCTAGTTAAGGAATTCAACCATTCTTTAGCTTTTCCTCTCAAAGAGAAAGGAAACAATTTCAGATTAATAATATCACCATCTACATCCCTATGCTTTTGCATCTCACAAAGTTCAACAAAGTTATTTAGATGGGAAGCAGCATCTTCATTACCAATACCAGAAAATTGTTCTCTCATAACAAGATTGAGCAAAGCAGGTTTTATCTCAAAGAAAGTGTCTTTAGGCACAGGTGGAGCAATAGGTGTGCTCATAAAATCATTGTTGTTGGTGCTAGTGAAGTCACACAACTTAGTGTTTTCAAGAGTAGTCATTTTTTTGGGTTTTCAAATAAGAAAGAAAACTAGTAGAACTAATTTTTTTGTGTTTTTGAATAAGAAAGCAACCTAGTAAACTAATATTTTTGTGTTTTTGATAAAGAAACAAGCAAAAAAAGAAAAAAGAAACTAAGCAAAACAAAAATAATAAAGTAAAGAGATTGGTTATGAGGGACTCCCCTTGTGAAGATGTCCTTGACTCCCCGGCAATGGCGCCAGAAAATGGCTTGATGGCTCTATGTATGGCGCCAGAAAAATGCTGGAGCGGTGTTGATGTAGAGCTTGTTGGGAACCCCAAGAGGAAGGTATGATGAGCACAGCAGCAAGTTTCCCTCAGTTATGAAACCAAGGTTTAATCGAACAAATAGGAGCAAGGAAACAACCCAAAGGTGTTGCTAGCTAAGCCTTGGCAGGGCGCACTACCGGTCCTAGTAGCAACATGGAGACCTGCACAACACAACCACAGAACTTTGTCCCCAACTTGCGATGAGGTTGTCAATCTCACCGTGTTTTTCGGAAAACAAAGGATTAAACATATCGAATGGAAAGAAGTAATTGTTTGCAGAAAGTAAGCACAAAGCAATAAAAGTTTATAGATTGTATGTAAAGAAAAGGACCGGGATCCATAGTTCACTAGAGGTGGCTCCCCTTAGATAAATAACATGCTGGGTGAACAAATTACAGCGAGGCAATTGACAAACATCGAGAAAGCAATACATGCATATACTAATCATCTTGACTCCTTTGGAACTTGATTAGGCACTACAATGTTATACATAGACCGCCATCCAACTGCATCTATGACTAATAATCCACCTTCAGGTTATCATCCTAACCCCCTCCAGTATTAAGTTGCAAGCAACAGAATATTGCTTTACGAATTGTGTGCAAAGTAAACAATAAGATTGTTCTATGAACAAAGGATTGTTGTTTTATCCCTAGTAACAACAACACATCTAGTACCTTAGAGATTTCTATCGCTTCCCCAGATTACCAGAGGCATGAACCCACTATCGAGCATAAATACTAACTCTTGGAGTTGCTAGCATCTACTTGGCCAAGATAGCTACTAACAACGGAAAGCATGCAAGATCACATATAACAAAGACCTGATAGAATCAATAATCAAACTAAAATAGCATCTCAATATCCATCGGATCCTCGCAAACACAACATGCAGAATTACAAATAGATGATCTTGATCATGAACAGAGCTCACAAGATCTAAACATGAAAACACAAAGGAGGAGAACCAGCCATCTAGATACTACATGGATCCGTAGTCCAAGGATGAATTACTCACGCATCACACCGGAGGCTTGCATGGTGATGAAGAAGGCCTCCAGGGTGAATGCCCCTCTCCGGCAAGGTTCTAGGAAGAGCTTCAGATCCTACCCGATCTAGGGATGGAGATGACGGCGGCTACAGAATCTTTCGTGGATATTTGATCGGGTACCTAGGGTTTTCATCCCGAGGGCAATATATAGGCGGAACGGGAGGCCGAGGGGGTGTCAGGGGTGGCCACACCACCCCCTGGCGTGGGCCAGGTGGTGTGGTGGCCCCCTGGCCCCTCTCCGTCTCGTACTCTGGCATCTGATGACTTCCGGAAAATAGGCACTTTGGCTTTTGCCCCGTCTAATTCCGAGATTATTAATTTTCTGACTTTCCTGGGACCAAAAATAGCAGAAAACATGCAGCTGGCACTGTGGCTCTTGTTAATAGGTTAGTCCAAGAAATCATATGAAAAGTACTCCAAAGTTGGAACAAAACACAATAAAGTGGATAAAACTAAGCATGGAACATCAAAAATTATAGATACATTTGCAATGTATCACACTGGTGCTCCATCGCATTCCAATGTTGCACTCTAGCATATTCTAGGGCTTTTTGAGCATGATTTGACACATATTGGAGTGTCATTGCATGTGTTCTTTTCCAAACCACAATGATCCACATGCCCACACAGACACTCAAGTTGGCGTTGTGATGCAACCTCTATCACACTGGTGCTCCATGATATTCCAATGTTGCACTCCAGCATGTTCTAGGGCTTTCTGACCATGGTTTGGCACATATTGGAGTGTCATTGCATATGTTCTTTTCCAAACACAATGATCCACATGACCACACACACTCAAGTGGGTGTGGTGATGCAACCTCTGTCACACTGTGATATGGGGTGGCCCGATCTTCTCAGCAAGCACTTCTCAATGATGATGGTGCATGATAGATAAATAATGTGTAGCTATGATCTCTCCCGTTTGATCCGTGATGCCAATGCAACAGCTCTCGAACCGTGTAGGATATTCACAACACCACACTCTTGCGCACGTAGCCGTCGACCATGAACGGTAGTTTGCAATCTACTAATTCCTAATGGAACAACAAATCACACTCAACTGCAGTTGGTAGAATTCGATCACAAGTAATTCCAGAGGTTCTATGAAAGAAACAACTCCAAAATAATTTTAACATGGTCTAAACCCTAAAACTAGTGCACCCCATCTATTTATGAGTCTGGGGGCGCGGCGGCTAAGGTGGGATCCGAGTTGGTCCCACCCAACTAAGATACAAACCGACCCATAGAGTGTTCGGCCTCATGACTCTGCCATGGTAGAGCTTCACTCGGTTTCTCTGTCGCGGCAGCCTGTCGTGGCAGAGTTTGAGTCGGTTTTCCTGCCACGGTAGCCTGTCGTGGCAGAAAACTTGTGCTTTTCTCTGCCGCGGCAGATAACTTGCTCCACTGGTTGATCTTCGTCTTGGACAGCTCCTTGCGCTTCCTCCCTCTCTTCGCTCGCGCATTCTTCATTGATCAACACGCCATGTTCCATTAGTTCCTCGCTCCATGCTACACCTTCTTCTCCCAAGTACCTAAGCATACAATAATTCAAAGACTTAGGTAGTATAAAATTCTCATTAACTAAAACACCAAGTTCATTAAGAAACAAGTTCACCTGTTGTTCTAGTAGCTTAGCACGAGCTCTTGTAATTGGTCCAATCCTTATCTCATTGGATTGATCTTTCTTTGTAGTAGCTGGAACATCATCAGTAGTAATTGGGGTAGGTGTCATTGTAGGGATGTCCTCATCATCTCCCCCCCTTCAAAAGGCGTCGACCTCGACCCTCCAAGGTCTTCTCCAGCATATGGTGACAAATCAGGAACGTTGAAGTTGTTGCTAACTCCACCAAACTCCTCAATTGGTATATCAACCGAGTAGGCATTATCATTAATTTTGGCTAATACCTTGTAAGGACCAGCACCACGTTGCTTCAACTTGGAATTGCGAAGTAGTGGAGATCTATCCTTGCACAGATGCACCCAAACCATGTCTCCAGGCTTGAACAACGCTTCCTTCCTTGCTTGATTCCTTGTAGTAGCAATGTTCTTGCCTTTCTTTTTAATAGCCTCGCGAGTTTTCTCATGAATTTTATTCACATAATAAGCATGTTTTGATGCCTCCATATCAACTCTCTCATGTAATGGCAAAGACAACATATCAAGTGGCATCAATGGCTTGAAACCATACACCACCTCAAATGGACAAAGCTGAGTAGTGGAATGCACAACCCTGTTGTATGCAAACTCAACATGTGGAAAACATTCTTCCCACTCCCGCAGATTCTTCTTTATCATAGTCCTTAGCAGCTATAACAATGTTCGATTCACCATCTCTTTTTGACCATCTGTTTGGGGATGACATTTAGTACTGAATAGCAGCTTCGTTCCTAGCTTCCCCCATAAGGTCTTCCAAAAGTAGCTCATGAACTTCGCATCATGGTCAGAAACAATCGTCTTAGGTACTCCATGTAATCTCACGATGTCCATGAAAAACAGGTTAGCAACATGCAACGTATCGTTGCTTTTGTTGTAGGAAATAAAATGAGCCATCTTAGAGAACCTATCCACTACCACAAATATAGAATCATGACCTCTCTGAGTTTTAGGTAGACCTAGCACAAAATCCATACTAATGTCTTCCCATGGAGTAGTAGGTGCAGAGAGAGGTGTATACAAATCGTGAGGCTTCATCTTGGATTTTGACTTGTGGCATGTAATACATCAGCTCACAAATATGTACACATCACACCTCATCTTGGGCTAATAAAAATGATCAGCAAGCATGAGCAATGTCTTCTCACGCCCAAACTGACCCATCAAACCACTAGCATGTGATTCCTGCACTAAGAACAATTGCAATGACGATTCGGGAATACATAGTTTGTTACCTCGAAACAAATATCCATCATGTATATGATACTTATCCCATGCGTTTCTAAGAGCACACAAATGATATGGTTCAGCAAAATCATGGTCAGTTGCATAAAGTGCACAAATAGCTTCTAATCTAGGAATTTTAACATCAATATTGGTTAATAGCATGTTCTACCTAGAAAAAGCATCAATAACAACATTCTCTTTTCCCTTCTTATACTTAATGATGTAGGGAAAAGACTAAATAAACTCAACCCATTTGGCTAATCTTCTATGCAAGTTTGATTGAGCTTTCAAATATTTCAATGCTTCATGATCAGAATGTATGATAAATTATTTTGGCCACAAATAATGGTACCAAACTTCAAGTACTCTAACAAGTGCATACAATTCTTTATCATAGATAGGATAATTCAAGCGAGAACCAGTAAGTTTCTCAGAAAAATA
This sequence comes from Avena insularis, assembly GCA_023614405.1. Classification (NCBI taxonomy): domain Eukaryota; kingdom Viridiplantae; phylum Streptophyta; class Magnoliopsida; order Poales; family Poaceae; genus Avena; species Avena insularis. The sequence continues at coordinate 273,305,781 of CM042684.1, read as the reverse complement.
TGCTATAGGAGACCCTCTTGCATCAAAAAGCCATCAATGCCTATACCACTAGCATCACATTCAACTTCAAATTGCTTAAAAAAATCAGGTAATGCAAGTAATGGTGCAGAAGTAAGCAAACGTTTCAATGTATCAAAAGCAATATCTTCGGCCGCGCCCCATATAAAAGGAACACCTTTCATTGTCAAATCATTCAATGGTGCAGCAATGGTGCTAAAATCTTTCACAAAGCGGCTATAGAAACCAGCTAAGCCATGGAAACAATGCACTTGACTTACATTCATGGGAGTAGGACAATTCTGAATTAATTCAATTTTAGATTGATCTACCTCTACCCCATTCTTAGATACAACAAATCCCGGAAATATGACCATATCTTTTTCAAATGTGCACTTCTCAAGATTAGCATACAGTTTATTATCACGCAACACTTGCAAAACTTGTTGGATATGATTATAATGTTCAGTTTCGTTGTGTCTATAGATAAGTATATCATCAAAATAAACAACCACAAAACGACCAATAAAATCTCTCAAAACATGATTCATTAATCGCACGAAAGTACTAGGTGCATTAGTAAGACCAAACGACATCACTAACCACTCATACAAACCAAATTTCGTTTTGAAAGAAGTTTTCCACTCATCCCCTTCTTTAATCCCAATTTGATGATAACCACTACGCAAGTCAATCTTAGAGAAAATAGCAGCACCACTCAATTCATCTAGCATATCCTCTAAGCGTGGTATAAGATGACGATATCGAATAGTGATGTTATTAATCGCTCTACAATCTACACACATGCGCCATGTACCATCTTTCTTAGGCACTAAAATAACAGGAACAACACAAGGTCTAAGAGAGACATGAATGTACCCTTTATCTGGCAACGCTTGTACTTGTTTCTGTATATCCTTAGTTTCTTCGAGATTCGTCCTGTAGGGTGCACGATTGGGGAGTGTGGCGCCAGGGATCAAGTCAATTTGGTGTTCAATACCACACAATGGAGGTAAGCCTGCGGGTACATCTTCCGGGAACACATCCCCAATATCCTGCAAAATAAAACAGACACCAAGAGAAATAGGGGTCATGTCGTTATAAACCAATACCTCGCCCTTATACATGAGCACAATTAGCATGGCTGTAGGATCCTCACGAAATTCTCTCATATCTTCCTTGGTGGCTAATATTAAAAGATTAGGCACTCTCTCACTTTTTGTTATATCTCTCAATTTAGGCTCGAATACATCAGGAATAGCTGTCACACAATCTCGCCGAAATACAAGATCTTCCTTCAAATTCACTTCTATCTTCTGGCGAGAATCATTCACAATGTCTTGTGGTGTCATTGGCTGCATAGTAATCTTATTTCCTTTGAATTCCAAATGATATGTATTGGCTCGGCCATTATGTTGCACATGGTGATCATAAAGCCAAGGACGACCCAATAGAAGATGGCAAACAGTCACAGGAACCACATCAAAGTCAATAGAATCTTTGTATGGCCCTATTTGAAAATTTACACGTACCATATGATTTACCTTCATATCACCATTGTTGCTCAACCATTGTATGTAGTATGGCTTGGGATGAGGCTAATATGTCAAATTCAGCTTGGCACATAACTCCTTACTTGCAAGATTTCTGCAGCTACCTCCATCAATAATGACCTTGCAAGCTTTATTAGGTCCAACTAAAGCTTTTGTTTGGAACAAGTTGCAACACTGAGAGTCATCAATAGGTTGCACACTAAGTATACATGAAGATACGACAATAGTTGGTGCACGCTCAGCATAAGCATCGGCACCATCCTTGCCATCATAAGCATCATCGTCATCAGCTTCATCTCCACTCTCTACTTCACCTTGTTCATTAACAAAAATCACCTTGTTGTTTGGACAATCCTTCTTATAGTGTCCTCTACCTCCACAAGTATGGCACACCACATCGCGAGTACACGCAGTTGACATATTGGAACCCGAACTAGCAGCAGGAGCAGCGGGCTTTCGAGCATTGGAACCAAAAGAAGACGTATGTGCTAGTTTGGCTGATGGTGTAGGATGACTAGCAGCAAGTGCAAGTGGCGCCATAGGTGGCGGTGTAGATCTGGCCACAAAACGACTGGAAGATGGAAAACGGGCACGTGACTTCGCCTCCTCAGCTAGTTGTGACTCGGCCTCTCTAGCATGGTGCAGCAGATCGTTCATTGTCTCATACTTGTGATAACGCACAATGCTCTTGATGTGAAGCTTCAAATTGTCGAGGAAATGCTGCATTGTCATCTCACGGGATTCATGAATGTTAGCACGGTTGCATAAGCATCTCCATCTCCATGTAGTACTCATCAACTGTCATTGTTCCTTGCCTCAACTCTGTAAGCTTGTCGAAAACTGATCGCAAGTAATTGGTGGGGACAAAACGATCTGTCATAATGCTCTTCATTTCACGCCAATCCATCACAGAAAGTTGATTGTCATTCCGTCTATTCTGCACAATAGCATCCCACCAATGCAAAGCATATCCATCAAATTCTAACACTGCAAGCTTGACCTTCTTATTTTCTAGATAATCAAACAAATGCCAGAGCTTCTAAATTTTCAACTCCCAAGTAAGATAACCTCACGATCAAGTGAGCCATTGAAAGAGGGAATTGAAAACTTGGGCTTGCCCAAGCCATCATCAGCTGGATTCAGAACACGCTCATCACGTCCCAAAGGAGCATAACCACGGCCATAAAGAGGAGCAGCAGCAGGTGCAGGGGGAATGGCACGTCCCCTGCCATGACGTGGGGCAACATCAACCGCACTACCCTCATCAAGATCCTCAAACGCATCATCATGTTGGTGTGCGTGTCCTTGCTGAATTGTCGTAGTAAGAGTCTCAATAAAATGTTGCAAGGTGGAAATATTGATATTAATTGCTGTCACTTGAGTCTGAATATTATTGATGGCGATAGTATTCTGATCCACTACATCTTGCATGTCCTAGATATTCCCATCAACAGACTCACGCCAATTAAGAAGCTCCTCAAGATGCTTTTTCTGTGACACAACTTCATCATGACTCAAAGACGTGATTAGTAGGTTAGTGCAAAAATCAAAATCTGTATGGTGGAAAACTCTCACAACTCACTTACAACTGAAAAGAAAGTAGATCTTACCGTTCCAAAGTGAATAGAGATGCTTTACCAAACGAAATCAAAGACTTATGCACTGATGTGATGAAGTGAATATCAAAGGTATAGAGAATGATCGCAGGGCACATAGGTTATTTATGGTGGAGCTATAGGTATGGTATCCTATCTACACCGCAGACGAGTCCTAGTGCTGATCGTACAAAAACTCAAGAAACACACACGTACAGAAAAACATGGCAATGCAACTATGAAGAGTGTTGCACTACTCTCGAGAGACACTAGCAAAGCTCAAAGTAAACAGGCACAAGATTGCTGAATCTACTGGTGCACAAAGATATGACTAGGACTCTTGCTCAAATTCTCTTTTTCTCTTTTTCTTTTGTATAGCTTCTTCTGCGTTTTATTTTGCTATTTTGCTTTTTCTCTTTTTTTTATATATATCACGCACAGCCAAATTACAAAGTACAACACCAAAATCCTAAGAGCAGCCTGTAGGAGTGGAAACTAGTCTCAATAGTCAAGTTCCTACACCTATGTAATAGAGTGGTTGTGGCTAAGTTTAAGGAAAAGTGCAATTTTTGTCACACTTTGCAATTATGGTGTCGTGGCAGATAATCAACTCAAAATCGTGACGTGGCAGAAAATTTCCTGTACCGCAGCAGAGAAACACGCAAAAAGCATGTCGTGGTAGAGTGACGGCAGATCAGGTGGCACGCGACAGAGAAAACACGCAGAATTGTGTCGTGGTGGAGCGGCAGCAGAGCAGGCGCCCGTGGCAGAGAAAATCGTGCCGCGGTAGGAGACCGTGTCGCGGCAGGACTCGCGGCAGGAAAACAACTCGTTTCCGTGCCGCGGCAGAATTGGTAGCAACTTTTTTTTAAAATTTATGCAAACCGACTAGACCTAGAGTAAGACACAAGGACTCCTTATCTAGGATCGGATCTTCGGGAGGCGGCAGAAAATATGGTGGATTCGACATAGACTAGAAGAAAAATGATGGAACAAATCTAGATCTAAACTAACAGATGAATATTACCAGCAACTATTACTCGAATACGATGTAATCTAGGTTATGGAAACTCTTTTTGTGGGGCTTTTTTGTATAGGACGAAAAACACAAACTAATCTATGGATGGATTGTGGATTGCATATCGAGGCAACAAGGATATCTGATACCAAGATGATATGGGGTGGCCCGATCTTCTCAGGAAGCACTTATCGATGCTGATGGTGGATGATAGTTAACTAATGTGTAGCTATGATCTCTCCCGCTCGATCCCTAATGCCAATGCAACAGCTCTCGAACCTTGTAGGACATTCACAACACCGCACTAGCACACGTAGCCGTCGACCATGAACGGTAGCTTGCAATCTACGAATTCCCAATGGAACAACAGATCATACTCAATTGCAGTTGGTAGAATTTGATCACAATTAATTCCAGAGGTTCTATGAAAGAAACAACTCCAAAATAATTTTAACATGGTCTAAACCCTAAAACTAGTGCGTCCCATCTATTTATGAGTCTGGGGGTCCGGCGGCTAAGGTGGGATCAGAGTTGGTCCCACCCAACTAAGATACAAACCGACCCATAGAGGGTTCGGCCTCATGACTCTGTCGTGGCAGAGTTTCACTCGGTTTCTCTGTCGTGGCAGTCTGCCATGGCAGGGTTTGAGCCAATTTTCCTGCCGTGGCAAAAAAATTGTGCTTTTCTCTGCCGCGGTAGAGAACTTGCTCCACTTGTTGATCTTCGTCTTGGACAGCTCCTTGCGCTTCCTCCCTCTCCTCCCTCGCGCATTCTTCATTGATCAACACGCCATGTTCCATTAGTTCCTCGCTCCGTTCTACGCCTTCTTCTCCTAAGTACCTGATCATACAATAATTCAAAGACTTAGGTAGTATAAAATTCTCATTAACTAAAACACCAGGTTCACTAAGATACAAGTTCACATGTTGTTCTAGCAGCTTAGCACGAGCTCTTGTAATTGGTCCAATCCTTATCTCATTGGATTGATCTTTCTTTGTAGTAGCTGGAACATCATCAGTAGTAATTGGGGTAGGTGTCATTGTAGGGATGTCCTCATCACACTAGGGCTCCATTGCATTCCAATGTTGCACTCCAGCATGTTCAACTTGTTTCTAACCATGGTTTGACATGTATTGGAGTGGTATTGCATATACTATTTGACAAGACACAATGATCCACATGACCACACACACTCAAATGGGTGTGGTGATGCAACCTTTGTCACACTGGTGCTCCAATGCATTCCAATATTGCACTCCAGCATGTTCTAGGTCTTTCTGACCATGGTTTGACACATATTGGAGTGTCATTGGATGTGTTCTTTTCCAAACCAGAATGATCCACATGACCACGCACACTCAAGTGGGTGTGGGGATGCAACTTCTATCACAGTGGTACTCCATCGCATTCCAATGTTGCACTCTAGCATGTTCTAGGTCTTTCTGACCATGGTTTGACACATATTGGAGTTTCATTGCATGTGTTATTTTCCAAACCAGAATGATCCACATGACCACACACCTGCTCAAGTTGGTGTTGTGATGCAACATGTGTCACACTAGTGCTCCATCGCATTCCAATGTTGCACTCCAACGTACTCTAGGGCTTTCTGACCATGGTATGACACATATTTGTGTGGCATTGCATGTGTTCTTTTCCAAACCACAATGATCCACATGACCGCACACACTCAAGTGGGTGTGGTGATGCAACCTCTATCACACTAGTGCTCCATCACATTCCAATGTTTCACTCCAGCATGTTCTAGGTCTTTCTGACCATGGTTTGACACATATTGGAGTGTCATTGCATGTGTTCTTTTCCAAACCACAATGATCCATGTTGGGGGATTACCCCGGGTAGGGTCATGCTAGGGCATAAAGGCCGAGTTAGCCGAGGTACGACACAGTCAAAGCAAGTGCTGGCCGGGTCTCTTCAAGGCAGGCCGACTTATCGGATAACCCGGCCTGGTGGGTATTCACCTAACACTAACCCGGTCGATGTTAAATTTATGGTGGATGAACTTGATTTGCCGTATATGCAGGTACCCTCGTAGCCGGGTTAACGAAGCATTATCCAGGCTACCACTTGTCTTCCGAGAGAAGGAAGGAATCTCGCGCTGGTCAAAAGGTGGCCTCTGTCCAGTGTAGCGTGAGCGAAGGGAGCAGAGGGAAGGACCAACGGGACATGGCCGACAAAGGTGACGCGGGCAGTGTCGGCTGACGTAGTCCGTGTCTGGTGATGCCAAAAGACGATGAGCTCACAGAGGATTACGTCCATAGTCCGGACTAGCCATTAAAGTGAACAAAGAGGAATCTAGCTTTAACCAAAGGGCATATTTGGGGAATATGTCTCCATGTATTTCCTAACTTTGTAACCTGGTTTCCCCTATATAAGGAGGACCAGGGCCTCCTTAGAGGGGGATCGATCATTCTGTCTAGGAGGAACTCTGGAGCATTGTAGTGGGGGGTAAGAGAACTAGTCTCCTTCTCACAAACAACTCAAGGAGCCCTTGTAATCCACCATTGATAGAGTGAAAATACAAACATCTGTGTGTGGAATCACCACACTATCCCGCCCTGGATTCCTCTAGTGCTCATTGGCCCCATCTTTATCCTATCCATGGCACCTACCGTGCCACCACCACGATAGTTGGCACCCACGTTGGGGCTAGCGGTGCTAGCGGGGGTAAAAATCTGGGCGGGAAACATCTTTGGCACCGGCGAGCGCGTCATCTCCGGGCTCGTTCAGTGCTTTGGAGCACTAGACTAGGTCAGCAACAACGCGGGGAGCTTTCGCAGGAACCCTCCTCCGTGCAACGGCCTCTTCATCAATCTTGGCACGCACAATATTTATGTGGGCATCGATGAGTCTTGCGTTCACCCGCGACACATCGTCGAGGGAGGCGAACCACCTCTCAGCGTAGCTCGCGACATGCGTATCACTTGCCCCGCATGCAGCGTTGAGGTCATGATGATAGCACCCGACGCAGGAGCAAGCATGGATCCGGCGCTAGAGACGGAGGCAACGCCAAAGCAGGCAAGGTCTAGGTTTCCTCCACTAGAGAGGCCAGAGAATGTATTGCAGTAAGCAATAGATAGCTTAGGAGCACCCATAGCGCCAGTAGTGGATCCAGCTTAGGCAAATGCCGAGTTAGAGGAAACTAGGCAAAAGTTGCTAGCTGGTGCAAAAAAAATAGCTGAGTTGCAGCAGTCACTGAACATCACAGTGCGGGAGTATGCAAAGGCAAACCACATAGATGGGCTGAAAATCTGAGGTAGAAACCTAATTACTAAGATCGACAAGGAATATGTGCCTAGGCTGGGTCAGACAGCGACCATAGTCACATGAGGGTTGGAAAGGTATAGTACCCCGGCAAAGAACCTCAGGGCCGCCAACATGGCCACGTCCGAGTTAGAAGGCTTAACCGGAGAGGCCAGAGAAAGGCAATAGGAGAGAGTTAACCATTTCTTGAAAGTAGCATGTCAGCAGAACGAAGAGATGACCAAAGCAAATCTGGTGCAGCCCGGAGCATCACATGTGGTTTATTCAGCAAGGAACAACCCGACCAAATCTGCAGGAACAACGTCGTCCCTAGGTCACGGCCCTAGGAGACAGGAAGTGGTAACCTCGGGGAGACGAGATAAACAGATGGTCCCGTATGACCCGGTAATGAGAAGGAAAGGAAAAGTAGTACAAGTTGATGAGGATCGCCACAGTGCTAGCCGAGGTGAAGCGGGCCGAGGTAACCGCGACCAAGGCAATGCCGGTCAGAGGAACGTTGTCAACGGCAATGCTGGTCAGCGTAATCTGGCGGAAACAGGGCAAAATGCGCCTCGACAATATCAACAGCAATATGCACCTCGGCAGGAGAGAAGTGCAGGCCAAGCAATGCAATTGCAAATGGTTCGTCCGAATTAGGACATATACAATGATGGTTATTTGGCAATAGTAGATGACGGATTCCAGAGACCATAGCACCATGTGATTGGATCGAGATTGGGAAGCAAGAACCTGCAGCCGGATGACGCAAGGCTGAAGCTGGACCGACTTTACAGGTCGGAGATGATCGAGCTACAAGGTCCCCCGGGTCCGGCATGCTTTGGTCCTCGGTTCATGAGAGAACCACCTGTGCCAAATTTTCAGTTGGCCGGAGGAACAAACATATACGATGGCAGCACAAAGCCAGAGGACTGGCTCATTTACTATGCAACTGCGGTTAAAGTTGCAAATGGAAATTTGAGATGGGCTGTGAGATATGCGCCCCAGATGTTGGAAGGACCTACAATGGTTTGGCTGAACAACTTGCCACCGGGAAGCATCAACTTGGGATGGATTTCGAGGAGTTGTTCATCAGCAACTTCTCAAGCACCTATAAGAGGCCAAACAATCCACAAACTTTGGCACTATGCAGGAAAAGACCAATGAGCCGGACCAAGATTTTCTGACTCGATGATGCAACGTGCGCAATTCATGTGAAGGGGTAATTGAATCACAAGCTATAGCGTGGTTCGCCCAGGGATGTAGGTATGGGAGGATGTTGTGGCAAAGGTTACAACGAGATATACCAACCACCCTGGCTGAGACGATACATATCGCAGATTCATATGCCTTGGGAGACCCAACGCAACCCAGGATAATGTCAAGCGAGTCCAACGAGGAGTATTACAACAGAGATGGTTCCGGATCATCCAGGAGGAATGATTTCCGAGGTAGGAGAAGAGATGATCGTCTGGATTACCGGTACAGATCGCAACAAGTAGCCGTTGTGCACCGAGATTAGCCCAATGCCGGCACCAGCCAGTGCCAGAAAACTGGAGGATAACAGTGGCAACAAAAGATCAAGGTTAAGAAGCCTTGGACCTCAGAACAGAAGAAACAGTGGTAGGAAAGAAAGGACCGTCCGAGGTATACATTCGAGTCTATGCTGGATCAGCCATGCAAGTTCCATACACCAAGTCCAAATAGTCCGGCGAACCATACGACCCGACAATGTGAATGGATGAGGAAGTTAGAACAAGGTAGTTCGGGGAATGCTCAGGCATCTCGGCATGATTCACCTCGTCATGACGGACCTCGCAATGAAGTACCCCAGCAGCAATTGCTCACTAGGGGAATGGACAGCAACTGATGTTGCCTCCACCTCCACCGAGGTATGAGAATCAGGAAAGGACAGATGTTGTACATCAAGTGAATAACCAGCAACAACAAGACCAAGGGTATCATGGCAATGAGGGAAGAAACAAGTATAGAGAACATCATTAGAGTTACTATGTGTTTACCATAGAAGAGACTGACAAAAAGAGTTTGCAGCGCTAGTGAGGTAAATGCGGTAATGCCAGCCATAGTGAGGTATATGCCCTAGTCGGATCAGGAGATTACTTGGAGCATCAAGGATCATCCAAAGCTTGTGCCAAGTCCAGGGACCTACGTGCTGGTACTAGATCCGACGTTCATTGGTCCGAATATCAATGTGAGGTTTTCCAAGGTACTAATAGATAATGGTAGTAGCATTAACATAATGTACAAGGATATGATGCACAAGTTGGGGATATCAGAGAATATGCTACAGGCAACAAGGACCACGTTTCATGGAATCGTGCCGGGTATTTCCTTCGAGCCAATTGGTAAGGTCCGGGTTGATGTGTTGTTCGGTACAAGGGACAATTGCCAAACTGAGAACTTGGAGTTTGAGGTGGTGAACTTGGAGAACGCATATCATGCGTTACTCGGCAGGCATGCTCTAAGCAAATTTATTGCAAGTACTCATATCAATTACCTGAAGATGAAGCTACCCGGACCAACGGGGTGATTACCATAGCTGGGGACTTCAGGCATTTTATCGAATGTGCTTCCGCCGGATCTAACCTGGCCGAATCACTCGTGATCGCTCGGGAGAAGAGGAAAATCATGGAGGTGGCTGCATTGGCTCAATCCGCGCAGAAGCATAAGCCGGCTCTGAGTAACCCGCATGAGAGTGTTTCATTTCAAGCGACGAATGACACAAAGAAAGTGCATGTTGATGATCAGTTTTCCGAGTGCACCGTAATTATTGGTGCCGGGTGTGAGGTCCCCGGATTAATCCTCTGAGAGTCCCAGTTATGCATACACCACGATCCCATTATCAGTTTGTCGTGGCACATAACCGACAAGCATCAAAGTAAACATCCATTAATTACACGTATACAAGTCATACCTTAATTTGCCATTATGGCTACATCAACATTATCAGCAGAACTTCATCGAGCATGGAGTCCGAGCCATGCCTTAACCTACAGGCAACTGACTGGGAGAACGTCCTAGCTCGCATAGTCGTCAACTTCATATTCTTCTTGATATCTGACCAGGTTAATAGCCAGGGACAATGACAGTGAGTACTTTGAATGTACTTGCAAACCACCTTAAGATAAAAGTAATAACAACAACAGGATATGCAGTATGGCTGTGGTAGTAGGAGGGCTCCAAGAGAGGTTCTTTTCTCAAATAGTTTCTCTTGTAGATATAGCATCTACATATCTTTGTTGAAAACTTTTCTAAAACATTTTTGTAACCTTTTTGAAAAAAAGGGTTGGAAAACACTAGGATTGGGTCACCCATTCGTTTCTTCCTTCCGGTCATCCCATGACCATACTCCTATCCTTCCTTTCCGACCATCCCCTGGTTAAAACATGTATCCTTTCCGACCATCCCATGGTCAAATCATTTACAAAGCCATTGCTTTTCCGAAATCCTTTTTGAAAACAAAACCAGCACCACTCTACAACAACCTTCCCAACCGTCCATGACTGTGCACACGGCTATTCGAATAGATTTACACTCTGTAGAGGTTGTACACTTTACCCACACCATCCGGGTACCCTACCCTGATCTACACCGATCGTGGGTCGAGTAACCGATCAAGACTCTCCGGATGCCCACTCGAATATAAATACCTACCCTATGAGTGTTGTTTCCCCTCAAAACCGGGACGCCCCATATAGTTCCCAAGCCAACCAGAGCGCTTTTTGCACTACACAAAGTGTGCGCTTTCAATGAGGGGCTCATAGTAACGCGTGGAGGCCCGTAGACCGTTCGTTCCTTCTCTAGGTCGATGTCTCACATGGACCTTTACAGGAGAAGGCCCACCCTCCAGTATTTTTAAATCCCTTTTAGTAGTTGTAGGAAGCTTATACCAGAGTAAACAAACATCAAGCCTAGCCTTGTCCTATTCCAGAGTAATGTGGTTGCACGAGTTAATTGTTCTAGCAAAACTGCAAAGGACCAGGTGCATTTTTTGTAGACCTTTTTCCTCCATCTTTCCTTCAACATTTTTTTGTAAAACAAAACCCTTTTTCTTTTCTCAAACTTATCTTGGTAGGTCAGACCTCACCAAGGTTTTGCCATACACATGTTGTAACACTTTTTCGCGGGTCTTCCCATCCTCTAGTTTTTCTTCGGTTAAAATGTGGTCTCTAAAGGGGTATGGTGTTATACACCATCTACCATTCTAGGGACAAGTAGGTGTCGTCAAGGGGGTGGTACTTAATAGTACAAAAGTGTAATGGTTTGGAGGAGCCAATCCACTACCAGATATAGCTCAACATATATTAAACAATGCAGTTTCATAAATAGTAGATAAAACATTCATAAGTAAGATAGTAGGACAAGTCTTATGAGAAAAAAGGGGGCTTGCCTGAGATCAGTAATATGGCAATATATGTCCCTGGACTTCTTCTTAGAATACCATGATAACCAAATATAATAATCATCTTCTTCTGGTCTCCAATATAATCGCATATATCATCGTTATAGATCACATGCAAGAAAACAAAGGGCACAATCAACACAGGGCATACAATCACCAATACCATATAGCAAACAAACATACCACACATTATTCAATTCAGTAGGTTTTCATAGATTGAGATTATAGCCTTTGGAAATACTTTACTTGCCTTTGTGGTTTTGCCTTTATGATTTATTTGTCAAATACCACCTAATGAAGGGGTTTTAACTAAGGCTTGGGTTTGGATGATATCAAAGTGCAACAATGATATAATCAGATAGGTATTGGAATAATAAGGCCAACAAAAGTGGTTTCATGATTTTATCAATTTCCTATATTTAGTTATGAATTTTCTAGTGAAAAAGCCTTTAGTTTAGGTGAATAAATCACCAGAAAAGATCTGGAGATCATATCAATTTTTTCCTTAGAGGTATTGATAGACTTTGTTGTTTATGATTTTTGAGAGTTGGATTTATCTCAAAATAATTACCAGAATGCCCTTGGGAAAATCCCAAAGTCAGTTCTGCAGTTAGATTGTCTTTTTCACCAGATTAAATCTATAGATGATTTTGATATGCTTACAAAGAAACATGATGGGTATTTGAAGTATCTTTCTGTAGGAATTGGAATCACCCAATTTGGATTTGTAAAACTTCTGTAGTGATGTTTCTACTTGAACTACCCTAGGCAGAGATGATTAATTCACCAAATTTAAACAGAGCCTCAATAAAATTTGATCTCCTGGATTTTGATAGACTTTAGTGTACCACATCACAGAGAGTTGGAATCAACTCAAAACATAATATAGTGTGGGTTAAGGAATTTTCTAAAGTAAGATTTTGGTGGATTTTGTCATTTTTGCTATAGCGGAAATATAGATCCCCTTGATGGGATATTAATACCACAGGATAGCCATTCCCAATATCTTCAAGAGGAACTTGGGCTTACCCTTTTTGGAGGTGTAGATCTCCTTAGGGAATTTATCTTCTAATTTAGATACTGCTTAGGAGTTTTATAGCAAAAACATAATGAAAATTTATTTTGGCAAGATTCTTGCTCTACATGCTGCACAAAACATGTGGTAATACCTGGAAATTTAGATCTGGAAAGAACTGGGTGCTTTACATTTTTTATTCTGATTTAAACTAAATGTCCTTTGAACAGATATGGAAATGTATATATAATAAAAAAGAAAAAGAGAAAGGAGCTACTGGGCCGAATAGAGCAGATTCCATGGGCAGTGCTCATGGGCCGGCCCAGCATCACGGTGCCGGGGCGCGGGAGGAGCATTCAAAAACCGTCGGGCGGGCCCAATTGTCAGCGCGGGGGGGGGGGGGGGGTGAAGGGGTAAATAGCAACCTCAGCCCTCTGATTAGAAGTGGATGGAGGGCTGGGACATCGTCATCCTTCCCTCGCCGGCGGCGCGCTGGAGGAGGATGGGGAGCTCACCAGGAGATTCGGGAGCCAGAGGAGAGGGCCTGGGGCGACGCAGTCGATTGTAGCATCCCATTTGTCTAACATATGTAATGCTACATGCTCTAGTAATATAATTGCTACTTCCTACTTATAATTGTTGCATCATAATTATATCATGCTCATGTCATCATTCCACATTGCATTTGAGCATCATATAAAACCCTTTTCATTTGGTTCTTATCCCATATGCATTATTAATTGTATTTGCCTCTTGATATATTGTATTTGGATCTTGATAAATGCTTGATGCCCAAGTTGAGTTGGGGGCATGTCTTTTATTAACTCCACCACCTTTCTTTGTCCCCACCGCATAATTCCACCATCCAACTATATGTGAGCTTTGCATCTTATTTGGTTTACCTCTAGCTCATGTGGGTTGAGATGGATCCACTTCTATTTTCCACATGCTCTCACACTAGCATCATGTTGTTTTCACATTATTGATATGTGGAGCCACTTTCGCATGCTATGTGAGTGGCATCCCTCTTTCTAGCTTCCATATGGATTGTATTGGAATATTTGCTCATGTTGGAATATTATTGGGGATATTATGCACCTAGTGGAACACACACACTATCATGTCCCAAATTAAATTCAAATATGATCACCTCCATCTACTCCACATGGAACCTACTTTTAATTCCTTTTTGCTTGGCCCTTACTCCATATTAGGGAATGCATATGAATAAATGTCATGGGACTTTGTTATTGTTTTTACAAGAATAAACATGGCATTTATTACACATGATGGGCCATGCAAGATAACCTTCTTTTCCATTTTTCTTTGGTTCTATTTTTGGCTTGAGTGGGGCATGGGTATTTTATGATGGTCCAACTTGTTTTCTCTCCCTCTCTTCTTTTAATTTTTGGGACCACCCTCTAACCTCATCCTACCTCATCGCTAAAACCTCCACACCCCCATGCATGCCACCATCTTCTCGATCTCTTGTCTTTGAATAGATAGAGTTTTGAATTGTTGAATCGTGCCCTTTTGGATCAGTTCAGATATTCAAATCCCTATCTATTCAAAATACAAATCCTAATTCTATCTACCATACCTAGTCCTTTTCCCTCTCTTTACCCTAGCTAAAACCCTAGTTACACCCTCTCCCCATCTCCTTACCCCTTGCATGATCTAGTTAAAACTTTTTCTCCACCTCTTACCTTAACCTTCACCACACTACCACCCCATGATCTACCCCCATATACCCCATCCACTCCTTCTAGCCCTAACCCGCGCTACCCCAACCCTAGCTCGACGCCATCTACCCGAGCCTTCCCTCTCGGCCCCTCTCTTTCTCTCGCTGCACAAGAGCCCCACCAGGCCGAGCCTCCCCTCTCCCTACTCTAAGACGAACCACCCCCTCTAACCTAACCCTACCCGAGCATCCCCCTCTCCATTTTCTCTCTATCTTTCCCACAAGGGCCACCCGAGCCAGTCCCCTCCCTGTCCTTCCCTGGGCCCTATCTGCAGCTGCACATGCCCCTGCCCTGGCCCTTCCCCCGTCGAGCACGTGAGGGAGAGGAAGGAAAAGGTGGTCGAAGCCACCTTTTTCTCCACCGAGCCCCATGGCACCCCCTCTCCTCTCCCATCCATATCTACTCCCCCACGTCTCCTCTGCCATGCCCCAGATCTACCCCGGGCCTATTCGCCGCAGCTCTACCCCCAGCTACCCTCCCCTTCCAACTCCGGCAACCACCGTCGGCTTCGGCGTCCACCAGCAGATCGAGGCGGCGGGCATGGCGTTTGGGTGTCGAGGAAGAACGAGGCGAGGTCCCCGGTGTCGCTCTTGTGCACGACAGCGACGAGGAGACACCCTGCGTCACCGACGATTCGCTGCTTCTCCGGCCGAGCCACCACCACCGGCGCCACCGCGGTGAGCCACCGTACCTCCCTGACATCCTCCCCTGGAGTTTTGCTTCCCGTACGTGTCGAGCCACCGGACGAGCGCCTTCTACGCATCGCGCTCGCTGTCGTCGAGGACCGTCCTCTCGCCACTTATGCCTTACCTAGCCGCGCCTGCGTTTCCTAACAGCATCCTCACATAGCCGCCGTGGTTCCGCCCCTCCACGCGGGCGTGATCGGTCGCGGGTTCGATCCCCCGTCGCGCCGCGTGTCCGTCCGCGCGTCTGTTCGTCAGTTTTGTCAGAGAAGAAAAACAGTGCATGTGCGCACTTTGCAAATACCCCCCCAAACCTTTTTTCTTCAACCCGCAATCCATTGAGCCCCACCTGTCAGCCGCAGTGGCATTTTCACAGAAAGGGACCTGAGTTTTCCTAAATCTCAAGCCGCAGTCCCCCACTACGCCACGTGGGAAGCCCCCTCTCTGCCTCTGACGCGTGGGACCATTTTACCGTCGGACCCACTTGTCAGGCACCATGGCTAACCCTTCCGCGGTGAGAAAAGTCCTGGCGCACGCAGTTGCGCCAGATCAGCTTGGGCCCGCTTGTCAGCTGCTTGGGCTAAGTGCCTCTGTGTATAAAAATTCTGGGTGTTTTCTGTTTAAATAAAATGTTTTCCAGAAATGTTTAAATTCAAATTTAAATCTGTTTTTAATAACTTTTGAATTATAATTCCAAATAACACATATAATATATGTTTTGGAATCAGAAAAATGTGAGGAATTCAAATATACCATTCAAAATATCGTTTGGGCAAATTAAATTTTCGAAACTGTTTAAATGCAATAAAAATGCCTTTTCTTAAATAATTATCAACTTTAAAACTATAACTCCAAATTCGACAAATAATATGTCTAAATAGATCAGCGCGACGAGCCCGTTCCAACTATGCATTCCATGTTCTGAATTGCAGCATGCATCATATAAATATAAAGTATACAACAACTTATTTGAGAGTAAAACATGACTAAAACTCAATAAAATGCTTTATTCTTGTACCCCACACCTCACCCATGCCATGCTACATTATTGCCATGTAAATTGTGCATCATTCATCAAGGAATGCTTGTTTGCTTGTCGCATTTTAATTCATATGCTTGTGCACTTTATTTATGTTGGCCCTTGTTTGTTTGGTTCTTCTTCGAATAGACGCCGAGCAGGGAAAATACCAGGAATCCCAGGAGTACTACCTAGATCCGTCTCCCGCTTCAACTGAGCCGCCAGGCAAGCACTACCACATGCTTGCATACATATAGTACCTATTGCCTCTATCTTATTCTTGCATCATTGAGTCGAGATTGCATTAAATTGAATCCCAAGTACTGCATAGCCTTTACTTTTAAACCCCACCGAAGCTTGTTCCTCCATCCCATGAGCCATTACTACAGGAGTTGTTTGAGCCATGCGAGCCGTAGAACAACATGTGTAGGGTGTGTGAGTGTCTGATGGATAACGAGGTACCTAAACAAATTAACTTGAGTAGTAATGGGATAACTAATGAAAGAGGCGCCGGTGAGCAATATCTGTTATTTTCGTTTTTCATGCTCACTTATATCTCGTAGGACCCCGAGTACTTGATTCCTGTTCCTTGACTATTTGCACTATCCACATCCGGGAGGCCGTGGACCCACCTGAGCCAGAGCTTGATTCATTTCTATTTCTTGGGGCCACAGTAGTTTGGGGCTTTATTACTATCCTGTACTTATGCCATGCTTTAATGCTTTATTTAAGATTGTGCGAGGAGCACCTGTACTATTTAAGAATGCGGAATGTTTTCGCGGTATCGACAAGCCCAGTCACATTTTCGGGTTCCCAGTCGTTTACAGCCATTGTCGTAAACCCTGGGTCCGTCTCGGAGCCGGCCAACTTCGTTGCGGGTAGCTTATTGGGGTGGCCCCCTGAAATATTTCTGAATCCTGTGATCGCTTTGTCATGAATGCCTCGTTGGGTTTTGATTTAGTTTTTCCGAGGTTGATTGAGTGTGTGTTGCTATTTTTGCACCCCTACAGGGTAAATCTTTCTGAAAGCCGTGTCCGCGGTTATGGACGACTTGGAGCACAGTTTCTCGATCATAGACAAGTATAACTAAAGTACCGCTTTTAATTTGACTAAGTAACTGCCTAGTAAGTAGTGCAATACTCATGGAATGGTTAATAAAACTGCCAACGGATGGGTTGTTCGTCCACTTTCTCGTTGGTAAGCGAGAAGGAGGATGGATCTGTTAATTATACTGTTATAACTGTTGTTACTAATTAATGGACATCTGTCTATCATTGGTTAGGCGGATGGTTAGCAAGTATCTATAGACTTGATAGTTATTATCTTTTGCTGCAATTGTGTCACCCCAGGTATATGTCCCCTTTAGAGGCATAAAGACTTGCTTAGTACCCCTAGGGTCTCACACGATAATTTGTTTGATTCAGATGAACAGGTGTATGCGCAAGATGGATACTGGGTGGAGGAGACAGATGATGTTGGCAACGATCACTCGGTGTAGAGATTCCGGGGATGGGGATCCGCGAGATCTGTGGGCAGGATGTGTTTATTTATGTGGCATCTTATGCCGATTTTCTTCTTATCCGTACTCGGATCTTGTTTTCCGCTTCCGCCTGATACTCTGATGTTTGATGTATGAGGAGCTATCCTAAACTATTATCTCTATCTAGGATATTTGGATCTTGCTGTATGGCGTTGCAATATTTCTATTTCTTTTAGATGGTATGGCTCTGAGAACAGTTGTATGGTGGCTTGCATACATACTCACTTGTGTATGTAGTTGATCCCTTCAGCTGCCACGCTTCGTTCTTGTCCCGATGTTCTGAAAGTGGTTAGGACGGCCGACGGGTCTACCTGTGGGTGGCCCATGGGCCCCCACCGTACTATTTTAACCACTTTCGCTCATCCAGGCATGCAACTTAGAGCGTAGTGTCCGAGGTAGTTACATCGATGACGACGAGCTCGGGGAGGCTCAGAATCGACGGGTTCGGTGAAGGAAAAGTGCTCGCGTGAGGACGACCGAGAGGAACCTCGTCACAACTTGATGGCACCACCTAGGGAGCTGTTCATGGGACAGAAAAAGGAGGGGATTAGAGGTAGGAGTGTGTGGGTGTTCCATTTTAGGGACATGCAGGGGAGGAGAGACAGAGGGGCGGGAGCTACGCTCAGTTTTGGGGCCAGGCCGAAGCTTGCTCTTCTCTCTCTCGGACATGATAGGACAGGGGAGAGGGAGAGGAAGCTCTAGGGAGGTGAGGGGGTGTGGGAGGGAGCAAATGAGGGCAAAGGGAGGTGCTGGGGTGTCCTGGGGGGTATTTAACCCGGGGGAGTGGGATTCATGGCGGACCAAGACCATGGAGGGCTTGGGGAGGATGCTGGCAGGGGATTAGCCAAGAGGGGTGGTGCTGGGTGGTGTGTGGGGAGAAGTGGGGATTGTCGGGCAATAAATTACCAAGATATGTAAGATATGCCATCTATCTCTTTCTCTCTTTACAAGAGCAAGGGACAAGGGGAGGGCAGCTGCTATAGTGTATCTCGACCAGGGGTGGTGTGATTTCTGTGGAGGAGCGGTTTACATGGTTTGATGAGATTTGTTTTGTTCTAGCTCAATTATTTGGTTAGTTTGCCAAATTTGACCATGAGGATGCTTATAAAGAAAACCCAACAATATGACTTGGGTGAGAAGGGCCAAGAGTTCTAGTAGATAGATGAGGTCAAGATACCTCTCTGGAAATTTTCTTGGAATTTTCTGAGTATAAGGGATGCTCATTATACCAATGGTTCAAAAACTTCTGAAGTTGTATTTAGAAGTTGATTTAATATTTTTGAATTGGAGAAGGTGAGTTTTTTATTTGAGATGGTCCCAATTATAAATACAAACATTGGAGAATTTTCCAATATTTATTGAATAGTATAACTACTTAATATATTTATTTTCTTGTTTCTGCCATTTGAGAAAATGGGCAAAAAGAATTATTAAAACTCTTCAAAAATATTTATTTCTGAAGTGGGATGATAGGGTATGATAAATAGGCCTCAGATGTGCCTTAAGTTGGGGCTGTGTTTTGGAGAAAAGCGACCTTTCCTTTATTGAGGTAGTTTTGAGATTTTTGTAAAAGAAAGAATTTAATTGTTTTTGGGCCATAATAATTATGGATAATGTTTGATAAATTTTTATATTCAAGGTAGATTATGTCCACATGTTGTATCTACCGTATGCAACCTTGGGTTTTGGAAATTCAACTTGATTTGGGGAAGAAAACAAGGTATAAAGGATCTTGGGCAAGGTTATTTGATTGCCTGCAAAATCTTGTTGGATCTTGGAGATCAGATCTCCCCTTAGGGCATGGAATATACGGATGGATAGACTAAGTGATGTATATTACAATCATACAAATAGTTGGTACAAAGAAGGTAGGATGAAGGTGTGAGCTTCTTCCAAAGTAGGCTAGTTGATAAGATTTGCAGAATTCATTATTTTCTTGCCTGCAAATCCATCAAGAACAAGTGGGTTAGAGGATGGTCTAGCCAAGGGAAAGAGTGGTCCTTTGTAGTCCTTATTATGGTGTAAAAGATGGTTCAAGTGTATTACCAAATTTTCACAAGGGTTGAGAAAGAGAGGCAGTAAAAGAAGTGATGTTGAAACACCTTCCAGACTTAGTCAAATTTGGCAGATTTAGGGTTTTTGACCAGAATATGAGTGGGGATGTTTTGATGTATTGCAAGGTATAAAAGCATCATAAAGTGGATGATGTTGACGTGTAGATTAAGTAGAATAGACCCATGCTTGATATTTCTCTTCATTGACTTAGAAACTTCTAGAATGAATAACTACAGAAGTGATCCAGTTAAGGGTTTTACATAATCACCTAGTGGCTATAGATTAGATCTAGCTTGTTTAACTTTCTTAGGGTTGCCACTCTTAGATTACCTAGATGCTATATGATGAGCCCTAGAGTAGCTCATGATACCCCTAAGCAAACAAGTCAAACAGTAGAACAAGGCAAATCATCAAATAGTAGATCAAGGCAATTCATCTTTAACTAGTAACTCAAGCTATTAGCACCAAGCCTATCTTGAGGTAAGGATGGGTATTTTGAATAGGTTGGAGTTTGAACAAGGTAAGGTCCATCTACCATGAGTAGAGTTCAAAAGATTTATAAAAAGGTTTTGGAAAACCTAGAGGTAAGAGTATTTTGAAGGTTCTGTCTTGAAAACATAAGGAGATTATATCTTATAGATCTCCATAATTTTGACAATGGAAGCTACTAAAAAGGTTTTAGGGTTGCAAGGTATCTTGGCTCAGGTTTTTGAAATGACAGAACATTTGAGAATATGAAACATAAGCCAAGACAGTTTTTGTTAAATAGCTTTTGTCAACTGGGTTGAGGTAAGGAGTATATCATCTGTTGCACATTCAAAGGCATAAGCATAGAGAAGCAATCAAGAAACATTGCATCAATCAACAAGAAAAAGTTTTTGTTCCCCCTGATTTTTTCATTCTAGACAACTAATTAGGGTTGCTGAAATTGGGATGTTATAGACCTTTCCCCCTTAAAAGAATCTCGTCCTGAGATTCGGGAGATTAAGGTTAGGGGATTTGTGTTGGAGTTAGTACCATGTGTTTCTCGCGTACTAACTTGTTGGCTTTGTCTTTGAACAAGGTCACTACGTCGGTGAGGTTGAACTTCAATCGTCTTGGATGCACAAGTGTTGAGCGGCTTCAATCGAGATTGTGAGGAGTGATCTTCCTTCTGTAAGGATTTACGACATCTCTCTTAAGGGATTATCGTATCCTAGTTTACGTCTTTGGGTCTAACTGCTGAGAATGCTTCTTGTAGAGGGTTATTCTACTTTGTGGGAAATACACAGTCTTTCCCCATTAGGGTTAAACTAGGGTGGCTTGGAGTTAAAGCAGTCCTTCCTTCTTGGAGTCGTCAGATGATGTTAGGTGGATATCGCAATCTTCTGCCCAGAGTTGAAACCTTCCGATGACGTCTGCAAACTAGGTGTTATGAGGCTTATGTACTACTTTTATTCATACTTAGCCTATTGGAGTAGTTGCATTAGTGGATTGTCCAAACAGTTTAGAACAAACGGGGTTAGTGAATCTGCGGTCCTTTAGGCTGATCTTCAGCTGAAGTAGCAGAGGGGCTTCGTAAATCTTCAGTGATTTCCTCATCTGGTGACTTAGGAATTGATGCTTGGCGGAAGACGTCAGATCTAGTACTTTTTCTGGAGTATCTTTTGGTAGACA
Organism: Avena insularis; assembly: GCA_023614405.1. NCBI lineage: Eukaryota > Viridiplantae > Streptophyta > Magnoliopsida > Poales > Poaceae > Avena > Avena insularis. Next base: position 273,284,225 of record CM042684.1, on the reverse strand, counting down.
GTCTTCGGGATTTGAGTTGGAAAGACGTAGTCTTTCCACCTTAGAGATTCACTAAGGTCTTTCGAGAATGGTGAAGACCTTCCATCTTGAAGTGCTGGCGTGATGGTAAAGATGGTTGTATTTATGTGGGTTTTAAGTTCAGGTCTTGGAGTGACATCCTAATGCTCAACCCTGGTCGGGACGGTTTCCTAATAAAACTTAATGGAGTTAGCTCTAGGCAGGTTAGCAGTTAATGATGCTTCTTGCTAGTCTTCAGTCAAAGTAGAGACATCCAACTTCAGGGGAGTTGTCTTCACGCATCTGGGTCTTTAGGAGTTAAAGGTATTCTAGCTTCTAGGGAGGAACTTCCCGTTAATTTCGGTAGGGTTGACTAAAATAGTTAGTATCCTGAGGTGATCGGAATCTCTAATATACCAAAGGTCAGTAGAGTCAGGTCTTCACTTCTTGTCTTTGTTATCCCATCCTGTGGCTTCTTGTGGATCATGTGGATCCTTGGGTGGTAGACTTCCAGCTTCAACTAGGTTCTTGTTATAGCTGGAAGATGAGTACTGGAGGGTTGTGTTGTCAACAAGTCTTGAGAGTTGAGTGTGATGAAGTAGGCCATCCTGCTGAGGAGGAATCTTCGAGTTGTTCTAACTTTACGATGTCAAACTTGGGTTTCTGGTGATGCTTTTCCTCTCATATCTCTCGAGGTTAGTATGGGTTCTGGTTATTGACGACTAACCTAGGGGTTTTTCTTGTGTTACTAGGTGGGTTATTGATCCTCGAGTCACATTTTACGGAGGTCAAAGCAAACTAGCACAAACATACAAGGCGAACAGAGCGAGGAGATCGCAATGTACGTGGAAAATAATACACATTGAGCAACATGTGATGCACTTAGGAAAGGAAACACGACCAACTAGGGGGACAAAGGAGTTAACTACTCGTGAGATAGGGGAATCCTGATCTTAGGGTTATTTATCCTAGATATGACGTTACTGAGATCTGGGTCACAATCTTGGGAATGAAGCCTTCGCCATGTCATCAGAAGCTTCTCGATAGTGACGTACTTGATTTCTTCTGGTTATGGGGATTCCGCTTGTAGGGAAATCTTATAGTCTCCTTGTGTTTGCTGGTAGTTGCTTCTCTTGGTCTCATTAGCAATGTCTTCACCAGGTTCATGAGTCTTATTTGTCTTAAATCCGTATGGTTGAAATTCAGACGAGTGTTAGAAGAAACCATTTTTTAAATCCTTTAAATTATAAGAATATAAGGAATAGAACATTTCGAAAAGCTTTTGAGAAATTAGTTTTTGAAAGTTGGTGTTTCCAAAATAGTTTTCCTGTCTAACGACCATGCTAACTAAGGTTCTCTTACAGTCGGGGTGGCTCTAATACCAAGTCTGTGAGGCCCCCAGATTAATCCTCCGAGATTCCATGTTATGAATACACCACGATCCCATGATCAGTTTGTCGTGGCACATAACGGACAAGCATCAAAGTAAACATCCATTAATTACACGTATACAAGTCATACCTTAATTTTCCATTATGGCTACATTAACATTATCAACAGAACTTCATCGAGCATGGAGCCCGAGCCATGCCTTAACCTACAGGCAACTGACTGGGAGAACGTCCTAGATCGCATAGTCGTCAACTTCATCTTCTTCTTGATATATGACCAGGTTAATAGCCAGGGACAATGACAGTGAGTACTTTGAATGTACTTGCAAACCACCTTAAGATAAAAGTAATAATAACAACAGGATATGCAGTATGGCTGTGGTAGTAGGAGGGCTCCAAGAGAGGTTCTTTTCTCAGATAGTTTGTCTTGTAGATATAGCATCTACATATCTTTGTTGAAAACTTTTCTAAAACATTTTTGAAACCTTTTTTGAAAAAAAGGGTTGGAAAACACTAGGATTGGGTCACCCATTCGTTTCTTCCTTCCGGTCATCCCATGACCATACTCCTCTCCTTCCTTTCCGACCATCCCCTGGTTAAAACATGTATCCTTTCCGACCATCCCATGGTCAAATCATTTCCAAAGCCATTGCTTTTTCAAAATCCTTTTTGAAAACAAAACCAGCACCACTCTACAACAACCTTCCCAACCATCCATGACCGTGGACACGGCTATTCGAATAGATTTAAACTCTGCAGAGGTTGTACACTTTACCCACACCATCTGGGTACCCTACCCTGATCTACACCGATCGTGGGTCGAGTAACCGATCAAGAATCTCTGGATGCCCACTCCAATATAAGTGCCTACCCTATGAGTGTTGTTTTCCCTCAACACCAGGACGCCCTATATAGTTCCCAAGCAAAACGGAGTGCTTTTTGCACTACACAAAGTGTGCGCTTTCAATGAGGGGTTCATAGTAACGCGTGGAAGCCCGTAGACCCTTCGTTCCTTCTCCAGGTCGTTGTCTCACATGGAGCTTTATAGGAGAAGGCCCACCCTCCAGGATTTTTAAATCCCCTGTAGTAGTTGTAGGCAGCTTATACCAGAGTAAACAAACATCAAGCCTAGCCCTGTCCCATTCCAGAGTAATGTGGTTGCACAGGTTAATTGTTCTAGCAAAACTGCAAAGAACCGGGTGCATTTTTGTAAACCTTTTTCCTCCATCTTTCCTTTAGCATTTTTGTAAAACAAAAACCTTTTTATTTTCTCAAACTTCTCTTGGTAGGTCAAACCTCACCAAGGTTTTGCCATAAACATTTTGTAACACTTTTTCGCGGGTCTTCCCATCCTCTAGTTTTTCTTCGGCTAAAATGGGGTCTCCAAAGGGGTATGGTGTTATACATCATCTACCATTCTAGGGACAAGTAGGTGCTGTGAAGGGGGTGGTACTTAATTGTACAAAAGTGTAATTGTTTGGAGGAGCCAATCCACTACCAGATATAGCTCAACATATATTAAACAATGCAGTTTCATAAATAGTATATAAAACACGCATAAGTAAGATAGTAGGACAAGTCTTATGAGAAAAAAGGTGGCTTGCCTGAGATCAGTAAGCTGGAAATATATGTCCCTGGACTTCTTCTTAGAATACCATGAAAACCAAATATAATAATCATCTTCTTCTAGTCTCCAATATAATCACATATATCATCGTTATAGATCACATGCAAGCAAACAAAGGGCACAATCAACACAGGGCATACAATCACCAATACCATACAACAAACAAACATACCACACATTATTCAATTTAGTACGTTTTGATAGGTTGAGATTATAGCCTTTGGAAATACTTTACTTGCCTTTGTGCTTTTGCCTTTGTGATTTATTTGTCAAATACCACCTAATGAAGGGGTTTTGACTAAGGCTTGGGTTTGGGTGATATCAAAGTGCATTAATGATATAATCAGATAGATATTGGAATAACAAGGCCAACAAAAGTGTTTTCATGATTTTATCAATTTCCTATATTTAGTTATGATTTTTCTAGTGAAAAAGCCTCTAGTTTAGGTGAATAAATCACCAGAAAAGATATGGAGCTCATATAAAATTTTCCTCAGAGGTTTTGATAGACTTTGGTGTTTAAGATTTTTGAGAGTTGGATTCATCTCAAAATAATTAGCAGAATGCCCTCAGGAAAATCCACATGATGGTTAAATTGTCTTTCTGACCAGATTAAATCTATAGATGATTTTGATATTCTTCAACATACACATGATGGGTATTTGAAGTATCTTTCTGTAGGAATTGGAATCACCCAATTTGGATTTGTAAAACTTTTGTAGTGATGTTGCTACTTGAACAACCATAGGGAGAGATGATTAATTCACCAAAATTAAACAGAGCCTCAATAAAATTTTATCTCCTGGATATTGATAGACTTTAGTGTACCACATCGCAGAGAGTTGGAATCACCTCAAAACATATTATAGTGTGGCTTAAGGAATTTTCTAAAGTAAGATTTGGGTGGATTTTGTCGTTTTTGCTATAGTGGAAATATAGCTCCCCTTGATGGGATATTAATACCAGTGGATAGCCATTCCCAATATCTTCGAGAGGAAGTTGGGTTTACCATTTTTGGAGGTGTAGATCTCCTTAGGGAATTTATCTTCTGATTTAGATATTTATTAGAAGTTTTATAGCCAATATATAATGAAAATTTATGTTGGCAAGATTCTTGCTCTGCATGCTGCACAAAACATGTGGCAATACATGGAAATTTAGATCTGGACAGAATTGGGTGTTTTCCATTTTTTATTCCAATTTAAACTAAACGTCCTTTGAACAGATCTAGAAATGTATATATAATAAAAAAAGAAAAAGGGAAAGGAGCTACTGGGCCGAATTAGACTAGATCCCACAGCAGTGCTCACAGGCCGGCCCAGCATCACGCGCCGAGGCATGGGAGGAGCATTCTAAAACCGTCGAGCGGGGCCCAATTGTCAGCAGGGGGGCGTGAAGGGGTAAGGAGCAACCTCAGCCCTCCGATTAGAAGTGGATCAAGGGCTAGGACATCGTCGTCCTTCCCTCACTGGCAGTGCTGAGAAGAAACCCTAGCGGCATGCTGGAGAAGGATGGGGAGCTCACTAGGAGGTTCAGGAGGCGCATGAGAGGGTCTCGGGTGACGCAGTCGATGACGACGAGCTCGGGGAGGGTTGGCATCGACGGTTTCGGTGACAGAAAAGCGCTTGCGTGAGGACGACCGAGAGGAACCTCGTCGGAGCTTGGTGGAGCCACCGGGGGAGTTGTTCCTAGGACAGAAAAAATGAGGGGATTGGAGGCAGGAGTGTGTGGGTGTTCCATTTCAGTGAAATGCAGGGGAGGAGAGGCAGAGGGGAGGGAGCTACGCTCGGTTGTGGGGCAAGTCTGAAGCTTGCTCTACTCTCTCTCTCGGGCATGATAGGACAGGGGAGAGGGAGAGGCAGCTCTAGGGAGGTGAGGGGGAATGGGAGGGAGCAAATGAGGGCAAAGGGAGGCGCTAGGGTGTCCTCGTGGTATTTAATCCGGGGGAGTGGGATTCATGGTGGACCAAGACCATGGAGGGCTTGGGGGAGGATGCTAGCAGGGGATTGGCCAAGAGGGGTGGTGTTGGGTGGTGTGTGGGGCCTGGGAACGACCAGAGAGGGGCATGGGAGAAGTGGGGGTTGTTGGGCAATAAATTACCAAGATATGGAAGATATGACATCTATCTCTTTCTCTCTTTCCAAGAGCAAGGGACAAGGGGAGGGAATCTGCTACAATGTATCTCGACCAAGGGTGGTGTGATTGTCGTGGAGGAGCGGTTTACAAGGTTTGATGAGATTTGTTTTGTTCTATCTCAATTATTTGGTTAGTTTGCCAAATTTGACCATGAGGATGCTTATAAAGAAAACCCAACAATATGACTTGGGTGAGAAGGGCCAAGAGTTCTAGTAGATAGATGAGGTCAAGATACCTCTCTGGAAATTTTCTTGGAATTTTCTGAGTATAAGGGATGCTCATTATACCAATGGTTCAAAAAGTGCTAAAGTGGTATTTAGAAGTTGATTTCATATTTTTAAATTGGACAAGGTGAGTTTTTGATTTGAGATGGTCCCAATTATGAATACAAACATTGGAGAATTTTTCCAAGATTTATTGAATAGTATAACTATTTAATATATTTATTTTCTTGTTTCTGCCATTTGAGAAAATGGGCAAAAAGAATTATTAATACTCTTCAAAAATATTTATTTCTGAAGTGGGAGGATAGGGTATAATAAATAGGCCTTATACGTGCCTTAAGTTGGGGCTGTGTTTTGGAGAAAAGCGATCTTTCCTTTATTGAGGTAGTTTTGAGATTTTTGTAAAAGAAAGGATTTAATTGTTTTTGGGCCATAATAATTATGGATAATGTTTGATAATTTTTTATATTCAAGGTAGATTATGTCCACATGTTGTATCTACCGTATGCAACCTTGTGTTTTGGAAATTCAACTTGATTTGGGGAAGAAAACAAGGTATAAAGGATCTTGGGCAAGGTTGTTTTATTGCCTGCAAAATCTTGTTGGATCTTGGAGATCAGATCTCCCCTTGGGGCATGGAATATACGGATGGATAGACCAAGTGATTTATATTACAATCATACAAATAGTTTGTCCAAAGAAGGTAGGAAGAAGGTGTGAGCTTCTTCCAAAGTAGGCTAGTTGATAAGATTTGCAGAATTCATTATTTTCTTGCCTGCAAAACCATCAGGAACAAGTGGGTTGGAGGATGGTCTAGCCAAGGGAAAGAGTGGGACTTTGTAGTCCTTATGATGGTGTAAAAGATGGTTCAAGTGTATTACCAAATTTTCATAAGGGTTGAGAAAGAGAGGCATTAAAAGAAGTGAGTTGAAACACCTTCCAGACTTAGTCAAATTTGGCAGATTTAGTGTTTTTGACTAGAATATGAGTGGGGATGTTTTTGATGGGTTGCGAGGTATCAAAGAATCATAAAGTGTATGATGTTGAAGTGTAGATTAAGTAGAATAGATCCATGCTTGATATTGCTCTTCATTGACTTGGAAACTTCTAGAATGAATAACTACAGAAGTGATCCGGTTAAGGGTTTTACATGATCACCTAGTGGCTATAGATTAGATCTAGCTTGTTTAACTTTCTTAGGGTTTCCACTCTTGGATTACCTAGATGCTAGATGATGAGCCCTAGAGTCGCTCATACTATCCCTAAGCAACCAAGTCAAACAGTAGAACAAGGCAAATCATCAGATAGCAGATCAAGGCAATTCATCTTTAACAAGTAACTCAGGATATTACTAGAGTTACCACCAAGCCTAGCTTGAGGTAAGGATGGGTATTTTGAATAGGTTGGAGTTTGAACAAGGTTAGGTCCTTGGTACATCTACCAAGAGTAGAGTTCAAAATATTTATAAAAAGTTTTTGGAAAACCTAGAGGTCAGTGTATTTTGAAGGTTCTGTCTTGAAAACATAAGGATATTATATCTTATAGATCTCCATAATTTTGACAATGGAAGCTACTAAAAAGGTTTTAGGGTTGCAAGGCATCTTGGCTCAGGTTTTTGAAATGCCAGAATATTTGAGATTATGAAACATAAGCCAAGATAGGTTTTGTTAAATTGCTTTTGTCTACTAGGGTTGAGGTAAGGAGTATATCATCTGTTGCACATTCAGAGGCATAAGCATAGACAAGCAGGAGCAATGTACCAACGATGCATGCATAAATGTTTACATGATCAAATAGGTCGGAATGTGCAAGTTTATGTGGACGATGTGGTGATAAAAAACAAGGAAAGAAAAATGCTCCTTGAGGATATCTGACAAATGTTCGTGAACCTAAGAAGGTTCCAGATGAAGCTTAACCCAGAAAAATGTACCTTCGGTGTGCCGGCAGGAAAATTACTCTGTTTCCTTGTTTCCAGCCGAGGTATTGAAATTAACCCCATGAAAATCTGAGCAATAGAGAAAATGGAACTACCGAAGTGCCTTAACGATGTGCAGAAGTTCACTGGTTGTCTGGCATCGTTGAGTCGGTTTGTAAGTCGGCTGGGAGAGAAGGCATTGCCCCTCTACTAGTTAATGAAAGATGCAGATAAATTTATATGTACACCGCAAGCTGATAGCGTGTTCCGAGAGTTAAAAAATATGTTGTCCTCCGCACCAATACTAGCTGTGCCACTACCCAAGGAGCCAATGTTGCTCTATATAGCCGCGACCAATCGAGTCGTAAGTGCAGTAATAGTAGTGGAACACGATGAGGAAGGAAAGTTGGTGTAAAGGTTGGTGTATTATTTGAGCGAGGTACTGTCTGCTTCAAAACAGAATTACCCTCAATATCAGAAGATGGCGAATGGTGTATATATGTCGGCTAAGAAACTCAAACACTACATTGAGGAACATCCCATCAAGGTGTTGTGTGAAGCACCCATATCCAAAATTATGGGATGCTAGCGGCCGAATTGAAAAATGGGCAATTGAATTAGCGGTGCGCACGCACCACAATTTGATAGAAGGGATGCAATCAAGTCACAAGCAGTGGCGGATTTCTTTGTGGTTTAGGCTGAAATGCAATACGAACCACCTCTGCCAGAATCAAATTATTGGCGAATGCACTTTGACAGATCAAAGCTAAAGGGAGGACTAGGAGCTAGGGTAGTGCTTATCTCGCCCAAGAAAGACAAGTTGAAATATGTCCTCTAGATCCATTTTAGCACGTCAAACAATGTCACCGAGTATGAATCACTTGTGCATGGACTCAAAGTAGCAAAGGAGGTAGGCATACGTCGGATATTGTGTTTCGGTGATTCGGATTTGGTGTTACAGCAAGTGTCTGGCAACTGGGATGTTCTGGACGCAAACATGGCACTTTACAGATTTTACGTCCAGAAGATAAGTGGTTTCTTTGAGGGGTGTGAATTCCATCACGTACCTCGGATTGAAAATGAGGCAGCTGATGTATTATCCAAGTTGGGGTCATCTTGGCAGCCAATCCCGCCAGGCATCGCATCGGAACTTTTGAGAAAACCATCTATTACACCATCACCAGAATCCGAATCAATTTATATCCCGGCCCTATCCGGATCAGAAGCTACGCCTATGGAAATAGACTGGGGAAGCACATCAGCAAACCCGGGGACTACTTCAGCAGACACAGGGACTGCCTCGCGTAACCCGGGGACTGTTCAGCTTAGTCCAGATGGAGTTATGTCACTAGATGCGATGGAAGCTGACAAGGAGCCTTTCCCCATCCGAGCTATACCTGAATGGGTAAAGCCGATATTTGAATTCCTAAAGGAGGGAACTTTTCCAGATGATGAGTACTATCAAGGCAAGTCTATAGAAGAGCAAAGACATACACTATCATAAACGCCGAGCTATACAAAAGAAGTGTAACCACTGTGCTGCAACGATGCATAGACCCGCAAGAAGGGCTTGACATACTCCGAGATATCCATCAAGGGGAATGTGGTCATCATGCATCCTCCAGAGCATTAGTGGAAAAAGCTTTCTGACATGGATTTTATTGGCCAAGTGACCTGGAACAAGCAGAGCATCTGGTGAGAAAATGCAATGGATGTCAGAGATACGCCACAAAAACCCATATGCTAATGTTGGAACTCAAAACCATCCCCATTACCTGGCCATTTGCTATGTGGTGCCTAGATATCGTCGAACCATTTAAGTCGGCAAAGGGGAGGTATGACTCACATCTTGGTCATGGTGGACAAGTTTACCAAATGGATTGAAGTTAAGCCAATCAGGAAATGTGATGGGGCAACAACAGTAACATTCCTCCAAGATATAATCTCGAGATATGGTTATCATCATAGTATCATAACTGATAATGGCACAAATTTTGCGGAAGGAGCATTTGCAAGGTTCTGCCGAGAAAAGAAGATCCTGCTAGATGTTGCCTCTGTAGCCCACCCTACATCAAACGGGCAAATGGAAAGATCCAACAGACTAGTATTGTCTAGGATGAAACCTTGGCTCATTGAGCCACTGCAAATATCAGCGGGGTTCTGGATAGAAGAACTACCAGCAGTACTGTGGAATTTAAGAACAACTCTAAATCGATCAATGGGATATACGCCATTTTTCTGGTATATGGGGCAGAAGATGTACTACCAACCGATATAGAGCATGATTCGCCAAGAGTCACCCAATACACAGAAGCAGAAATGCATGAAGCATGGTAAAATGATGTTGATCTGCTGGAAGAAGCGAGAGAACTGGCCTTGTCCAGATCCGCCATATATCAGCAAATCCTCCGATGCTTCCAATAGCCGGAAAGTAACCCCCCGAGTCTTCCGGGAAGGTGACCTCGTACTTCAGCTGGTGCAATGCACTGCTAGCATGCATAAGCTATCCCCTCCATGGGAAGGACCTTTCATTGTAAGCAAAGCTCTGCACAATGATTCCTATTATCTTATTGATGCATAACCACAGGAGAAGAACAAGGCGGACATGTCTAGAGAGGAATCTAAACATCCGTGGAATGTAGCTCTACTTTGTCCATTTTACACCTGACAAAGAGGTAAATGTATCTGAGTTACTCATATGTCGGTATGTATGTCGGCAATGAACTTATTAATGAAACTTCGGCACCCCTAGCAGAAACACGAGAACTACCTCGATAATTGTCTTTCTTCTATTTATTTTTTATATGTTAGCTGGCTTAAGTTGCTTATACCTTAGACGGATTAGTAGTGTGAAAGCACCAAAAACCTAACTCTTCGACTTTGTTATTGTCCAACGAGAATTGGCTTCATGGCAAGCAAGAGAACAAGTTTGGAATCGCAAAGCACATAAAAAACGACTAAGGAAAGGAAAGTAATCAAGCCAACATTCGTTATTCGGACTAACCCTGTATTTACTTTATCTATATTACGTCGCATTATTTTGAGCTAATCTCAAAGTTTCAAGTATCGTTAAGTCAACTTTTTGAACCTCAGACTCGTAAGTCAAAAACCAAATCAAGGTAGACGCGAGCCGAGTCATAAAATTGGAGGAACAAGAAAAGGAAACTCGAGGACTTCGCCCACGCTAATCCGGCATTTAAAACTTAGTGGCAAAATGAAACTGATTGTAGAAGAACAAACCATTTTGCATAGATACAATTCCACCCGGCATACCGGGGATCTGACGAATATCATCAAGTGTTTATAAGCTTAGAGAGCAGCAGCTAGAGCCGAATCATCGGTTGAGGGAGGAGGTACTTCGGCATCAGTAGGCGGGGAACTACTCCAGGCCTCATCTTCGGGGTTAGCCTCTTCATCCTCCAGGTCTTTAGCATCATCGCCAAGCTTGGAGGATTCCTCCTCGTCCTCTTCACCTTCAGCACCCTCAAAAACATAGTCTTCATCAACTGCATCGAGGTAGCTTGGACCCTCGCTCTAGCTATGGCAGAAGGCATATTGGATAAGCTTGTTGGCATAGGCCTTGCGTTGAGCGATGCACTTTGCATCATTGGACCATTTAGATCTAGTGCGCAGGCGATCAAGCAAGCCAAGGTCTAGCTCTTCATACCAAGAGAGAACGAAATTCAGCGTCGTGCAGCAGATTCCCGCCACAGGTGCACCTGGGTCTCACACTCCATCTGTTTTGCAATAAAAGCAGTGCCATAGGGCGTTGAACATCCGAACTGCTGCCGAGATAATGTTTGCACCATAGTTCTTCATAATTTTAATGCGGGCAGCGAGGCTCACCAATAGATCCTCCATGTCGTAAGGAATAGACCCAGCAGCAAGACCAATTGGAATACCCCGTCGTAGGCAAGACGTAGCCACAGCAGCAGAAGCAAGAGAGTCACTTTCTGGGAACTTGCCTGTGAGCAAAACAGAAAGTATCAATAAGGAAAAGCACATGACCCGGAGAAACAAACGTCAGAGGAAGGAAAACTACTCACGAGTGATGTGGCTGAGAATCCGAGTTAGCTCGTTATGCACATCTGCATTTCTGGCCTGGAGGTACTCGTATTCGGAGGTCACCGACTTAAGTTTTATGTCGGTTTCCTGCAGCAATTTATTGTCCTTAGAGATGTGGGTTTTCAGGCGCTCTTTCTCCTCGGAGAACTCCTGGTCGGCCTTGTCCAACTCGGATTTATGCAGATCATTCAGCTTTAGGATTTTGGTGCTTAGCCGAGTAATCTCCATGTCCTTGAGGCGCAGTTGAGCAATTTCATCATCCTTCTTCTTCAGCTCGGCCTGGTGCTTCCGTGTTTGCTCGAGAAAGTGAAGCATCATGTCAGGGATGGGCACGCTATCTTCAAGTGTAACTACAATAGTGAGTTGACCTGACAGAGCTGAGGTATCAATATCTGTCGAGTCAAGAAAAGAGCATGCAAGGGCTAAGGGAACAAGATAGGTTACCTTGGATCTTAGCCAAATTCTTGCGCATAATAACATTCTCAGCCTCGGCCTCGGCTATGCAATCTGGATAATAATTTAATACGGACAGCAAGTAACTCGAAGAAACGAAAATGCGAAGGTCTTAAGCAAAGAGGTCTACGTTTCTTCTGGTGATCAACCAACAACTTACCGTATCTAGCACGAAGATCTTTGTATGAGTCCAGCATGTGCTGGAACTCAGTAGTTCTGCGGTTGGTGGTGACCTGAAACAAGCCAATGTTAGAGCAGAAATAGGTAGAAGGATATTTGAAGTCTATAAGATCTAGGCCAAGTGGAACTTAACCCGACTCTTGGTGTGTGGATATTCGAAGTCTACAAGATCTGGGCCAAGTGGAACTTAATCCGGCTCTAGGTGTGTGCATATTCGAAGTCTACAAAATCCTGGCCAAGTGGAACTTAACCCGGCTCTAGGTGTGTGGATATGCGAAGTCTACAAGATCCGGGCCAAGTGGAACTTAACCCGGCTCTAGGTGTGTGGATATTCAAAGTCTACAAGATCCGGTCCAACTGGAACTTAACATGGCTCTAGGTGTGTGGATATTCGAAGTCTACAAGATCCGGGCCAAGTGGAACTTAACCCGGCTCTAGGTGTGTGGATATTCAAAGTCTATAAGATCCGGGCCAAGTGGAACCTAACCCGTCTCTAAGTGTGTGCATATTTGAAAATACTAAGCACTTACGCTAATTCTCTAGGAGCATCCAACCGAGTAATAAATTACTCCCTCGGAGGCTCAGGGACTAGTGGGTATATCTATAAGTGTTTGAGTAGATAAAAGGCATAGCAGAAAAGGGATTACCTCCATCAACCGGTCGGCATGGGAGATGGCCTTGGTAGCAGAGTTCATCTGAGTGCTAAACTCCGTTAGACCAAACTTCTCCGGCAGATCGTCCTGCGGGTTGACAAATTCGGCATCATTCCAATTATTGACGTACTCAATGAGCACCGGGCCGTAACTCTCCCCGCTGGCTGACTAGGTCGTCACCAGGCCCTTGGCATGGGCCTCAGGCCTCACGGACTGAGCAACAACTGGACTAGTATGCAAGGTCAGTTGCTTGCTGCTCTCAGATCCGGCAGCAGGAGGGCCGGAAGTTGAATCCTTGGCTTGCTCGCTGACCTTCTTTCTTTTGCCAGATGATTTTGGTTGTTACAGAAGAGCCGAGACTGCCGTCTCGGATTGAGCTTGGGAGGCTGGCTGAAAAATGTCTTTGATAGACATAGTGGATCGGGAAGAAGCAGCCTGGAATTTCTTCTTGGTGGCTAGCTTTTTTGTGGCTAACGTTGTTGCTGTTGTGTTGATGATGTTGTTGCTAGTGTTGCTGCTGGTGTTGTTGGTGCTGGTACAGGTGATGCTGGTGTTGCTGGTGCTATTGATGCTGGTACTGCTGGTATAGGAGAAACTGGAATAGAAGAGGAAGTTGTCTAGGGTGGTGCCGATGAAGCTAGCACCTCGGATGTAGAAGATTCCGGCGGAGCCGGAGAACTGGGTGTGTCCGACATAGTCATATCCCCGGCAGCTCCACTACCCACCGCGTCGATGTTGCCCCCCTCATGGTGAGGTGAGCTCTAATCTGGCGCTGTCGCGGAATCCTCATGGATAGGACTCAGCGGACGAGCATCGTCATCGCGGGGGGAGATGGGCTGCTCCGGATTGGAGAGGCAATGCTGGGGCCACTCTGGGGAATGACCATGGGAGCACTGCACAAACATAAAGCAACAAATCAAAGGGAGAAAGAAAGGCAAGTAAAAGGCAAAAGCAAAAGCGCAAGACCCATAAATGAACAAAGAAAGAAAAGTGACTTACTCATCCGAGGTTGGGGGCTTCCGGGGTTTAGGCGTTCTCCGGACGGTGCTCTTAACCACGGGCTTGGCCAGACCCTTGACCCCGGATTTCTTCTACCTCTTCTTGGGTGGGGGAACCTCCGAAGCTGCGGCCGATGTAGCCGGACGCTTCTAGGAGGGGGCAGAAGCCAAATCATCCATGGCAAGGGGAGGAACCTCGTCGACCTGACCGGCCGGGTTACCTGAAGATTCAGAGGTAACCGGAAACATGTAAGAGATGGCCACCGGATCAAGTACCTCCATAACCTCAACATTCGAGTCATCGTCATCTGGCCAATCCTTTAAATAAGAGGCCTTACCAGATGTCCGCTTGGTGCTGTACAGCATAGGCAACAACCTCTCTGAGTCAGGATCCTCCTCGTTCGGCTCTGCGCGGTCTGCCACCCATTTAAGGGCCGACTCCTTGCCGTCCTCAACTGTCTGTTGTTGAAACAGCTGAGAGCAAAATTACTAATGGTTAAGTTAGGATGATATCCGACATACCACAAGACTTGGAAAAGAATGCCAGGAGAGGAGTATACCTTAGGAGGCAAGTTGGCCCGGGGAAGGGCGCAAGCCCCCACTTCCACGCCTCGGAGAACTCGATCTCTACCTTAAATATGGTCTTAACCCGGCGGAACACCTCAGAGTTGTTAAGCTCAAAGGAGGAGGTCTGGTTGGGGTCAAGGGGGCCACTCAAATGGAAGATCTTGTGGGAGCTCTTCTGAAGGGGGAGACCTGGCTGCGAACAAAGGTGATCATAATGTCCTTGCTACGCAGCTGCAACCCGACAAGCTCCTTGATCCAGCGATCTACCTGGTTTGCCAGTGTAGTAGGTCGGTTAGGGATCTTCTCCCACAAGGAGGTATCCAGGAAAGCCATCTTGAAGGTGAGCAACCAGATCAGATCTTCATCCGAGTTGTTCTAGGCATAGAAGAAGGTCTAGGCCCAGCCTTTGCAAGATTCAAGGCTAGTAACCCGGGGAAAGGCAAATTCTTGTGAGGAGATATTGAAACTCCACCGCACTGGGTCAGGTGTTTATCGGCAGGAGCGAGATGTTTATCTGGGACAACATTTTTCTTGAGACCAAAGAACTTGATTGAAAGTTCTTTGGTAGGCCAGAGGCTGATGTACACTCACTGACGGAGGGGAAAGAGGAAAGAGATGTATTGCATTGGCAGGAAGTTGGTGAGGATGAAATTGATAATTGCAGATGAAATCATGGAAGAAATCACTCATAGGCAAACTAAAGCCGCGCTGGAAGTGGGAGAGCAATAGGGAGAACTCGTCGGGATTTTGAGAGGGAGCTATCTCCTCGGCGGCGAGGCGGCAGGTGATACCCGCAGGGATTCGACGGGTCGCATACAACCAATCAATATCGTCCTGGCAACCGAACGCGCCCGCCCAGGCGCCGCGATCATGAGCCTCATCTTCCTCCTCCACTTGAGCAACAATGCTGGCCTGCTCCTCTGTCATGGCTAGATCAAGCTCTTCAAGGATGTAATTAGAGAAGGAATAGTCAGCGGTGGGGAACTTGGAGCTGTAGGGCCCCGTGATGGAAAGGCTAAGCAGAAGCGGTGGCGCGGTTGTGAAGGAGCAGGGAGACGCGATAGTGGCGGTGCTGTGCTCAAGCAGACGCAGCGGCGGCGTCGGTGTCGTTGTGGAGAAGAAAGGGGCAAAGGGCAGGGGCGCGTGCAAAGTGGGGGAACTTCCCCAAGAGCCACCCATGCCCCCTATTTAACCGCACCTCAGAGCCACGTAGTGGGATCGAGCGCGGCGACACAACCACACGATGTGCCCGTGTATTTTCTAGACCGACCAATCAGCATCGTGCCACACCAAGGACCACAAGGAATAGGGGATCCCATGACGCGATGTTATGATACAGTTAATGAGGGGCTTCCATGATGTGACACACGCAACAGTTATTCCTAACAATCAATTATAGTAACTAGCGCAGTAAACTGGTGCGACCCTTAAAATGAGGCAAAGTGATGATTACCCTCCACGTAGGACGTGGGGAAATGTATGAGAGAAGGAAATATAACTCGGATATGTGGAAAGTGACCCGGCCAACAAGGAGTAACTCAGATTGAGTCAAGGGAATGTCAAACCAATGAGACCGGGTTATAGAATAACTCGGCAAAGAAAGTACAGATCTTGATAATTGGAACCTGTTGTAGCCTTATCGGCTGAACTTGCTAAGATTGCACAATCTTCGGGGACTAATGTTAGGGGGATACCCTCGGGTAGGGTCACGCTAGGGTATAAAGTCCGAGTTAGCCAAGGTACGGCACGGTCAAAGCAAGTGCTGGCCGGTTCTCCTCAAGGCAAGCCAACTTACGGGATAACCCGACTTGGCGGGTATTCACTTAACACTAACCTGACCGACATTAAATGTATGTCAGTTGTACTTGATTTACCATATATGTAGGTACCCTCGTAGCCGGGTTAACCAAGCGTTAGCCGGGCTACCACTTGGCTTCTAAGAGAAGGAAGAAATCTCTCGCTGGTCAAAAGGTGGCCTCTGTCTACTTTAGCATGAGTGATATGTTGCTAACGTATCTATAATTTTTTTATGTTCCATGCTTCTACTTTAGGAGCCTATGGAAGAAGAAATTGCTGAACCTGAAAGCTCATTAGATCAAAAACAGGAGGAGGGTGATGGACAAAAGGAGGAAGAATGGATTAGCTACCCATGCCTACCTTCTAATGAGAGTAACTCTTTATCCCTTACATTATTTGATTGTCCCTCATGCTTATCAAAGGAGGATGAATGTTATGTTCCTATGGATTCTTTTGAAAATCTACTATGGGTAAAACTTGTGATAATAATTATGCTCATGTTATCTATGATAATCCTTTATTAGTGCGTAACTTCGAAATGCATGGTACTAAAGAGCGTTGCTGAGAAAATGTTTATGATAAAGCTCTAGATGATGGTCCTATATTGGTTGATAATAATAATTGTACTACTATTAAAAATGAGATTGGAGGGGTCTTGACCTTATCTTTGAACCCCATACCTCTTGAGAATGATCAGTCACCTTGTTATAAAATTGTTAAAAGTGGGTTTGAAGGTTTTAATCCCGTTATTTTTGAGCTTGATAAAAAATATGTGTTTGTAGATCATGAAAAGCATGCTTTATGTGATAGTTATATTGTTGAGTTTATTCATGAGGCTATTGAAAATTATTATGAGAGAGAAAAATATGGTTGTAGAAGTTTTCATGGTACTGCAACACCTCTCTATGTGCTGAAAATTTTGAAGTTACTCTTGTTTTATCTTCCTATTCCTGTCACTTTGTTCTTTGTGAATTTATTTGCATACAAGATTCCTATGCATAGGAAGTGGGTTAGACTTAAATGTGTTTTAACTTTGCTTCTTGATGCTCTCTTTTACTTCAATTCATATTTCCTATGTGAGCATCTTCTCAAACTATCATGCCTAACTTAAAGGCGTTAAAGAAAAGTACTTCTTTGCAGATAACCCAATAGTTTTCTTGAGTCGTGGAAGTTATTACCTCTGTAATGACCTCTCCTTATCCTTTTTATTTGCTTTTTGTGCCAAGAATAACCTCTAATGAGAGAGAAGTAATGCTTGGGAAAGTTGATGTCCCGAAACAATTTTGTGTGCTTCGCTGTAAAAATTCGTGAAAATCTCTGTACATCGGTTTGAGCTGCAATTTTTTTTCTTCTGCCCCAGGTTGTTATCCAACTTTCGTTAGTTCAACACTTTTCGATTTGAGCAACAGAAGGCCTTAGAAAAAATTGGTTTTTACCTGCAGGTCTGTTTTGACAGATTTCTGCCATTATTTGCATTTGCCTCTTATTCTCTTTCTCTTTGAGTTCTCTTTGATCATTTGAACTTTTTAAAGGAAGTGCTATAGTAGCTTGTGTTTTAATGGAAGTTTTACTTGTGTTGAGACTGAACCAAAAGACTTATTATCTTGAGTACACTAGTGTTGCTAATGAAGATTGTGTGAAGTTTTATATGAGGAAAATTTTGAGGTGTACGAAAAGAATGATGTAATGAGATGATAAATGGACTAAAGCTCAAGATTGGGGATGCCACCCGTGTCACCCCAAGAAATATCAAAGAAGTACAAGCGTCAAATCTTGGGGATACCAAAGGCATCGCCTTCTTCATCAATAAAAATCTCAGGTTTCTTCCAAACACTTCATTTTTATTGTTTCATGCATAGTTGTGTTGTTCTTGGAGCATCTTCGTTTTTGTTTTTGGTTTTCATTTTCTTAGTTTGCTTGAATAAATTGTTTGGACCCCCTCATTCATACATTAGTTTTCATATAAGTTGGTTTGGATTAGAAGAGAGTAGGAAAAGTTCATGCTTAAGTGGTAAAAAGGAGCTTGTTTTTGACTGTGGCCTATACTTTGTCATGTCATGCTTGATATTGTTTTGGATTTATGCTTAGTGATTTTTGCTGTAGCATGACATGTTACAAATAATTGATATTTCTTAATATGCCTTGAAAGAATCATGCGTTCTTTTAGCATATTAAAGCATAATATTGTGGTATTCTCCTTTCATGATTTATTTGGGTTGACTTGGCGCATGCTCACACCATGTTAAGACTATCCCAAGTCACCATAGCCTCTATGATCATTTAGTTTTCGACTTGTAATATCACTTTATGCTTTAAGCATTGTTATTCATGAATCTTTTGTTTGTACCTTTTCATTCTACAACTTAGTTGCTATGTCTTATTGTTAGAACTATATCTTTCATGCCATGTTAAAGTACTATGATCCCAGCTATCAATGTTTTACAAATAATCTGATCAAGATTATGATGGTGCATGACACCTCAAAAATTATTCTTTCTTTTTATCACTTACCTACTCTAGGACGAGTAGGAGTTAAGCTTGGGGATGTTGATATGTTGCTAACGTATCTATAATTTTTGATGTTCCATGCTTGTTTTATATCTACTTTATTATGTTTTGTCCACACTTTGGAGTATTTTTATACACTTTCTGGGACTAACCTATTAACAAGATGCCACAGTGCCAATTGCCTGTTTTCTGTTGTTTTTGGTTCCAGGAAAACCAGAAAATGAATATTCTCGGAATTGGACGGGACAAAAGCCAAAGTCAATATTTCACGAAGGGGAACGCGGAGCCAGAAGACGAGACAGAGAAGGGCCTCAAGGGGGCCACACCCGCAGGCCACGTGGCCAGGCCAAGCCCATGCTTGGAGGGTGCAGCCGCCTTAGGCACCCCCTCTGTCTCCCCTTTATCCTATAAGAAGTCTCTGATACAGAAACCCGCAGGACCCGATCAAACTTCCACGAAAGAGTCTGTAGCGGCTGCCATCTCCATCCCTAGATCGGGAGGGATCTGAAGCTCTTCCCGGCACCCTGCCAGAGGGGAGAATTCACCCTAGAGGCCTTCTTCATACCATGCCTGCCTCCGGTGTGATGCGTGAGTAGTTCATCCCTGGACTATGGGTCCATGTAGTAGTTAGATGGTTGGTTCTTCTCCTTTGTGCTACCATGTTTAGATCTTGTGAGCTCTGTTCATGATCATGATCATCTATTTGTAATCATGCATGTTGTGTTAGTAGGGATCCGATGGATATTGAGATGCTATTTAAGATTGATTATTGATTCTATCATGTCTTTGTTATTTGTGATCTTGCATGCTCTCTGTTGTTAGTAGCTATCTTGGCCAAGTAGATGCTAGCAACTCCAAGTGGGAGTATTTATGCTTGATAATGGGTTCATGCCTCTAGGAATCTGGGGAAGTGACAGAAATCTCTAAGGTACTAGATGTGTTGTTGCTACTAGGGAGAAAATAGCAATCCTTTGTTCATTGAACAATCATATTGTTTACTTTACACACTTTGCTTAATGCAATTATCTATTGCTTGCAACTTAATACTAGAGGGGGTTCAGATGATAACCTGAAGGTGGATTATTAGTCATAGATGTAGTTGGATTACGGTCTATGTATAATGTTGTAATGCCCGATCAAATCTCATATGAGTCAAGATGATTAGTATATGCATGTATGCTTTATCAATGTTTGTCAATTTCCCTGCTGTAATTTCTTCACCCAACATGTCATCTATCTTAAGGAGAATCACCACTAGTAAACAATGGACCCCGGTCCTTTCTTTTACCATCAATCTACAAAGTTATTTACTGTTTTCTGTTTACTTTCTACAAGCAATTACTATCTTCCACACAATATGTTTAATCCTTTGTTTTCAGAAAAACCGGTGAGATTGACAACCTCACTGTAAGTTGGGGGCAAAGTCCTGTGATTGTGTTGTGCAGGATTCCAAGTTGGAAACAACACATTGGAGGTGTTTCCTTGCTCCTACTGGTTCGATAACCTTGGTTTCATAAATGAAGGAAAACATGTTGCTGTACTCATCATACCTTCCTCTTGGGGTTCCCCAACAAGCTCAACATATTTAGTAAGTAGTGAGCAGAGCGAGCAGAGGGAAGGACCAGCGGGGCGTGGCTGACAAAGGTGACACAGGGAAGTGTTGGCTGACGTAGTCCGTGTCTAGTGACGCCAAAAGACGAGGAGCTCATAGAGGGTTACGTCCATAGTCCGGACTAGTCGTTAAAGTGAACAAAGAGGCATCTAGCTTTAACCAAAGTTCATATTCGGGTAATATGCCTCCACGTATGCCCTATCTTTATAACCTGGTTTCCCCTATATAAGGAGGACCAGGGCCTCCTTAGAGGCGGATCGATTATTCTGTCTAGGAGGAACCCTGGAGGATTGTAGTGGGGGGTAAGAGAACTAGTCTCCTATTCACAAACAACTCAAGGATCCCTTGTAATCCACCATTGATAGAGTGAAAATACAAACATATGTGTGTGGAATCACCACACTATCCCTCTTGGATTCCTCTAGTGCACATTGGCCCCATCTTTAGCCTATCCATGGCATCTGCCATGCCACCACCATGACAATCCACATAACCACAAAGACACTCGAGTGGGTGTGGTGATGCAACCTCGGTCACACTAGTGCTCCATGGCATTCCAATGTTGCACTCTGGCATGTTCTAGGGCTTTCTGACCATGGTTTGACATATATTGGAGTCTCATTGCATCTGTTCTTTTTCAAACCACAATGATCCACATGACCACACACTCTCTCAAGTGGGTGTTGTGATGCAACCTCTGTCACATTAGTGCTCCATCGCATTCAAATGTCGCTTTGCATGTGTTCTTTTCCAAACCACAATCATCCACATGACAAGACACACTCAAGTGGGTGTGGTGCTGCAACCTCTATCACGCTGGTGCTCCATCGCATTCCAATGTTGCACTCCAGCATGTTCTAGGGATTTCTAACCATGGTTTGACACATATTGTAGTGTCATGGCATGTGTTCTTTTCCAAACTACAATGATCCACATGACCACAAAGACACTCAAGTGGGTGTGGTGATGCAACCTCTGTCACACTGGTGCTCCATGACATTCCAATGTTGCACTCCAGCATGTTCTAGGGCTTTCTAACCATGGTTTGACACATATTGGAGTGTCATTGCATGTGTTCTTTTCCAAACCACAATGATCCACATGACCACAGACTCACTCATGTGGGTGTTGTGATGCAACCTCTGTTACACTAGTGCTCCATCACATTCCAATGTTGCACTCCAGCATGTTTTGGGGATTTCTGAGCATGGTTTGACACATATTTAAGTGTCATTGCATGTGTTCTTTTCCAAACCACAATTATCCACATGACCACTCACACTCAAGTGGGTGTGGTAATGAAACCTCTGTCACACTAGTGCTCCATCACATTCCAATGTTGCACTCCAGCATGTTCTAGGAATTTCTGACCATAGTTTTACACATATTGGAGTGTCATTGCATGTGTTCTTTTCCAAACCACAATGATCCACATGACCACACACACTCAAGTGGGTGTGGTGATGCAACTTCTACCACACTGGTGCTCCATCGCATTCCAATGTTGTGCTTCAGCATGTTCTAGGGCTTTCTGACCTTGGTTTGTCACATATTGAAGTGGCATTGCATGTGTTCTTTTCCAAACCACAATGATCCACATGACCACACACACTCAAGTGGGTGTGGTGATGCAACCTCTATCACACTGATGCTCCATCCCATTCCAATGTTGCACTCCAGCATGTTCTAGGGCTTTCTGGCCATGGTTTGACACATATTGGAGTGTCATTGCATGTGTTAATTTCCAAACCACACTGATCCACATGACCACAAAGTCACTCAAGTGGGTGTGGTGATGCAACCTCTGTCACACTAGTGCTCCATGGCATTTCAATGTTGTACTCCAGCATGTTCTAGGGCTTTCTGACCATGGTTTGACACATATTTGAGTGGCATTGCATGTGTTCTATTCCAAACCACAATGATCCACATGACCACAAGACACTCAAGGGGCATGGTGATGCAACCTCTGTCACACTGGTGCTCTATGGCATTCCAATGTTGCACTCCAGCATGTTCTAGTCCTTTCTGACCATGGTTTGACACATATTTGAGTGTCATTGCATGTGTTCTTTTCCAAACCACAAGGATCCACATGATCACACACACTCAAGTGTGTGTGGTGATGCAACCTCTATCACAATAGTGCTCCATCGCATTGCAATGTTGCACTCCATCACAGGTTCTAGGGCTTTCTGACCATGGTTTGACACATATTGGAGTGTCATTGCATGTGTTCTTTTCCAAACAACAATGATCCACATGCCCACAAAGACACTCAAGTGGGTGTGGTTATGCAACCACTGTCACACTAGTGCTCCATGGCATTCCAATGTTGCACTCCAGCATGTTCTAGGTCTTTCTGACCATGGTTTGACACATATTGGAGTGACATTGCATGTGTTCTTTTCCAAACCACAATAATCCACATGACCACAGACTCACTCAAGTCGGTGTTGTGATGCAACATTTGTCACACTAGTGCTCCATCGTATTCCAATGTTGCACTCCAGCATGTTCTAGGGCTTTCTGAGCATGGTTTGACACATATTGGAGTGGCATTGCATCTGTTCTTTTCCACACCACAATGATCCACATGACCACTCACACTCAAGTGTGTGTGGTGATGCAACCTCTGTCACACTGGTGCTCCATTGCATTCCAATGTTGCACTCCAGAATTTTCTAGGGCTCTCTGACCGTGGCTTCACACATATTGGATTGTCATTGGATGTGTTCTTTTCCAAACCACAATGATCCACATGACCACACACTCTCAATTGGGTGTGGTGATGCAACCTCTATCACACTGATGCCCCATCGCATTCCAATGTTGCACTCCAACATGTTCTAGGGCTTTCTGACCATGGTTTGACACATATTGGAGTGTCATTGCATGTGTTCTTTTCCAAACCACAATATCCACATGACCATAGACTCACTCAAGTGGGTGTTGTGATGCAAACTCTGCCACACTAGTGCTCCATTGTATTCCAATGTTGCACTCTAGCATGTTCTACGGCTTTCTGAGCATGGTTTGACACATATTGGAGTGTCATTGCATGTGTTCTTTTCCAAACCACAACGATTCACATGACCAAACACACTCAAGTGGGTGTGTTGATGCAACCCCTATCACACTAGTGCTCCATCGCATTCCAATTTGCACTCCAGCATGTTCTAGGGCTTTCTGACCATGGTTTGAGACATATTGGAGTGTCATTGCATCTGTTGTTTTCCAAACCACAATGATCCACATGATCACAAAGACACTCAAGTAGGTGTGGTGATGCAACCTCTATCACAGTGGTGCTCCATGGCATTCCAATGCTGCACTCCAGCATGTTCTAGGGCTTTCTCACCATGGTTTGACACATATTGGAGTGTCATTGCATGTGTTTTTTCCAAACCACAATGATCCACATGACCACACACTCGCTCAAGTGTGTGATATGATGCAACCTCTGTCACACTAGTATTCTATCGCATTCCAATGTTGCACTACAGCAACTTCTAAGGCTTTTTGAGCATGGTTTGACCCATATTGGAGTGTCGTTGCATGTGTTCTTTTCCAAACCACAATGATCCACGTGACCACTCACACTCAAGTGGGTGTGGTGATGCAACCTATGTCACACTAGTGCTACATCGCATTCCAATGTTACACTCCAGCATGTTCTAGGGCTTTTCGACAATGGTTTGACGCATATTGGAGTTCCATTTAATGTGTTCTTTTCCAAACCACAATGATCCAAATGACCACACACACTCACTTGGATGTGGTGATGCAACCTCTGTCACACTAGTGCTCCGTCGCATTCCAATGTTGCAATCTAGCATGTTCTAGGGCTTTCTGGCCATGATTTGACACATATTGGAGTGTACTTGCGTGTGTTCTTTTCAAAACCACAATGATTCAAAAGACCAGGAACACACACACTTGGGTGTGATGATTCAACCTCTGTCACACTAGTGCTCCATCGCATTCCAATGTTGCGCTCCAGCATGTTCTAGGTATTTCTGACCCTGGTTTGACACATATTGGAGTGTCATTGCATGTTTTCTTTTCTACACCACAATGATCTATATGACCACAAATGCAACCTCTATCACATTGGTGCTCCATCGCATTCCAATGTTGCACTCCAGAATGTCCTAGGGCTTTCTGACCATGGTTTGACACATTGGAGTGTCATTGCATGTGTTCTTTTCCAAACCACAATGATCCACATCACCACACACACTCAAGTGTGTGTGGTGATGCAACCTCTGTCACACTAGTGCTCCATTGCATTCCAATGTTGCACTCCAGCATGTTCTTGGGATTTCTGACCTTGGTTTGACACATATTGGAGTGTCATTGGATGTGTTCTTTGCCAAACCACAATGATCCACATGACCACACACAATCTAGTGGGTGTGGTGATGCAACCTCTATCACATTGGTGCTCCATCACATTACAATGTTGCACTCCAGCATGTTCTAGGGCTTTTGGACCAAGGTTTAACACATATTGGAGTTTCACTGGATGTGTTCTTTTCCAAACCACAATGATCCACATTACCACGCACACTGAATTCGGCATGGTGATGCAACCTCTGTCATAGTGGTGCTAGATTGCATTCCAATGTTGCACTCCAGCATGTTCTAATTCTTTCTAACCATGGTTTGACACATTTTGGAGTATCAATGCATGTGTTTTTTTCCAAACCACAATGGTCTACATGACCACACACAATCAAGTGGGTGTGGTGATGCAATCTCTATCACATTGGTGTTCCATCGCATTCCAATGTTGCACTCCAGCATGTTCTAGGGTTTTCCGACCATGGTTTAACACATATTGGAGTGTCATTGCATGTGTTATTTTCCAAACCACAATGATTCACATGACCACACACACTCAAGTGGGTGTGGTGATGTAACGTCTATCACACTAGTGCTCCATCGCATTCCAATGTTGCACTCCAGCATGTTCTAGTTCTTTCTGACCATGGTTTGACACATATTGGAGTGTCATTGCATGTGTTGTTTTCAAAACCACAATGATCCACATGACCACAAACACTCAAGTGGGTGTGGTGATGCAACCTCTGTCACACTAGTGCTCCATCGCCTTCCAATGTTGCACTCGAGCATATTCTAGGGCTTTCTAACCTTGGTATGACACATATTGGAGTGTCATTGCATGTGTTCTTTTCCAAACAACAATTATCGACATGACCACATGGAAACTCAAGTGGGCATGGTGATGCAACCTCTGTCACAGTGGTGCTAGATTGCATTCCATTGTTGCACTCTAGCATGTTCTAGTTCTTTCTGACCATGGTTTCACACATATTTGAGTGTCATTGCATGTGTTCTTTTCCAAACCACAATGATCCACATGACCACACACTCGCTCAAGTGGGTGTTGTGATGCAACCTCTCTCACACTAGTGCTCCATCCCATTGTAATGTTGCACTCCAGCATTTTTAGGGCTTTCTGACCATTGTTTAACACATATTTGAGTGTCATTGCATGTGTTTTTTCCAAACCACAATGATCCACATGACCACACACACTCAAGTGGGTGTGGTGATGCAACCGCTATCACACTAGTGCTAAATCGCATTCTAATGTTGCACTCTAGCATGTTCTAGGGCTTTCTGGCCATGGTTTGACACATATTGGAGTGTAATTGCATGCGTTCTTTTCTAAACCACAATGATCCACATGTCCATACAATCGCTCAAGTGGGTGTTGTGATGCAACCTCTGTCAGACTAGTGCTCCATCGATTTCCAATGGTGCACTCCAGCATATTCTAGGTCTTTCTGACAATGGTTTGACAAATATTGGAGTGTCATTGCATGTGCTATTTTACAAACCATAATGATCCACATGACAACTCACACTCAAGTGGGTGTGGTGATGCAACCTCTGTCACACAAGTGCTCCATCACATTCCAACGTTGCACTCCAGCATGTTCTAGGGCTTTCTGACCATGGTTTGACACATATTGGAGTTCCATTGAATGTGTTCTTTTCCAAACCACAATGATCCACATGACCACACACACTCAAGTGGGTGTGGTGATGCAACCTCTGTCACACTGGTGCTCCATCGTATTCCAATGTTGCACTCTAGCATATTCTAGGGGTTACTGACCTTGGTTTGACACATATTGGAGTGGCATTGCATGTGTTCTTTTTCAAACCACAATTATCCACATGACCAAACGGACACTTAAGTGGGCATGGTGATGCAACCTCTGTCACACTCGTGCTCCATGGCATTCCAATGTTGCACTCTAGCATGTTCTAGGGCTTTTTGACTATGGTTTGACACATATTGGAGTGTCATTGCATGTGTTATTTTCCAAACCACAATGATCCACATAACCACATAGACACTCAAGTGGGCATGGTGATGCTACCTCTATCACACTGCTGCTCCATGGCATTACAATGTTGCACTCCAGCATGTTCTAGGGCTTTCTGACCATGGTTTGACACATATTGGAGAGTCATTGGTTGTGTTATTTTCCAAACCACAATGATCCCCATCACAATACAATCGCTCAAGTGGGTGTTGTGATGCAACCTCTGTCACACTAGTGCTCCATCGCACTCCAATGTTGCACTCCAGCATAGTCTAGGTCTTTCTGACCATGGTTTGACACATATTGGAGTGTCATTGCATGTGTTATTTTCCAAACCACAATGATCCACATGACCACTCAAACTCAAGTGGGTGTAGTGATGCAACCTCTGTCACACTAGTGCTCCATCAGATTATAATGTTGCACTCCAGCATGTTCTAGGGCTTTCTGACCATGGTTTGACACATATTGGAGTTTCATTGAATGTTTTATTTTCCAAAGCACAATGATCCACATGACCACACACACTCAAGGGGGTGTGGTGATGCAACCTCTATCACGCTGGTGCTTCCAATTTTGCGCTCCAGCATGTTCTATGGATTTCTGACCATGGTTTGACACATATTGGAGTGTCATTGCATGTGTTCTTTTCCAAACCACAATGATCCACATGACCACACACACTCAAGTGGGTGTGGTCATGCAACCTCTATCACACTGGTGCTGCATCGCATTCCAACATTGCACTCTAGCATGTTCAAGGGCTTTCTAACCATGGTTTGACACATATTGGAGTGTCATTGCATGTGTTCTTTTCCAAACCACAACGATTCACATGACCACACACAATCAAGTGGGTGTGGTGATGCAACCTCTATCACACTTGTGCTCCATTGCATTCCAATGTTGCACTCCAGCATGTTCTAGTTCTTTCTGACCATGGTTTGACATATATTGGAGTTCCATTGAATGTGTTCTTTTCTAAACCACAATGATCCACATGACCACACACACTCAAGTGGGTGTGGTGATGAAACCTTTGTCACACTGGTGCTCCATCGCATTCCAATGTTGCACTCTAGCATATTCTAGGGGTTTCTGACCTTGGTTTGACACATATTGGAGTGTCATTGCATGTGTTCTTTTCCAAACCACAATTATCCACATGACCACACGGACACTTAAGTGGGCATGGTGATGCAACCTCTGTCACACTGGTGCTCCATCGTATTCCAATGTTGCACTCTAGCATATTCTAGGGGTTACTGACCTTGGTTTGACACATATTGGAGTGGCATTGCATGTGTTCTTTTTCAAACCACAATTATCCACATGACCAAACGGACACTTAAGTGGGCATGGTGATGCAACCTCTGTCACACTCGTGCTCCATGGCATTCCAATGTTGCACTCTAGCATGTTCTAGGGCTTTTTGACTATGGTTTGACACATATTGGAGTGTCATTGCATGTGTTATTTTCCAAACCACAATGATCCACATAACCACATAGACACTCAAGTGGGCATGGTGATGCTACCTCTATCACACTGCTGCTCCATGGCATTACAATGTTGCACTCCAGCATGTTCTAGGGCTTTCTGACCATGGTTTGACACATATTGGAGAGTCATTGGTTGTGTTATTTTCCAAACCACAATGATCCCCATCACAATACAATCGCTCAAGTGGGTGTTGTGATGCAACCTCTGTCACACTAGTGCTCCATCGCACTCCAATGTTGCACTCCAGCATAGTCTAGGTCTTTCTGACCATGGTTTGACACATATTGGAGTGTCATTGCATGTGTTATTTTCCAAACCACAATGATCCACATGACCACTCAAACTCAAGTGGGTGTAGTGATGCAACCTCTGTCACACTAGTGCTCCATCAGATTATAATGTTGCACTCCAGCATGTTCTAGGGCTTTCTGACCATGGTTTGACACATATTGGAGTTTCATTGAATGTTTTATTTTCCAAAGCACAATGATCCACATGACCACACACACTCAAGGGGGTGTGGTGATGCAACCTCTATCACGCTGGTGCTTCCAATTTTGCGCTCCAGCATGTTCTATGGATTTCTGACCATGGTTTGACACATATTGGAGTGTCATTGCATGTGTTCTTTTCCAAACCACAATGATCCACATGACCACACACACTCAAGTGGGTGTGGTCATGCAACCTCTATCACACTGGTGCTGCATCGCATTCCAACATTGCACTCTAGCATGTTCAAGGGCTTTCTAACCATGGTTTGACACATATTGGAGTGTCATTGCATGTGTT
This sequence comes from Avena insularis, assembly GCA_023614405.1. NCBI lineage: Eukaryota > Viridiplantae > Streptophyta > Magnoliopsida > Poales > Poaceae > Avena > Avena insularis. Next base: position 273,255,442 of record CM042684.1, on the reverse strand, counting down.
CTTTTCCAAACCACAACGATTCACATGACCACACACAATCAAGTGGGTGTGGTGATGCAACCTCTATCACACTTGTGCTCCATTGCATTCCAATGTTGCACTCCAGCATGTTCTAGTTCTTTCTGACCATGGTTTGACATATATTGGAGTTCCATTGAATGTGTTCTTTTCTAAACCACAATGATCCACATGACCACACACACTCAAGTGGGTGTGGTGATGAAACCTTTGTCACACTGGTGCTCCATCGCATTCCAATGTTGCACTCTAGCATATTCTAGGGGTTTCTGACCTTGGTTTGACACATATTGGAGTGTCATTGCATGTGTTCTTTTCCAAACCACAATTATCCACATGACCACACGGACACTTAAGTGGGCATGGTGATGCAACCTCTGTCACACTCGTGCTCCATGGCATTCCAATGTTGCACTCCAGCATGTTCTAGGGCTTTCTGACCATGGTTTAACACATATTGGAGTGTCATTGCATGTATTATTTTCCAAACCACAATGATCCACATAACCATACAGACACTCAAGTGGGCATGTTGATGTAACCTCTGTCACACTGGTGCTCCATGGCATTCCAATGTTGCACTCCAGCATGTTCTAGGGCTTTCTGACTATGGTTTGACACATATTGGAGTGTCATTGCATGTGTTCTTACAATGCTCCACATGACCACACACACTCAAGTGGGTGTGGTAATGCAACATCTATCACACTGGTGCTCCATTGCATTCCAATGTTGCACTCCAGCATGTTCTAGGGCTTTCTGACCATGGTTTGACACATATTGGAGAGTCATTGGTTGTGTTATTTTCCAAACCACAATGATCCCCATCACAATACAATCGCTCAAGTGGGTGTTGTGATGCAACCTCTCTCACACTAGTGCTCCATCGCACTCCAATGTTGCACTCCAGCATAGTCTAGGTCTTTCTGACCATGGTTTGACACATATTGGAGTGTCATTGCATGTGTTATTTTCCAAACCACAATGATCCACATGACCACTCAAACTCAAGTGGGTGTAGTGATGCAACCTCTGTCACACTAGTGCTCCATCACATTCAAATGTTGCACTCCAGCATGTTCTAGGGCTTTCTGACCATGGTTTGACACATATTGGAGTTCCATTGAATGTGTTCTTTTCCAAAGCACAATGATCCACATGACCACACACACTCAAGTGGGTGTGGTGATGCAACCTCTATCACACTGGTGCTTCCAATGTTCCGCTCCAGCATGTTCTATGGCTTTCTGACCATGGTTTGACACATATTGGAGTGTCATTGCATGTGTTCTTTTCCAAACCACAATGATCCACATGACCACACACACTCAAGTGGGTGTGGTAATGCAACCTCTATCACACTGGTGCTCCATCGCATTCCAACGTTGCACTCTAGCATGTTCAAGGGCTTTCTAACCATGGTTTGACACATATTGGAGTGTCGTTGCATGTGTTCTTTTCCAAACCACAATGATTCACATGTAAAAATCCATGTAAAATATCTGTACGTACTTTTGAGGTCTTCGAAAAAAAATCGTCTTTACCTGCTGGTCTGTTTTGACAGATTTCTGCCATTTTCTGCATTTGCTTCTTGTTGGTTCCTTTTTGAGTTCTTTTGGGGAATTGAGATTTTTGAGGGAAGTTCTACATTAGCTTGTGTTTTAATGGAAGTTTTATTGGTGTTGGAACTGAACCTAAATACCTATTATCTTGAGTGCACTAATGTTGCTAATAAAGATTGTGTGAAGTTTTGTATGAACGAAAAATTTCAGGTGTATGGAAGGAATGAGTAATGAGATGAAGGATGGACTAAAGCTCAAGCTTGGGGATGCCACGCGTGTCGCCCCAAGAAATATCCGAGAAGTAAAAGCGTCAAAGCTTGGGGATGCCCAAGGCATCCCCCTCTTCATCAATAAAAATCCCAGGTTTCATCCAAACACTTCATTTTTATTGTTTCATGCAGAGTTGTGTTGTTCTTGGAGCGTCTTCTTTTTATTTTTTGTTTTGGTTTTTTAGTTTGCTTGGTTTGCTTAGTTTGATGAATAAATTGGTTGGACCCCTCTTTCATACATTGTTTTTCAAATAGTTTGGTTTGGTTTGGAAAAGAGTAGGAAAGTTCATGCTTAAGTGGTAAAGAGAGCTTGTTTTCGACTGTGGCCTATGCTTTGTCATTCCATGCTAGATATTGTTTTGGCTTTATGCTTAGTACTCTTTGCTTTAGCATGACTTGTTATAAACAATTGAGATTTCTTAATGTGCCTTGGATGAATCATGCGTTGTTTTAGCATATTAAAGCATAGTATTGTGGTATTCTCCTTTGATGCTTTATTTGGGTTGACTTGGCACATGCTCACACCATGTTATGACTATCCCAAGTAACCATAGCCTTTATGATCCTGTAGTTTTCAACTTGTAGTATCACTTTATGCTTTGATCAATGATGTTTTGTCGCTCTGCATGATTATGGCCATTATTGCTCTCTTAGTTTGTCGCTCCCAGTCTTTTGCTAGCCTCCGCAACCAAGTATGAGTTCCACTCATGCATCTAACTCCCTAAACCAAGTTATTCCAAAGAGTCCACCATACATACCTATTAGCATATGCTATTCCAAGTATATTCATGTTTTTGTTTACCTTCCAAATTAAACTTGTTATGAGAAAACTAGTGATTAAAGCTCTCACGGACTTGATGGCACACTTTACTTTTCTTGCCCTTAATAAACTTGAACCATTGTGTCGTCTATGTTGTATATGCTTGCACTTACTTGTTGGGGATTAACAAAACCATGTTGTCATGGGGAACGCTTTCAACATTGCACTGGTACTTTGTACCTAGTTGATATCATGCTCTTTTGTCTATGGATGTCGTCGGTGTGAAATGAAAGAGGATCTTGTAAGTCCATGGAGTTATGTATATGTGTTAGAGAAATGCCTGGGCCGCTGGTCTAATCCATGCTGACATGGTAGAAACCTGCAGCGTAACCATAATGAGCTGTCTATGAAGCATTCTTCTTATAAAAAAAGAGTCCTATATTGAGAAAAAAAGAGAAAAAGAAAAAAAGAGATCATGAAAAGAGGAAAGAGATAAAAAATCACAATATTCCCATGGTAAATAAGAAGATTGTTGAGATGCTCATTTCTGCTTGCCTTGTCATTTTGATATGGGGATTCTTCCGTATCATTGGGCAAGGGGTACCCCATTGGCAGTTCTCTATGATACACATGTACTTACGATGACAAGAACTTACCGGTGACTAAACTTGAGTAGCATGAGGAGCGGCCCTCGTATTCAAGGGACATGAGATTCCTAACTTATACTTCGTCAAGCATATACACCATAGTTTGTTCACTTTAACCTTAATCACTTCAAGATGCTTATGATAGGGGCAATGAGAGCTGAAAGCTATTAAGTACCATAATTTTTGGAAGCTCTTTACGAGACTTGAATCGCTACTTCCTTCTATGAAGGCCTTTCTTCCACTTATATATTGAGTCTCTAGCTTCTATCTTTATGTACCTACTTTGAGAGCATAGTGGTCATTCTTAGTTCTATGTGCATTGTCCCAAGACTTGTTGATTGATGCATAACTTTGATATTGCTTGTTTTAAACTATTTGTATCTAGTCACTCTTATAAACTTTGAAGGTGTCCTATGCATTTATGTTTTCTACTCTATGAGGGACAAGCTGAATACTATTATGCTATGTTTTCTTTATGTGAAACAAACAAACGTCTTGCAAAGCATTGTTATTCATGAATATTTTGTTTGTGCCTTTTTCATGTTGCATCATAGTTTCTTTGTCTTATTGCTAGAACTTTGTCTTTCATGTTATGATTGAAGTACTATGATCCCAGCTTTGAATGTTTTACAAATAGTTTGATCAAGTTTATGATGGTGCATGTCACCTACAAAATCATTCTTTCTTTTTATCACTTACCTACTCGAGGACGAGCTAGAGTTAAGCTTGGGGATGTTGATACATTGAAAATGTATCTATAATTTTTGATGTTCCATGCTTGGTTTTATCTACTTTCTTATGTTTTGTCCACACTTTGGAGTACTTTTCATATGATTTCATGGACTAACCTATTAACAAGAGCCACATGCCGGTACTGCTTTTCTCGCTGTTTTTGGTTCCAGGAAAGTCAGACAATGAATATTCTCGGAATTGGACAGGACAAAAGCCAAAGTCATTTTTTTTACCGGGGGACACTTGGAGCCAGAATGCGAGAGGGAGAAGGGCCATAGGGCGGCCACACCACCTGGCCGCGTGGCCAGGCCGCCAGGCCGGTGGTGTGTGCCAGCCCCTCGGCCTCTCCTTCGCCTATATATTGCCTCGTCTGGAAACCCTAAGTACCCGATCAAAATTCCACGAAGAGTCTCAGAGTCATCTCCATCCCTAGATCGGGAGGGATCAGAGCTCTTCCCGGCACCATGCCGAGAGGGAATTCACCACAGAGGCCTTCTTCATCACCATGCAAGCCTCCGGTGTGATGCGTGAGTAGTTCATCTCTGGACTACGGGTCCATGTAGTAGCTAGATGGCTAGTTCTCCTCCTTTGTGCTATCATGTTTAGATCTTGTGAGCTCCGTTCATGATCAAGATCATCTATTTGTAATTCTGCATGTTGTGTTTGCGGGGATCCGATGGATATTGTGATGCTATTTTAGATTTATTATTGATTCTATCATGGCTTTGTTATTTGTGATCTTGCATGATTTCCGTTGTTAGTAGCTATCTTAGCCAAGTAGATGCTAGCAACTACAAGAGTTAGTATTTATGCTCGATAGTGGGTTCATGCCTCTGGTAATCTATGGAAGTGACAGAAATCTCTAAGGTACTAGATATGTTGTTGCTACTAGGGAGAAAACAACAATCCTTTGTTCATAGAACAATCGTATTGTTTCCTTTACACGCAATGCGTAATCCAATTATCCGTTGCTTGCAACTTAATACTAGAGGGGGTTTGGATGATAACCTGAAGGTGGATTATTAGTCATAGATGCAGTTGGATGGCGGTCTATGTATAATGTTGTCATGCCCAATCGAATATCAAAGCGGTCAAGATGAGTAGTATATGCTTGTATGCTTTCTCGATGTTCGTCAATTGCCCCGCTGCAATTTGTTCACCCGACATGTTATCTATCTTAAGGAGAGCCACCTCTAGTGAACTATGGACCCCGGTCCTTTCTTTTACTTTCAATCTACAATCAACTGTTTACTGCTTTGTGTTTACTTTCTGCAAACTATTACTTCCTTCCATTCGATACGTTTAATCCTTTGTTTTAAGCAAAACCGGTGAGATTGACAACCTCATCGCAAGTTGGGGGCAAAGTTCTGTGGTTGTGTTGTGCAGGTCTCCACGTTGCTACTAGCACCGATCATAAGGCTCCTCTGAATTTAGCAACACCTTTGGGGTGTTTCCTTGCTCCTAATGGATTGATAACCTTGGTTTCGTACTGAGGGAAAACTTGCTGATGTGCTCATCATACCTTCCTCTTGGGTTTCCCCAACGAGCTAGATATATTTTGGGCCATCAGTCGGCATGGTGATGCAACCTCTGTCACACTAGTGCTCCATCGCATTCCAATGTTGCACTCTAGCATATTCTAGGGCTTTTTGACCATGGTGTGACACATATTGGAGTGTCATTGCATGTGTTATTTTCCAAACCACAATGATCCACATGACCACGCATACTCAAGTGGGTGTGGTGGTGCGACCTCTGTCACACTAGTGCTCCATCACATTCCAATGTTGCACTCCAGCATGTTCTAGGGCTTTCTGACCATGGTTTGACACATATTGGAGTTCCATTGAATGTGTTCTTTTCCAAACCACAATGATCCACATGACCACACACACTCAAGTGGGTGTGGTCATGCAACCTCTGTCACACTGGTGCTCCATCGCATTCCCATGTTACGCTGCAGCATGTTCTAAGGATTTCTGACCCTGGTTTGACACATATTGGAGTGTCACTGCATGTGTTGTTTTCCAAACCACAATGATCCACATGACCACAGATGCAACCTCTATCACATTGGTGCTCCCTCGCATTCCAATGTTGCACTCCAGCATGTCCTAGGGCTTTCTGACCATGGTTCGACACATATTGCAGCGTCATTGCATGTGTTCTTTTCCAAACCACAATGATCCTCATGACCACACACACTCAAGTGTGTGTGGTGATGCAACCTCTGTCACACTGGTGCTCCACTGCATTCCAATGTTGCACTCCAGCATGGTCTAGGGCTTTCTGACCATGGTTTGACACATATTGGAGTGTCATTGGATGTGTTCTTTGAAAAACCAGAATGATCCACATGACCACGCACACTCAAGTGGGCGTGGTGATGCAAGATCTATCACAGTGGTGCTCCATTGCATTGCAATGTTGCACTCCAACATGTTCTAGGTCTTTCTAACCATGGTTTGACACATATTGGAGTGTCATTGCATGTGTTCTTTTCCAAACCACAACGATCCACATGACCACACACTCGCTCAAGTGGGTGGTGTGATGCAACCTCTCTCACACTAGTGCTCCATCACATTCCAATGTTGCACTCCAGCATATTCTAGGGCTTGTTGACCATTGTTTAACATATATTTGAGTGTCATTGCATGTGTTCTTTTCCAAACCACAACGATCCACATGACCACACACACTCAAGTGGGTGTGGTGATGCAACCTCTATCACACTAGTGCTCCATCGCATTCCAATGTTGCACTCTAGCATGTTCTACGGCATTCTGGCCATGGTTTGACACATATTGGAGTGTCATTGCATGTGATCGATTCTAAACCACAATGATCCACTTGACCACAAAGGTACTCAAGTGGGTGTGGTGATGCAACCTCTGTTAAACTGGTGCTCCATGGCATTCCAACGTTGCACTCTAGCATGTTTTAGGGATTTCTGACCATGGTTTGACACATATTGGAGTGTCATTGCATGTCTTCTTTTCCAAACCACAATGGTCCACACGAACATCCACACTCAAGTGGGTGTCGTGATCCAACGCCTGTCATAGTGGTGCTCCATCGCATTCTAATGTTGCACTCTAGCATGTCCTAGGGATTTTTGACCATGGTTTGACACATATTGGAGTGTCATTGCATGTGTTATTTTCCAAACAACAATGATCCACATGACCACACACTCGCTCAAGTGGGTGTTGTGACGCAACCTCTGTCACACTAGTGCTCCATCGGATTCCAATGTTGCACTCCAGCATATTATAGGGCTTTCTGACCATGGTTTGAGACATATTTGAGTGTCATTGCATGTGTTCTTTTCCAAACCACAATGATCCACATGACCACACACACTCAAGTGAGTGTGGTGATGCAACCTCTATCACACTAGTTCTCCATTGCATTCCAATGTTGCACTCCAGCATGTTCTAGGGCTTTCTGACAATGGTTTGACACATATTGGAGTGTCATTGCATCTGTTCTTTTCCAAACCACAATGATTGACATGACCATACACACTCAAGTGGGTGTGGTGAGGCAACCTCTATCATGCTAGTGCTCCATCGCATTCCAATGTTGCACTCTAGCATGTTCTAGGGCATTCTGGCCATGGTTTGAGAAATAATGGAGTGCCATTGCATGTGTCCGTTTCTAAACCACAATGATCCACTTGACCACAAAGGCACTCAAGTGGGTGTGTTGATGCAACCTCTGTCACACTGGTGCTCCATGACATTCCAATGTTGCACTCTAGCATGTTTTAGGGATTTCTGACCATGGTTTGACACATATTGGAGTGTCATTGCATGTGTTCTTTTCCAAACCACAATGGTCCACATGACCACGCACACTCAAGTGGGTGTGGTGATCCAACGTCTGTCACAGTGGTGCTCCATCGCATTCTAATGTTGCACTCTAGCATGTTCTAGGGCTTTCTGACCATGGTTTGACACATATTGGAGTGTCATTGCATGTGTTATTTGCCAAACAACAATGATCCACATGACCACACACTCGCTCAAGTGGGTGTTGTGATGCAACCTCTGTCACACTAGTGCTCCATCGCATTCCAATGTTGCACTCCAGCATATTATATGGCTTTCTGACCATGGTTTGAGACATATTTGAGTGTCATTGCATGTGTTCTTTTCCAAACCACATAGATCCACATGACCACACACACTCAAGTGAGTTGTGTGATGCAACCTCTATCACACTAGTTCTCCATCGCATTCCAATGTTGCACTCCAGCATGTTCTATTGCTTTCTGACCATGGTTTAACAGATATTGGAGTGTCATTGCATCTGTTCTTTTCCAAACCACAATGATCGACATGACCACAAAGTCACTCAGGTAAGTGTGGTTATGCAACCTCTGTCACGCTAGTGCTCCATGGCATTCCAATGTTGCACTCCAGCATGTTCTAGGGCTTTCTCACCGTGGTTTGACACATACTGGAGTGTCATTGCATATGTTGTTTCCCAAACCACAATGATCCACATGACCACACACTCGCTCAAGTGGGCGATGTCATGAAACCTCTGTCACACTGATGCTCCATCGCATTCCAATGTTGCACTCCAGCATGTTCTAGGGCTTTCTAACCATGGTTTGACACATATTGGAGTGTACTTGCATGTGTCCTTTTCCAAACAACAGTGATCCAAATGACCACACACACACTCAAGTGGGTGTGGTGATGCAACCTCTATCACACTGGTGCTCCATCGCATTCCAATGTTGCACTCCAGCATGTTCTAGGGATTTTTGACCATGGTTTGACACATATTGGAGTATCATTGCATGTGTTCTTTTCCAAACCACAATGATCCACATGACCACACACACTCAAGTGGGTGTGGTCATGCAACCTCTGTCACACTGGTGCTCCATCGCATTCCCATGTTACGTTGCAGCATGTTCTAAGGATTTCTGACCCTGGTTTGACACATATTGGAGTGTCACTGCATGTGTTGTTTTCCAAACCACAATGATCCACATGACCACAGATGCAACCTCTATCACATTGGTGCTCCATCGCATTCCAATGTTGCACTCCAGCATGTCCTAGGGCTTTCTGACCATGGTTGGACACATATTGCAGCGTCATTGCATGTGTTCTTTTCCAAACCACAATGATCCTCATGAGTGTGTGTGGTGATGCAACCTCTGTCACACTGGTGCTCCACTGCATTCCAATGTTGCACTCCAACATGGTCTAGGGCTTTCTGACCATGGTTTGACACATATTGGAGTGTCATTGGATGTGTTCTTTGCCAAACCACAATGATCCACATGACCACGCACACTCAAGTGGGCGTGGTGATGCAAGATCTATCACAGTGGTGCTCCATTGCATTGCAATGTTGCACTCCAACATGTTCTAGGTCTTTCTAACCATGGTTTGACACATATTGGAGTGTCATTGCATGTGTTCTTTTCCAAACCACAACGATCCACATGACCACACACTCGCTCAAGTGGGTGTTGTGATGCAACCTCTCTCACACTAGTGCTCCATCACATTCCAATGTTGCACTCCAGCATATTCTAGGGCTTTTTGACCATTGTTTAACATATATTTGAGTGTCATTGCATGTGTTCTTTTCCAAACCACAACGATCCACATGACCACACACACTCAAGTGGGTGTGGTGATGCAACCTCTATCACACTAGTGCTCCATCGCATTCCAATGTTGCACTCTAGCATGTTCTAGGGCATTCTGGCCATGGTTTGACACATATTGGAGTGTCATTGCATGTGTTCGATTCTAAACCACAATGATCCACTTGACCACAAAGGCACTCAAGTGGGTGTGGTGATGCAACCTCTGTTAAACTGGTGCTCCATGGCATTCCAATGTTGCACTCTAGCATGTTTTAGGGATTTCTGACCATGGTTTGACACATATTGGAGTGTCATTGCATGTCTTCTTTTCCAAACCACAATGGTCCACACGAACATGCACACTCAAGTGGGTGTCATGATCCAACGCCTGTCACAGTGGTGCTCCATCGCATTCTAATGTTGCACTCTAGCATGTCCTAGGGCTTTTTAACCATGGTTTGACACATATTGGAGTGTCATTGCATGTGTTATTTTCCAAACAACAATGATCCACATGACCACACACTCGCACAAGTGGGTGTTGTGACGCAACCTCTATCACACTAGTGCTCCATCGGATTCCAATGTTGCACTCCAGCATATTATAGGGCTTTCTGACCATGGTTTGAGACATATTTGAGTGTCATTGCATGTGTTCTTTTCCAAACCACAATGATCCACATGACCACACACACTCAAGTGAGTGTGGTGATGCAACCTCTATCACACTAGTTCTCCATTGCATTCCAATGTTGCACTCCAGCATGTTCTAGGGCTTTCTGACAATGGTTTGATACATATTGGAGTGTCATTGCATCTGTTCTTTTCCAAACCACAATGATTGACATGACCATACACACTCAAGTGGGTGTGGTGAGGCAACCTCTATCACGCTAGTGCTCCATCGCATTCCAATGTTGCACTCTAGCATGTTCTAGGGCATTCTGGCCATGGTTTGAGAAATAATGGAGTGCCATTGCATGTGTCTGTTTCTAAACCACAATGATCCACTTGACCACAAAGGCACTCAAGTGGGTGTGTTGATGCAACCTTTGTCACACTGGTGCTCCATGACATTCCAATGTTGCACTCTAGCATGTTTTAGGGATTTCTGACCATGGTTTGACACATATTGGAGTGTCATTGCATGTGTTATTTTCCAAACAACAATGATCCACATGACCACACACTCGCTCAAGTGGGTGTTGTGACGCAACCTCTGTCACACTAGTGCTCCATCGCATTCCAATGTTGCACTCCAGCATATTATATGGATTTCTGACCATGGTTTGAGACATATTTGAGTGTCATTGCATGTGTTCTTTTCCAAACCACATAGATCCAGATGACCACACACACTCAAGTGAGTTGTGTGATGCAACCTCTATCACACTAGTTCTCCATCGCATTCCAATGTTGCACTCCAGCATGTTCTATTGCTTTCTGACCATGGTTTAACAGATATTGGAGTGTCATTGCATCTGTTCTTTTCCAAACCACAATGATCGACATGACCACAAAGTCACTCATGTAGGTGTGGTGATGCAACCTCTGTCACGCTAGTGCTCCATGGCATTCCAATGTTGCACTCCAGCATGTTCTAGGGCTTTCTCACCGTGGTTTGACACATACTGGAGTGTCATTGCATATGTTGTTTTCCAAACCACAATGATCCACATGACCACACACTCGCTCAAGTGGACGATGTGATGAAACCTCTGTCACACTGATGCTCCATCGCATTCCAATGTTGCACTCCAGCATGTTCTAGGGCTTTCTAACCATTGTTTGACACATATTGGAGTGTACTTGCATGTGTCCTTTTCCAAACAACAGTGATCCAAATGACCACACACACACTCAAGTGGGTGTGGTGATGCAACCTCTATCACACTGGTGCTCCATCGCATTCCAATGTTGCACTCCAGCATGTTCTAGGGATTTCTGACCATGGTTTGACACATATTGGAGTATCATTGCATGTGTTCTTTTCCAAAACACAATGATCCACATGAGCACGCACACTCAAGTCGGCATGGTGATGCAACCTCTATCACAGTGGTGCTAGATTGCATTCCAATGTTGCACTCCAGCATGTTCTAGTTCTTTCTGACCATGGTTTGACACATACTGGAGTGTCATTGCATGTGTTGTAACCACAATGATCCACATGACCACACTCACTCAAGTGGGTGTGGTGATGCAACCTCTGTCACACTGGTGCTCCATCGCATTCCAATGTTGCACTCCATCATGTTCTAGGGCTTTCTGACCATGGTTTGACACATATTGGAGTGTACTTGCATGTGTTCTTTTCCAAACTACAATGATCGACATGACCACACACAATCAAGTGGGTGTGGTGATGCAACCTCTATCACATTGGTGCTCCTTCACATTACAAAGTTGCACTCCAGCATGTTCTAGGGCTTTCGGACCATGGTTTAACACATATTGGAGTGTCATTGGTTGTGTTCTTTTCCAAACCACAATGATCCACATGACCACGCACACTCAATTCGGCATGGTGATGCAACCTCTGTCACATCGGTGCTAGATTGCATTCCATTGTTGCACTCCAGCATGTGCTAGTTCTTTCTGACCATGGTTTGACACATATTGGAGTATCATTGCATGTGTTCTTTTCCAAACCACAATGATCCACATGACGACACACACTCAAGTGGGTGTGGTGTTGCAACCTCTATCACATTGGTGTTCCATCGCATTCCATTGTTGCACTCCAGCATGTTCTAGGGCTTTCCGACCATGGTTTGACACATATTGGAGTGTCATTGCATGTGTTATTTTCCAACCCACAATGATTCACATGACCAAACACACTCAAGTGGGTGTGGTGATGCAACCTCTATCACACTAGTGCTCCCTCGCATTCCAATGTTGCACTCCAGCATGTTCTAGTTCTTTCTAACGATGGTTTGAAACATATTGGAGTGTCATTGTACGTGTTGTTTTCCAAACCATAGTGATCCACATGACGACAAACACTCAAGTGGGTGTGGTGATGCAACCTCTATCACACTGGTGCTCCATCACCTTCCAATGTTGCACTCTAGCATATTCTAGGGCTTTCTAACCTTGGTTGGGCACATATTGGAGTGTCATTCCATGTGTTCTTTTCCAAACGACAATTATCCACATGACCACACGGACACTCTAGTGGGCAAGGTGATGCAACCTCTGTCATAGTGGTGCTAGATTGCATTCCAATGTTGCACTCCAGCATGTTCTAGTTCTTTCTGACCATGGTTTGACACATATTAGAGTATCATTGCATGTGTTCTTTTCAAAACCACAATGATCCACATGACCACACACTCGCTCAAGTGGGTGTTGTGATGCACCCTCTCTCACACTAGTGCTCCATCCCATTCTAATGTTGCACTCCAGCATATTCTAGGGCTTTCTGAGAATTTTTTAACACATATTTGAGTGTCATTGCATGTGTTCTTTTCCAAACCACAATGATCCACATGACCACACACACTCAAGTGGGTGTGGTGATGCAACCTCTATCACACTGGTGCTCCATCGCATTCTAATGTTGCACTCTAGCATGTTCTAGGGCTTTCTGGCCATGGTTTGAGACATATTGGAGTGTAATTGCATGTGTTCTTTCTTTAAACCACAATGATCCACATGACCATATAATCGCTCAAGTGGGTGTTGTGATGCAACCTCTGTCACATCGGTGATAGATTGCATTCCATTGTTGCACTCCAGCATGTGTTAGTTTTTTCTGACCATGGTTTGACACATATTGGAGTATCATTGCATGTGTTCTTTTCCAAACCACAATGATCCACATGACGACACACACTCAAGTGGGTGTGGTGTTTCAACCTCTATCACATTGGTGTTCGATCGCATTCCATTGTTGCACTCGAGCATGTTCTAGGGCTTTCCGACCATGGTTTGAAACATATTGGAGTGTCATTGCATGTGTTATTTTCCAAACCACAATGATTCACATGACCAAACACACTCAAGTGGGTGTGGTGATGCAACCTCTATCACACTAGTGCTCCATCGCATTCCAATGTTGCACTCCACCATGTTCTAGTTCTTTCTAACCATGGTTTGAAACATATTGGAGTGTCATTGCATGTGTTGTTTTCCAAACCATAGTGATCCACATGACGACAAACACTCAAGTGGGTGTGGTGATGCAACCTCTATCACACTGGTGCTCCATCACCTTCCAATGTTGCACTCTAGCATATTCTAGGGCTTTCTAACCTTGGTTGGACACATATTGGAGTGTCATTCCATGTGTTCTTTTCCAAACGACAATTATCCACATGACCACATGGACACTCTAGTGGTCATGGTGATGCAACCTCTGTCATAGTGGTGCTAGATTGCATTCCAATGTTGCACTCCAGCATGTTCTAGTTCTTTCTGACCATGGTTTGACCCATATTGGAGTGTCATTGCATGTGTTCTTTTCAAAACCACAATGATCCACATGACCACACACTCGCTCAAGTGGGTGTTGTGATGCACCCTCTCTCACACTAGTGCTCCATCCCATTCTAATGTTGCACTCCAGCATATTCTAGGGCTTTTTGAGAATTTTTTAACACATATTTGAGTGTCATTGCATGTGTTATTTTCCAAACCACAATGATCCACATGACCACACACACTCAAGTGGGTGTGGTGATGCAACCTCTATCACACTGGTGCTCCATCGCATTCTAATGTTGCACTCTAGCATGTTCTAGGGCTTTCTGGCCATGGTTTGACACATATTGGAGTGTAATCGCATGTGTTCTTTTTGTAAACCACAATGATCCACATGACCATACAATCGCTCAAGTGGGTGGTGTGATGCAACCTCTGTTACACTTGTGCTCCATCGCATTCCAGTGTTGCACTCCAGCATATTCTAGGTCTTTCTGACCATGGTTTGACACATATTGGAGTGTCATTGCATGTGTTATTTTCCAAACCACAATGATCCACATGACCACTCACACTCAAGTGGGTGTGGTAATGCAACCTCTGTCACATTGGTGTTCCATCGCATTCCATTGTTGCACTCCAGCATGTTCTAGGGCTTTCCGACCATGGTTTGACACATATTGGAGTGTCATTGCATGTGTTATTTTCCAAACAAGAATGATTCACATGACGAAACACACTCAAGTGGGTGTGGAGATGCAACCTCTATCACACTAGTGCTCCATCGCATTCCAATGTTGCACTCTAGCATGTTCTAGTTCTTTCTAACCATGGTTTGAAACATATTGGAGTGTCATTGCATGTGTTGTTTTCCAAACACGGTGATCCACATGACGACAAACACTCAAGTGGGTGTGGTGATGCAACCTCTATCACACTGGTGCTCCATCACCTTCCAATGTTGCACTCTGGCATATTCTAGGGCTTTCTAACCTTGGTTGGACGCATATTGGAGTGTCATTCCATGTGTTCTTTTCCAAACGACAATTATCCACATGACCACACGGACACTCTAGTGGGCATGGTGATGCAACCTCTGTCATAGTGGTGCTAGATTGCATTCCAATGTTGCACTCCAGCATGTTCTAGTTCTTTCTGACCATGGTTTGACACATATTGGAGTGTCATTGCATGTGTTCTTTTCAAAACCACAATGATCCACATGACCACACACTCGCTCAAGTGGGTGTTGTGATGCACCCTCTCTCACACTAGTGCTCCATCCCATTCTAATGTTGCACTCCAGCATATTCTAGGGCTTTCTCAGAATTTTTTAACACATATTTGAGTGTCATTGCATGAGTTCTTTTCCAAACCACAATGATCCACATGACCACACACACTCAAGTGGGTGTGGTGATGCAACCTCTATCACACTAGTGCTCCATCGCATTCTAATGTTGCACTCTAGCATGTTCTAGGGCTTTCTGGCCATGGTTTGAGACATATTGGAGTGTAATTGCATGTGTTCTTTTTGTAAACTACATTGATCCACATGACCATACAATCGCTCAAGTGGGTGTTGTGATGCAACCTCTGTCACACTAGTGCTCCATCGCATTCCAATGTTGCACTCCAGCATATTCTAGGTCTCTCTGACCATGGTTTGACACATATTGGAGTGTCATTGCATGTGTTATTTTCGAAACCACAATGATCCACATGACCACTCAAACTCAAGTGGGTGTGGTGATGCAACCTCTGTCACATTGGTGTTCCATCGCATTCCATTGTTGCACTCCAGCATGTTCTAGGGCTTTCCGACCATGGTTTGACACATATTGGAGTGTCATTGCATGTGTTATTTTCCAAACCACAATGATTCACATGACCAAACACACTCAAGTGGGTGTGGTTATGCAACCTCTATCACACTAGTGCTCCATCGCACTCCAATTTTGCACTCTAGCATGTTCTTGTTCTTTCTAACCATGGTTTGAAACATATTGGAGTGTGATTGCATGTGTTGTTTTCCAAACCACAGTGATCCACATGATGACAAACACTCAAGTGGGTGTGGTGATGCAACCTCTATCACACTGGTGCTCCATCACCTTCCAATGTTGCACTCTAGCATATTCTAGGGTTTTCTAACCTTGGTTGGACACATATTGGAGTGTCATTCCATGTGTTCTTTTCCAAACGACAATTATCCACATGACCACACGGACACTCTAGTGGGCATGGTTATGCAACCTCTGTCACAGTGGTGCTAGATTGCATTCCAATGTTGCACTCCAGCATGTTCTAGTTCTTTCTGACCATGGTTTGACACATATTGGAGTGTCATTCATTGTGTTCTTTTCAAAACCACAATGATCCACATGACCACACACTCTCTCAAGTGGGTGTTGTGATGCACCCTCTCTCACACTAGTGCTCCATCCCATTCTAATGTTGCACTCCAGCATATTCTAGGGCTTTCTGAGAATTTTTTAACACATATTTGAGTGTCATTGCATGTGTTCTTTTCCAAACCACAATGATCGACATGACCACACACACTCAAGTGGGTGTGGTGATGCAACCTCTATCACACTGGTGCTCCATTGCATTGCAATGTTGCACTCCAGCATGTTCTAGTGGGCATGGTGATGCAACCTCTGTCATAGTGGTGCTAGATTGCATTCCAATGTTGCATCCAGCATGTTCTAGTTCTTTCTGACCATGGTTTGACACATATTGGAGTGTCATTGCATGTGTTCTTTTCAAAACCACAAATATCCACATGACCACACACTCGCTCAACTGGGTGTTGTGATGCACCCTCTCTCACACTAGTGCTCCATCCCATTCTAATGTTGCACTCCAGCATATTCTAGGGCTTTCTGAGAATTTTTTAACACATATTTGAGTGTCATTGCAAGTGTTCTTTTCCAAACCACAATGATCCACATGACCACACCCACTTATGACCACACACACTCAAGTGGGTGTGGTGATGCAACCTCTATCACACTGGTGCTCCATCGCATTCTAATGTTGCACTCTAGCATGTTCTAGGGATTTCTGGCCATGGTTTGACACATATTGGAGTGTAATTGCATGTGTTCTTTTTGTAAACCACAATGATCCACATGACCATACAATCGCTCAAGTGGGTGTTGTGATGCAACCTCTCTCACACTAGTGCTACATCGCATTCCAATGTTGCACTCCAGCATATTCTAGGTCTTTCTGACCATGGTTTGACACATATTGGAGTAACATTGCATGTGTTATTTTCCAAACCACAATGATCCACATGACCACTCACACTCAAGTGGGTGAGGTGATGCAACCTCTGTCATACTAGTGCTCCATCACATTCCAATGTTGCACTCTAGCATGTTCTAGGCTTTCTGACCATGGTTTCACACACATTGGAGCTCCATTGAATGTGTTCTTTTCCAAACCCCAATGATCCAAATGACCACACACTCAAGTGGGTGTGGTGATGCAACCTTTGTCACACTGGTGCTCCATCGCATTCCAATGGTGCACTCTAACATATTCTAGGGCTTTCTGACATTGGTTTGACACATATTGGAGTGTCATTGCATGTGTTCTTTTCCAAACCACAAATATGCACATGACCACACGAACACTCAAGTGGGCATGGTGATGCAACCTCTGTCACACTCGTGCTCCATGGCATTCTAATGTTGCACTCCAGCATGTTCTAGGACTTTCTGACCATGGTTTGACACATATTGTAGTGTCATTGCATGTGTTCTTTTCCAAACCACAATGATCCACATAACCACACAGACACTCAAGTGGGCATGGTGATGCAACCTCTGTCACACTAGTGCTCCATGGCATTTCAATGTTGCACTTTAGCATGTTCTAGGGCTTTCTGACCATGGTTTGACACATATTGGAGTGTCATTGCATGTGTTATTTTCCAAACACAATGCTCCACGTGACCACACACTCGCTCAAGTGGTCGAGGTGATGCAACCTCTATCACACTAGTGCTCTATCGCATCCCAATGTTGCACTCCCGCATGTTCTAGGGCTTTCTGACCATGGTTTGACGAATATTGGAGTGTCATTGCATGTGTTCTTTTCTAAACCACAATGATCCAAATGACCACACACTCTCTCAAGTGGGTGTGGTAATGCAACCGCTGTCACACCGGTGCTCCATCGCATTCCAATGTTGCGGTCCAACGTGTTCTATGGATTTCTGACCATGGTTTGACACATATTGGAGTGTCATTGCATGTGTTCTTTTCCAAACCACAGTTATCCACACGACCACACACACTCAAGTGGGTGTGGTTATGCAACCTCTATAACATTGGTGCTCCATCACATTCCAATGTTGCACTCCAGCATTGTCTAGGGATTTCTGACCATGGTTTGACACATATTAATTGGAGTGTCATTGAATGTGTTCTTTTCCAAACCACAATGATCCACATGACCACAAAGACACTCAAGTGGGTGTGGTGAAGCAACCTCTGTCACACTGGTGCCCCATGGCATTCCAATGTTGCACTCTAGCATGTTCTAGGGCTTTCTGACCGTGGTTTCACACATATTGGAGTGTCATTGCATGTGTTCTTTTCCAAACCACAATGATTCACATGACCACACACACTGAAGTGTTTGTGGTGATGCAACCTCTGTCACACTGGTGCTCCATCCCATTCCAATGTTGCTCTCCAGCATGTTCTAGTTCTTTCTGACCATGGTTTGACAGATATTGGAGTGTCATTGCATGTGTTCTTTTCGAAACAACTATGATCCAAATGACCACAAACACTCAAGTGGGTGTGGTGATGCAACCTCTATCACTCTGGTGCTCCATCACATTATAATGTTGCGCTCCAGCATGTTCTAGGGATTTCTGACCATGGTTTGACACATATTGGAGTTCCATGCATCTGTTCTTTTCCAAACCACAATGATCCACATGACCACACACACTTGTGGGTATGGTTATGAAACCTCTATAACATTGGTGCTCCATCCCATTCCAATGTTGCACTCCAGCATGGTCTAGGGCTTTCTGACCATGGTTTGACACATATTAATTGGAGTGTCATTGAATGTGTTCTTTTCCAAACCACAATAATCCACATGACCACAAAGACACTCAACTAGGTGTGGTGATATAACCTCTGTCACACGGGTGCCCCATGGCATTCCAATGTTGCACTCTAGCATGTTCTAGGGCTTTCTGACCGTGGTTTGACACATATTGGAATGTCATTGCATAGGTTCTTTTCCAAACCACAATGATTCACATGTTCACACACACTAAAGTGGGTGTGGTGATGCAACCTCTGTCACACTGGTGCTCCAACGCATTGCAATGTTGCACTCCAGCATGTTCTAGTTCTTTCTGACCATGGTTTGACACATATTGGAGTGTCATTGCATGTGTTCTTTTCGAAACAACTATGATCCAAATGACCACAAACACTCAAGTGTATGTGGTGATGCAACCTCTATCAAACTGGTGCTCCATCACATTATAATGTTGCGCTCTAGCATGTTCTAGGGATTTCTGACCATGGTTTGACACATATTAGAGTTCCATTGAATGTGTTCTTTTCCAAACACAATGATCCACATGACCACACACACTCAAGTGGGTGTGGTGATGCAACCTCTGTCACACTGGTGCTCCATCGCATTCCATTGTTGCACTCTAGCATGTTCTAGGCCTTTCTGACCATGGTTTGACACATATTGGAGTGTGATTGCATGTGTTCTTTTACAAACCACAATGATCCACATGAACATACGAACACCCAAGTGGGTGCGGTGATGCAACCTCTATCACACAGGTGCTCCATGTCATTCCAATGTTGCACTCCAGCATGTTCTAGGGCTTTCTGACCATGGTTTGACACATATTGGAGTGTCATTGCGTGTGTTCTTTTCTAAACCACAATAATTCACATGACCACACACACTCATGTGGGTGTGGTGATGCAAACTCTATCACACTAGTGCTCCATCGCATTCCAATGTTGGACTCCAGCATGTTCTAGTTCTTTCTAACCATGGTTTGACACATATTGGATGTCATTGCATGTGTTCTTTTCCAAACCAGAATGATCCACATGACCATACACACTCAAGTGGGTGTGGTGATGGAACCTCTATGACTGTAGTGCATGATACGTTGCTAACGTATCTATAATTTTTGAAGTTCCATGCTTGTTTTATATCTACTCTCTTATGTTTTGTCCACACTTTGGAGTATTTTTATACACTTTCTTGGACTAACCTATTAACAATATGACACAGTGCCAGCTGCCTGTTTTCTACTGTTTTTGGTTCCAGGAAAGTCAGAAAATGAATATTCTCAGAATTGGATGGGACAAAAGCCAAAGTCAATATTTCACCGAGGGAGACACGGAGCCAGAAGACGAGACGGAGGGGGGCCAGGGGCTGGACACACCACCTGGCCGCACGGCCTGGCTTGGCCGTCTGGCTAGGTGGTGGTGTGGCCGCCTTGGGCACCCCCACGGCCTCCCCTTTCGCCTATATATTGCCTTCGATACAGAAACCCTATGGACCCGATAAAAATTCCACAAAGGAGTCTGTAGCCGCCACCATATCCATCCCTAGATCGGGAGGGATCTGGAGCTCTTACCGGAGAGGAGAATTCACCCTGGAGGCCTTTTTCCTCACCATGACTGCCTCCGGTGTGATGTGGGAGTAGTTCATCCCCGGACTATGGGCCCATGTAGTAGCTAGATGGCTGGTTCTTATCCTTTGTGCTACCATGTTTAGATCTTGTGAGCTCCGTTCATGATCAAGATCATCTATTTGTAATCATACATGTTGTGTTTGAAGGATCTGATGGATATTGAGATGCTATTTCAGATTGATTATTGATTCTATCATGTCTTTGTTGTTTGTGATCTTGCATGATCTTCATTGTTAGTAGCTATCTTGGCCGAGTAGATGCTAGCAACTCTAAGAGGGAGTATATATGCTCGATAGTGGGTTCATGCCTCTAGTAATCTAGGGAAGTGATATAAATCTCTAAGGTACGAGATGTGTTGTTGCTACTAGGGAGAAAACAACAATCCTTTGTTCATAGAACAATTGTATTGTTTACTTTACACACAATGCTTAATGCAATTATCTGTTGCTTGCAACTTAATACTGGAGGGGGGTCGGATGATAACCTGAAGGTGGATTATTAGTCATAGATGCAGTTGGATTACGGTCTATGTATAATGTTGTAATTCCCAATCAAATCTCATAGGAGTCAAGATGATTAGTATATGTGTGTATGCTTTCTCGATGTTTCTCAATTACCCCGCTGTAATTTGTTCACCCTACATGTCATCTATCTTAAGGAGAATCACCACTAGTGAACTATGGACCCTGGTCCTTTCATTTACCATCAATCTACAATCTATTGCTTACTGTTTTCTGTTTACTTTCTGCAAAGCAATTACTATCTTCCACACAATACGTTTAATCCTTTGTTTTCAGCAAAACCGATGAGATTGACAACATCACTGAGTTGGGGGCAAAGCTCTGTGATTGTGTTGTGCAGGATTTCAAGTTGGACACAACACCTTGGAGGTGTTTTCTTGCTCCGACTGGATCGATAACCTTGGTTTCATAACTGAGGGAAAACGTGTTGCTATACTCATCATACCTTCCTCTTGGGGTTCCCCAACGAGCTCAACATATTGAGTAAGCAGTGCTCCATTACATTCCAATGCTACGGTCCAACTTGTTCTAGGGATTTCTGACCTTGGTTTGACACATATTGGAGTTTTACTGCATGTGTTATTTTCCAAACCACAATTATCCACATGACCACACATACACTCAAGTGGGCATGGTGATCCAACCTCTTTCACACTGGTGCTCCATGGCATTCCAATGTTGCACTCAAACATGTTCTAGGGCTTTCACACCATGGTTTGACACATATTGGAGTGTCATTGCATGTGTTCTTTTCCTAACCACAATGATCCACATGACCACACACTCGCTCACGTGGGTGTTGTGATGCAACCTCTGTCACACTAGTGCTCCATCGAATTCCAATGTCGCACTCCAGCATATTCTAAGGATTTCTGACCTTGGTTTGACACATATTGGAGTGTCATTGCATGTGTTCTTTTCCAAACCACAATTATCCACATGACCACATAGACACTCAAGTGGGCATGGTGATGCAACCTCTGTCACACTGGTGCTCCATGGCATTCCAATGTTGCAATCCAGTATGTTCTAGGGCTTTCTGACCATGGTTTGACACATATTGGAGTGTCATTGCATGTGTTCTTTTCCAAACCACAATGATCCACATGACTACACACTCGCTCAAGTGGGTGTTGTGATGAAACCTCTGTCACACTAGTGCTCCATCGCATTCCAATGTTGCACTCCAGCATATTCTAGGGCTTTCTGACCATGGTTTGACACATATTGGAGTGTCATTGCATGCGTTCTTTTCCAAACCACAATGATCCACATGACAACTCACACTCAAGTGGGTGTGGCGATGCAACCTCTATCACACTAGTGCTCCATCGCATTCCAATGTTGCACTCCAGCATGTTCTAGGGCTTTCTTACCATTGTTTGACACATGGTTGAGTTCCATTGAATGTGTTCTTTTCCAAACCACAATGATCCACATGACCATACACACTCAAGTGGGTGTGGTGATGCAAAGTTTGTCACACTGGTGCTCCATCGCATTCCAATTTCGCACTCTAGCATGTTCTAGGGCTTTCTGACCATGGTTTGACACATACTGGAGTGTCATTGCATGTGTTCTTTTCCAGAAAACAATGATACAAATGTCCACACACACACTCAAGTGGGTCTGGTGATGCAACCTCGGTCACACTGGTGCTCCATCGCATTATAATTTTGCGGTCCAGCATGTTGTATTGATTTCTAAACATGGTTTGACACATATTGGAGTGTCATTGCTTATGTTCTTTTCCAAACCAAAATGATCCACACGACCACACACACTCAAGTGTCTGTGGTGATGTAACATCTATCACACTACTACTCCATCGCATTCCAATGTTGAGCATGTTCTAGGGATTTTTGACCTTGGTTTGACACATATTGGAGTATCATTGCATGTGTTCTTTTCCAAACAACGATGATACACATGACCACACTCAAGTGGGCATGGTGGTGCAACTTATGTCACACCGGTGCTCCATGGCCTTCCAATGTTGCACACCAGCATGTTCTAGGGCTTTCTGACCATGGTTTGACACATATTGGAGGGTCATTGCATGTGTTCTTATCGAAACCACAATGATTCACATGACCACACACACTCAAGTGGGTGTGGTGATGCAACCTCTATCACATAAGTGCTCCATCGCATTCCAATGTTGCACTCCAGCATGTTCTTGGGCTTTCTGACCATGGTTTGACACATATTGGAGTGTCATTGCATCTGTTCTTTTCCAAACCACAATGATCCAAATGACCACACACATACTCAAGTGGGTGTGGTCTCGTCGGATTGATGACAAGTACGCCATGAGGGGGTCCTCGAGGCGTGTGGAAGAGAAGCGTGTGAGACGTACGGTGTTCTGGGACGGTAAGTTTACCTAGGCTCGAATCCGCCGGCTTTGGACGGATCTTACACCTGCTAGCAATCCAATAATACGGCAGTGCCGGTATATGGGTTACAAGGGTTTTGCCTGTGCGAGTTGAGATTGTAGACTATTGTGAGGGTGCCCTAAAGGCTCTCCCTAGGTCGGCTTATATAGATATCCGACCTAGGGTTTACATGAGAGATCTATCCGGCTACGACTAAGTGTCGTTTACAGAGTATGTCTTGAACTACAAGTAACACTATGGGCCTATGTCGGTAAGTCTTCTGGGCCTTCCCGTAGCCGGACTGGACTCCGTCTCTTCTCCCTGACTGGGTCGCCCGTGAAGCAAAGCTCTAACCCGAAGTGGGCCACCCTGGTCAGTGAGGTATAGGGAGGATACCTGAAAGTATATCCACAACAGTAGCCCCTGGAGGCCTCCAAGATCCAAAGTCGGATTCATCATCATCTAGCTTGATCTTCGGCTTGCAGAATCCTGAAGGGTTCTTGAAACTTCAAAAGAAAAGATACGATCCGGGTCTCAAAAAATGAGTCGGACCTATGAATACGTTTATTCGGATTTCCATCTCGAAATACAAACTAAGCTGAAACTGAGTCTCTGACGTCATCTGACACCAGTCATGGTCAAGTCACGTCACTGACAGACATTTCCTGTCAGCACGACCATTGGTGGGTCCGCCTTTCGCAGAATCGATGCGCCGTTTCAATGTGTGCATGGAGATCGAGGCGACGTAATCATCGTGCAGGGGGTTTCCCAGTTCTTTCCATGAAGCGTGGCACATTTTACTGTAGCGTTTACACGAATCTTGACATGGCCGATGGATATAAGTGGTGAGGATCCTATTCCTCATCTCCTTTCACCAACACTTTGCGCCGTTTCCTTCTCCCCTACACCTCCCACGAACCCAGAGCTCCCCCACTCCCCAGAAATCTCTAGCGCCGCCCATCCAAGGTCACCGGCGCATCGGAAAAATGGCTTTTGTATCATCTTCCGGCATGGCGGCGACAACAGTAGCGATGGAGAAGGAGAGCAATCACGGGGTTTGGATCTCGTGCGTCCTCGACGACGCCAAGCTCCATGTCGTGGAAGAAGAAGGGCTCCTCCGTGCCAGCGACTAGCGGAGCGGCTTCGGCGAAACCATCCCCAACCCTCACAACGACAAGCGAGTGCACTTTGGCACTCATCGTGACAGAGGTATGAGCTTTCCTCCCTCATATTTCTTTTCCGAGGTCATAGATCATTACGGAGTTCATCTCCCCCTGAACTGCATCTTAGAGATGAGCACGTATGCATCTTTGTGCGAGGGGTATCTCGGCATTAGGCCGAGCCTTACTCTCTTCCGATATTATTTCCATGTCTGGAGAAATTCTATTACTGCCGGTAATCCTTATATTACTAGTACTATTAGTTTTTCGGTTAGGCGAGAGCGTGTCTATCCTCGGATTATGTCCAGTGAGTCGGTCAAGCAATGGCCATCCACTTTTTTCTATCACAAGGATATTCCAGCTCCCGGCAAAGCTACTACTTTGCTGGCTTTCATCGATAGAGCCGCCACGCCCCAAGAATCTTGGGATGAGGTCGCTCCTGCTCTCAGTGAAGATCTACTTCTCGCCAAGAGGCGGATCGAGTATTTGATGAAACACAAGGGCCTGAGAGGGTCCGACTTAGTTCACTGATGGGTGGCATGCCGGATCCAGCCTCTTCAACATCATGGAGATCGACTGATGCACTCCATCACGTCGTTGAAGAAGTATTCCCTCCACATCAGCCCCAAAGCCTACACGGCAAAAGATTATGTATGCCAGATCAAATGGCTGATAAGGGAGCAGATTGAGAGGAATATTCCGGAGCTATCCCTGGACATGCATACAGCGGAAAATCCCTTTGTGCTGGTAAGCTTCAGCAGCAACTCATTTTATGTTCTCATCTTTATATTATTTCGCAATACTGAGATACTTCTTATTTTCAGCTTGCCGACCTCCCCGAGTTAGAGTTTGCTCCTATCGAGGGATATCCTCCGGAGTTTTCTCAGGATGAGGGAGAATTGGTTGCACTGCCAGATGTTGTTCCTCGGAAGCGCAAAGCTTCGACAGTGGACATTGGCACAAAGGAAGTGCCCGTTGTGAAGAGGTAATCTTTCCTCACAAGGTCTTTGTATTATAAGTCTTAATTCTTTCCGAGATGTAATGTTCCATGTTCTATTACCTTCTCAGAGCTAAATAGCTCAACAAGGGCAAAGGGAAAGGGGTTACCTCGAAACCTCTACGCTAGTTGAAACTAAACTTGGTTTCTCCTGCCGTAGCTCCTCCAACTCCTGCCCCTCAGCCTTCTGCAGCGTCGGAGATTACTCCATCTCCGACCGTTGTAGAATATTCGGCTCAACCAGCAGAGCCAGTGATCCTCGGATCACAGATTGACGTCACCATGGGTGACTCAAGTTTTGATAAGGGTGAACCCTCTTCGGGTAATGATCCCTCGTCAGAGATCTTCGCCGATAATCTCCTGAGCAATCCGAGACTTGCCAAATTTGGCTTATCTCGGAAATCTGCAGAGGAGATCCAACGGCTGGCCCGGCAATGCCTAGAGAGCCAGACTATCTCTGCCGAAGAAGAAGCACGAGAAGTAGAGGGCATCAAGCACTCTAATCTTCTTGAACAAGTCCGTCTTCGCGACAAGAAGATGAGGACCATCGAGCTTCCAACTGCGCCAGTGGTCCCCCTAACCCTCGCCAAGAAGGTTACCATCAAAGTGAACGCGAGCTTGAACAAACTTGCTCGTGAGCAATATTTAAGACGGAATTCCAACTCTCGTTTTTTCTTATTTCATATCATATCCTCTAGCCCCCAAGCATGAAGCTGGACAGTCAAATCCGGTCTGATGCTTCCTTAGGATGCCAAAGAATGAACTAGTGTAGCCCCCAAGGCTCGTGCTCATATTAGTAAAAATATTAGCCCGAGTCTTTAGTAGACTTCTGACTCTAGGTATTCTGACTTACAAAAAGTATATTCCTGTAACTAGGATTTATTGAGGAATGTTTGCAACAAACGGAAACAAATCAAAGCTCTCCGACTTGAAAATGCTCAATTGAAAGTTTCGAAGGATGAGGTTGAAGTAAACATTCCAGAACTCAAACCTTGTCTTTGAATTTCATAGTCGAATTTTTTGTTCAACTTTTGTTCTTTTAACTACAGCACTGGTAAAGCACTCCTATGCTATGATTGAAGATGCCGAGAATCTTAAAACCCTGGTGGTGGAAAACAAGGATCTCCGCCAAGAGCTGGATATGCTTAAGGTGGATCATGAGAAGAGCATTTCTCAAATTCTCGAATCCTCCTCCATGGCCACCGAGGAGCGTGATCGTAAGATTACGCTCCAAGATAAGAAAATCTCGGATCTCAGCAATGATTTGTTCAGAGAGAGGGACATCGCCGAGGCACTAAGGCTGAACTCCAGAGTCTTCAGGAAGAGAAGGCCGAAGTCGATGATGTCATATTTGGTATGTTTCCCTTTTTCTGGCTTATCTGCATCTTTCGACTCTTTGGAGTCCGGATCTATTTGATTAACCCCTTTGCATTACATGCGCAGGTCCTCTGAACTTACTGGACTCAGCCTCTTCCGAATCTCGCACCAGCCGGCTTACCCAAGTTGGTGATTTGCTGCATGACTTCCGCCAATCCCTCAAAGATATTGGCAAAGTTCTCAAGGTTCCGGATATGGATAGCATGTTCGGCTTTGAAGTGCGAGATAAGGCCAAGGATATGCCACAGCTTGTCCAGGACTAGAACATGTCCTACGCGCGAACCGCAGCGTAGAACACTCTCACCATGGTTATGAGCCACCATGGAAACATGGAAATCTAGCAAGTAACCAGAGGGTACTGCAAAGTGGATGAAGATGGACAGGAGCAAGACATCAAGGCTATCATGGACTCCTGTGTCGGATATGGGTGCCACGTAGCTGACTTGACCAGCTATGACACTCCTTTCTTCACCCGCGTGGACACACCACCCCCGCCTTCCGAAGAAACAGCAGAAGTTTCCGACGATGATCAAACCATATTAGATTAGAACATCTCGGAACGTTATCAAAGCGAAGCTGATGTATCCAGTGAGCTGGTAGCTCCTACCTCTCCCCCTACATCATAGGTTATCAGAAAGAACAATGTGTTATTTTGAAAACAATTTGGGTCTGTAAATAAGTAGTATTGCTAGTGCTAAGCTTTATTTTATCTATTTAGCACTTTTGGCTTTAATGTTATGTGCCTAAGATGTTTGCATAAGCACTTGTATTTTCTGTCTGCACTTATCGTTTATCTGGCTTTCTGCCTCATCCCTTTCATGAGCCGGCCAACATTTAGCACGAAAACTTTGCCGAGCAACGGAGCTCAATTGCTAAACCAGTTTAAACTCGAAAACAAAGCCGGCTTCCAGTACCAACAATTCACTACTCGGAAAATGCCCGCATCTGGTAATCGGACAAATAACCGAAGAACAGACTATAAAATTTAACTTTATACCCGAAGGTAGCAATTTTAGAATCGGAAATCTAAACCAAAACAAACATGAGCATAAAGTACTTTCAAGTATTCTGGGATTTTCGACTGTGACATGGTCATTCGGAAATAAGATGGTAAAAACTTTATTTCTCATTGAACATGTACACATATATGATTACAAAGAAAAATAAACTAAGAATAAAAGGGATGTAGCTGAGCAATATTCCATGGTTTGGCTAATTCATCCAGGTTTGTACTACCTCTAGCTCTCTTTGTTTTCTTAGTAGCAGGTCTTTCTTTGACTGGCCGGATATCAGTTTGGTAGTATGAACCATTGTGCAATACTTGACTAACTAAAAATGGCCCTTCCCCTATTGGGGAAAGTTTGTGCTTTCTTTGCTGCAAAAGCCGGGGAACCAAATTGCCTTGATTAAAAGACCCGTTTCCGACTCTCTGGCTATGATGCGTAACTTCTGCTGATAGGCTGTTGATCTCATCTCAGCAACGACGCGAACTTCTTCGACTAAGTCGAGATCATTTTGTCGAGAAATTTCGGCATCCTCTTCATTATATGCGGCCACTCTAGGAGACGTGCGAATCAAATCACTAGGAAGAACGGCTTCTGCGCCATAGACCAAGAAGAAATGTGTGTATCCGGTTGATCTATTTGGAGTTGTTCGCAAAATCCATATTACAGAAGGTAATTCCTCTGCCCAAGCCCCCGCAGCACGTTGTAGTGGTGCTTCGAGTTTTGGTTTTAGGCCTTGTAGGATTAAACCATTTGCCCTTTTGACTTGTCCATTAGCCTGTGGATGTGCGCCTGACGCAATGTTAAGCCACATATATTGTTCATTGCAGAATTCAGCAAGTTCTCCCATAGAGAAGTTACTCCCGTTGTCCGTGATAATGCTATGCGGATAACCGTATCGGATTATGACATCCTCGACAAATCTTCTGGCTGTTGCTGCATCACAACTAGTGATGGGTTTAGCCTCAATCCATTTGGTGAGTAAATCCACTTGGAGCCCGTTTAAACGGTCCTACCATGTCAAGCCCCCAGACCGCAAAAGGCCATGTTATAGGTATTGTTCGCAGCTGATCAGCCGAAAGGTGAGCTTGTTTGGCGTATTTTTGGCAGCCCTTGCACATCTTAACCACCCGTTCAGCATCTACCTTGGCTGTAAGCTAGAAAAAACCGTGTCGGAAAGCTTTTGCCACTAGAGATTTGGCTGCAGCGTGGTGACCACACTAGCCTTCGTGGATCTCTCGTAATATTTCCACTCCTTCTTCCGGAGATACACAGTGCTGAAAAACCCCAGATACACTCCGCTTATAGAGCTCATCACTAATTATAGTGTAGGCTTTTGCTCGTCGGACGATCTACCAGCTCAGCACTTCGTCTTCGGGTAATTTTCCATCTACCAAGTAGTCAAGGTAGGGTTGAGTCTAGTTGGGAATCACACCCAGAACTACTACTAAAGGTGAGTCGGATTTGGTCGGATATTCCTTGACCACTCCTTTTATAGAGGAAACTTTGAGGCGCTCTAAAAAAGCGCCATCCGGGACCTTTTTCCGGGCAGAGCCTATTCGAGATAGTGCATCTGCTTTCTCATTTTCTGTTCAAAGGATGTGTTGAACTTCAAACCCTTCAAACGATTTAGATAGTTCATTCATGATAGCCCTATATGCCGCCATGTGCTTTTTTTCCTTACAGATATCCGACACTTGTTGGGCAACAAGATCCGAATCTCCATAACACATTAAACGTCAGATGCCGATGTCCTTAGCAATCCGGATTCCATGTAGTAATGCTTCATACTCGGCAATGTTATTTGTCGCCGTGAAGTGTATCTACAATACATAGAAAAGTTTATCTCCTTGGGGTGATTTGAGCACCACGCTAGCCCCCGAGCCCCCGAGCACTTTAGACCCGTCAAAATGCAAGGTCTAGTATTCCAACTCTGGTAGGGTCATATTCTCCGTTGTCTCTGTCCAATCAGCGACAAAGTCAGCGATGATTTGGGATTTGATTGTTGTACAAGGTTTGTACTCAATGTCGAAAGCTGAAAGCTCTATGCCCCATTTGGCGACGCGTCCTGTGGCATCACTATTGTTGATTATATCTCTCATGGGAGATATGCTCACCACGGTAATTGGATGTTCCTGAAAATAATGCCTCAACTTACGAGATCCTAAGAACACACCATAAGCCAGCTTTTGATAGTGTGGATATCGCTGCTTTGATTCAGTTAAGACCTCGTTGAGATAGTAAGTAGGACGTTGCACCAGGTGTTCCCGATTTTCCTCCGGTCTCTCCACCACCATGACTATACTGACGACCTTGTTTGTCGCCGTGAGATAAAGCAACATCGGTTCCTCTGGTTCCGGTGCTGCAAGGATGGGAGCAGATGAGTGTACTGCTTTCAGGTCTTGTAATGCAGCTTCAGCTTCGTCGGTCCAAACGAATTTCTTGGTCTTTTTCAGGAGCTTGTATAGTGGTGTGGCTCTTTCACCAAGCCGGCTTACAAACCGACTGACTGTGGCAATGCAACAAGTTAGTCTTTCAACAACCTTCAGGCGAGTTGGCCTAGAAATATTTAGTATAGCCTTGATTTTGTCCCGGTTTACCTCTATGCCTCTTTGAGACACGATAAAACCTAACAATTTTCCGGCTGGGATCCCACAGAAACATTTCTTCGGGTTAAGCATTATGTTGTATTTTCGTAGATTGGCGAACGTTTCCTCCAAGTCGGAAATCAAGGTTTCCTTCTTTTTGGACATCACTGCAATATCGTCCACATACGCATGTACATTGTGTCCGATTTGATCATGGAGGCAACACTGCATAGTGCGTTGGTACGTAGATCCTGCATTTTTGAGCCCAAAGGGTATTATAACGAAACAGAAGGTTCCGAAGGGTGTTATGAATGAAGTTTTGACTTTGTCAGATTCCTTCTTCCCGATTTGGTGATAACCGGAATATGTGTCGAGAAAACATAGGAGCTCCGAGCCTGCCATAGAATCGATAACTTGATCAATCCTAGGCAGAGCGAACGGATCTTTGGGACAAGCCTTGTTCAAGGCAGTATAATCAACACACATCCTTAAATCAGTGGTGTCCTTTTTAGGTACCATTACAGGATTGGCCAACCACTCAGTGTGGATGACCTCTTCTATGAATCCGGCTAACTCGAGCTGGGCTAGTTCCTTAGCTATTGCCTTACGCTTTTCATCGCCAAAACATCGTAGGGACTGTTTGACGGGTTTCGCGTTCAGGTGTACATTTAGAGAGTGCCCGGCAAGTTCCCTAGGTACTCCGATCATGTCAGATGGCTGCCATGCGAAGATATCTTGATTTGCTTGGAGGAACTTGACAAGCGCTCTTTCCTATGCGCTATCTAGGCCTACGGCTATCTGGGTCACCTAGGAGGAGTCGTCATCCTTCAACAGCGTCTTCTTCATCTCTTCCGATGCCTTGAACTCCGGATTCAGCTTTGTCACCTCCTTCTTTGTCGCGGGCATCTCGGACGGATCTATGGCTTTCTGACCTTGGTTTGACACATATTGGAGTGTCATTGCATGTGTTCTTTTCCAAACCACAATGATCCACATGAACACACAAACACTCAAATGGGCATGGTGATGCAGCTTCTGTCACACTGGTGCTCCATGGCCTTCCAATGTTGCACTCCAGCATGTTCTAGAGCTTTCTGACCATGGTTTGATACATATTGGAGTGTCATTGCATGTGTTCTTATCGAAACCACAATGACTCACATGACCACACACACTCAAGTCGGTGTGGCGATGCAACCTCTATCAGACTAGTGCTCCATCGCATTCCAATGTTGCACTCCAGCATGTTCTAGGGATTTTTGACCATGGTTTGACACATATTGGAGTGTCATTGCATCTGTTCTTTTCCAAACCACAATCATCCAACTGACGACACACACTCAAGTGGGTATGGTGATGCAACCACTATCACACTGGTGCTCCATCGCATTATAATGTTGTGCTCCAGCATGTTATAGCAATTTCTGACCATGGTTTGACACATATTGGAGTGTCATTGCATGTGTTCTTTTCCAAACCACAATGATCCACATGACCACGCACTCGCTCAAGTGGGAGTTGTGATGCAACCAGTGTTACACTAGTGCTCCATCGCATTCCAATGTTGCACTCCAGCATATTCTAGGGCTTTTTGACCTTGGTTTGACGCATATTGGAGTGTCATTGCATGTGTTCTTTTCCAAACCACAATTATCCACATGACCACACAGACACTCAAGTGGGCATAGTGATGCAATCTCTGTCCCACTGGTGCTCCATGGCATTCCAATGTTGCAATCCAGCATGTTCTAGGGCTATCTAACCATGGTTTGACACATATTGGAGTGTCATTGCATGTGTTCTTTTCCAAACCACAGTGATCCACATGACCACACACTTGCTCAAGTGGGTGTTGTGATGCAACCTCTCTCACACTAGTGCTCCATCGCATTCCAATGTTGCACTCCAGCATATTCTAGGGCTTTCTGACCATGGTTTGACACATATTGGAGTGTCATTACATGCGTTCTTTTCCTAACCACAATGATCCACATGACCACTCACACTCAAGTGGGTGTGGCGATGCAACATCTATCACACTAGTTCTCCATCGCATTCCAATGTTGCACTCCAGCATGTTGTAGGGCTTTCTGACCATGGTTTGACACATATTGGAGTTCCATTGAATGTGTTATTTTCCAGACCACAATGATCCACATGACCACACACACACAAGTGGGTGTGGCGATGCAACCTCTGTCACACTGGTGCTCCATCGCATTCCAATGTTGCACTCCAGCATGTTCTATGGCTTTCTGACCATGGTTTGACACATATTGGAGTTTCATTGCATGTGTTCTTATCGAAACCACAATGATTCACATGACCACACACACTCTAGTGGGTGTGGTGATGCAACCTCTATCACACTAGTGCTCCATCGCATTCCAATGTTGCACTCCAGCATATTCTAGAGCTTTCTGGCCATTGTTTGACACATATTGGAGTGTCATTGCATCTGTTCTTTTCCAAACCACAATGATCCAAATGACCACATACACACTCAATTGGGTGTGGTTATGCAACCACTGTCACACTAGTGCTCCATCTCATTATAATGTTGTGCTCTAGAATGTTATAGGGATATCTGACCATGGTTTGACACATATTGGAGTGTCATTGCATGTGTTCTTTTCCAAACTACAATGATCCACATGACTACACACACTCAAGTGGGTGTGGTGATGCAACTTCTGTCACACTACTGCTCCATGGCCTTCCAATGTTGCACTCCAGCATGTTCTAGGGCTTTCTGACCATGGTTTAACACATATTGGTGTGTCATTGCATCTGTTCTTATCGAAACCACAATGATTCACATGACCACACACACTCAAGTGGGTGTGGTCACGCAACCTCTATCACACTAGTGCTCCATCGCATTCCAATGTTGCACTCCAACATGTTCTAGGGCTTTCTGACCATGGTTTGACACATATTGGAGTGTCATTGCATTTGTTCTTTTCCAAACCACAATGATCCAAATGACCACACACCTACTCAAGTGGGTGTGGTGATGCAACAACTATCACAATGGTGCTCCATCGCATTATACTGTTGTGCCTCAGCATGTTGTAGGTATTTCTGACCATGGTTTGACACATATCGGAGTGTCGTTGCATGTGTTATTTTCCAAACCACAATGATCCACATGACCACACACATTCAAGTGGGTGTGGTGATGCAACCTCTATCACACTAGTGCTCCATCGCATTCCAATGCTGCACTCTAGCATGTTCTAGGGTTTTCTAACCATAGTTTGACACAAATTGGAGTTCCATTGAATGTGTTCTTTTCCAAACCACAATGAGCCATATGACCGCACACAGTCAAGTGGGTGTGGTGATGCAACCTCTTTCACACTAGTGCTCCATCGCATTCCAATGTTGCACTCTAGCATGTTCTAGGGCTTTCTGACCATGGTTTGACACATATTGGAGTATCATTGCATTTGTTCTTTTCCAAACCACAATCATCCAAATGACCACACACAGACTCAAGTGGTGTGGCGATGCAACCTCTATCACATTGGTGCTCCATCGCATTCCAATGTTGAGCATGTTCTAGGGCCTTTTGACCTTGGTTTGACACATATTGGAGTGTCATTGCAAGTGTTCTTTTCCAAACCACAATGATCCACATGAACACATAGACAGTCAAGTGGGCATGGTGATGCAACTTCTGTTACACTGGTGCTCCATGGCCTTCCAATGTTGCACTCCAGCATGTTCTAGGGCTTTCTGACCATTGTTTGACACATATTGGAGGGTCATTGCATGTGTTCTTATCAAAACCACAATGATTCACATGACCACACACACTCAAGTGGGTGTGGTAATGCAACCTCTATCACACTAGTGCTCCATCACATTCCAATGTTGCATTCTAGCATGTTCTAGGGCTTTTTGACCATGGTTTGACACATATTGGAGTGTCATTGCATCTGTTCTTTTCCAAACGACAATGATCCAAATGACCACACACACACTCAAGTGGGTGTGGTGATGTAACAACTATCACACTAGTGCTCCATCGCATTATAATGTTGTGCTCCAGCATGTTATAGCGATTTCTGACCATTGTTTGACACATATTGGAGTGTCATTGCATGTGTTCTTCTCCAAACCACAATGATCCACATAACGACACAGTCGCTCATGTGGGTGTTGTGATGCAACCTCTGTCACACTAGTGCTCCATCGCATTCCAATGTTGCACGCCAGCATATTCTAGGGCTTTCTGACCTTGGTTTGACACATATTGGAGTGTCATTGCATGTGTTCTTTTCCAAACCACAATTATCCACATGACCACACAGACACTCAAGTGGGCATGGTGATGCAACCTCTGTCCCACTAGTGCTCCATGGTGTTATAATGTTGCAATCCAGCATGTTCTATGGCTATCTGACGATGGTTTCACACATATTGGAGTGTCATTGCATGTGTTCTTTTCCAAACCACAATGATCCACATGACCACACACTCGCTCAAGTGGGTGTTGTGATGCAACCTCTATCACACTAGTGCTCCATCGCATTCCAATGTTGCACTCCAGCACATTCTAGGGCTTTCTAACCTTGGTTTGACACATATTGGAGTGTCATTGCATGCGTTCTTTCCAAACCACAATTATCCACATGACCACACAGACACTCAAGTGGTCATGGTGATGCAACCTCTATCCCACTAGTGCTCCATGGCATTCCAATGTTGCAATCCAGCATGTTCTAGGGCTATCTGACCATGGTTTGACACATATTGGAGTGTCGTTGCATGTGTTTTTTTCCAAACCACAATGATCCACATGACCACACGCTCGCTCAAGTGGGTGTTGTGATCCAACCTCTCTCACACTAGTGCTCCATCGCATTCCAATGTGGCACTCCAGCATATTCGAGGGATTTCTGGCCATGGTTTGACACATATTGGAGTGTCATTGCATGCGTTCTTTTCGTAACCACAATGATCCACATGACCACTCACACTCAAGTGGGTGTGGCGATGCAACCTCTATCACACTAATTCTCGATCGCATTCCAATGTTCCACTCCAGCATGTTCTTGGGCTTTCTGACCATGGTTTGACACATATTGGAGTTCCATTGAATGTGTTATTTTCTAAACCACAATAATCCACATGACCACACACACTCAAGTGGGTGTGGTGATGCAATCTCTAATCACTGGTGCTCCATCGCATTCCAATGTTACACTCCAGCATGTTCTAGGGCTTTCTGACCATGGTTTGACACATATTGGAGTGTCATTATATGTGTTCCTGTCCAAACCACAATGATCCAAATGACCACACACACACACTCAAGTGGGTGTGGTGTTGCAACCTCGGTCCCACTAGTGCTTCATCGCATTATAATTTTGTGGTCCAACATTTTGAAGGGATTTCTGAACATGGTTTGACACATATTGGAGTGTAATTGCATGTGTTCTTTTCCAAACAAAAATGATCCATATGACCACTCACACTCAAGTGGGTGTGGCGATGCAACCTCTATCACACTAGTGCTCCATCGCATTCCAATGTTGCACTCCAGCATATTCTAGAGCTTTCTGGCCATTGTTTGACACATATTGGAGTGTCATTGCATCTGTTCTTTTCCAAACCACAATGATCCAAATGACCACATACACACTCAATTGGGTGTGGTGATGCAACCACTGTCACACTAGTGCTCCATCTCATTATAATGTTGTGCTCTAGAATGTTATAGGGATATCTGACCATGGTTTGACACATATTGGAGTGTCATTGCATGTGTTCTTTTCCAAACTATAATGATCCACATGACTACACACACTCAAGTGGGTGTGGTGATGCAACTTCTGTCACACTACTGCTCCATGGCCTTCCAATGTTGCACTCCAGCATGTTCTAGGGCTTTCTGACCATGGTTTAACACATATTGGTGTGTCATTGCATCTGTTCTTATCGAAACAACAATGATTCACATGACCACACACACTCAAGTGGGTGTGGTCACGCAACCTCTATCACACTAGTGCTCCATCGCATTCCAATGTTGCACTCCAACATGTTCTAGGGCTTTCTGACCATGGTTTGACACATATTGGAGTGTCATTGCATTTGTTCTTTTCCAAACCACAATGATCCAAATGACCACACACCTACTCAAGTGGGTGTGGTGATGCAACAACTATCACAATGGTGCTCCATCGCATTATACTGTTGTGCCCCAGCATGTTGTAGGTATTTCTGACCATGGTTTGACACATATCGGAGTGTCGTTGCATGTGTTCTTTTCCAAACCACAATGATCCACATGACCACACACATTCAAGTGGGTGTGGTGATGCAACCTCTATCACACTAGTGCTCCATCGCATTCCAATGCTGCACTCTAGCATGTTCTAGGGTTTTCTAACCATAGTTTGACACAAATTGGAGTTCCATTGAATGCGTTCTTTTCCAAACCACAATGAGCCATATGACCACACACAGTCAAGTGGGTGTGGTAATGCAACCTCTGTCACACTAGTGCTCCATCGCATTCCAATGTTGCACTCTAGCATGTTCTAGGGCTTTCTGACCATGGTTTGACACATATTGGAGTATCATTGCATTTGTTCTTTTCCAAACCACAATCATCCAAATGACCACACACAGACTCAAGTGGTGTGGTGATGCAACCTCTATCACATTGGTGCTCCATCGCATTCCAATGTTGAGCATGTTCTAGGGCCTTTTAACCTTGGTTTGACACATATTGGAGTGTCATTGCAAGTGTTCTTTTCCAAACCACAATGATCCACATGAACACATAGACAGTCAAGTGGGCATGGTGATGCAACTTCTGTTACACTGGTGCTCCATGGCCTTCCAATGTTGCACTCCAGCATGTTCTAGGGCTTTCTGACCATTGTTTGACACATATTGGAGGGTCATTGCATGTGTTCTTATCAAAACCACAATGATTCACATGACCACACACACTCAAGTGGGTGTGGTAATGCAACCTCTATCACACTAGTGCTCCATCACATTCCAATGTTGCATTCTAGCATGTTCTAGGGCTTTTTGACCATGGTTTGACACATATTGGAGTGTCATTCCATCTGTTCTTTTCCAAACGACAATGATCCAAATGACCACACACACACTCAAGTGGGTGTGGTGATGTAACAACTATCACACTGGTGCTCCATCGCATTATAATGTTGTGCTCCAGCATGTTATAGCGATTTCTGACCATGGTTTGACACATATTGGAGTGTCATTGCATGTGTTCTTCTCCAAACCACAATGATCCACATAACGACACCGTCGCTCATGTGGGTGTTGTGATGCAACCTCTGTCACACTAGTGCTCCATCGCATTCCAATGTTGCACGCCAGCATATTCTAGGGCTTTCTGACCTTGGTTTGACACATATTGGAGTGTCATTGCATGTGTTCTTTTCCAAACCACAATTATCCACATGACCACACAGACACTCAAGTGGGCATGGTGATGCAACCTCTGTCCCACTAGTGCTCCATGGTGTTATAATGTTGCAATCCAGCATGTTCTATGGCTATCTGACGATGGTTTCACACATATTGGAGTGTCATTGCATGTGTTCTTTTCCAAACCACAATGATCCACATGACCACACACTCGCTCAAGTGGGTGTTGTGATGCAACCTCTATCACACTAGTGCTCCATCGCATTCCAATGTTGCACTCCAGCACATTCTAGGGCTTTCTAACCTTGGTTTGACACATATTGGAGTGTCATTGCATGCGTTTTTTCCAAACCACAATTATCCACATGACCACACAGACACTCAAGTGGTCATGGTGATGCAACCTCTATCCCACTAGTGCTCCATGGCATTCCAATGTTGCAATCCAGCATGTTCTAGGGCTATCTGACCATGGTTTGACACATATTGGAGTGTCGTTGCATGTGTTTTTTTCCAAACCACAATGATCCACATGACCACACGCTCGCTCAAGTGGGTGTTGTGATCCAACCTCTCTCACACTAGTGCTCCATCGCATTCCAATGTGGCCCTCCAGCATATTCGAGGGATTTCTGGCCATGGTTTGACACATATTGGAGTGTCATTGCATGCGTTCTTTTCGTAACCACAATGATCCACATGACCACTCACACTCAAGTGGGTGTGGCGATGCAACCTCTATCACACTAATTCTCCATCGCATTCCAATGTTCCACTCCAGCATGTTCTTGGGCTTTCTGACCATGGTTTGACACATATTGGAGTTCCATTGAATGTGTTATTTTCTAAACCACAATAATCCACATGACCACACACACTCAAGTGGGTGTGGTGATGCAATCTCTGTCCCACTAGTGCTCCATCGCATTCCAATGTTACACTCCAGCATGTTCTAGGGCTTTCTGACCATGGTTTGACACATATTGGAGTGTCATTATATGTGTTCCTGTCCAAACCACAATGATCCAAATGACCACACACACACACTCAAGTGGGTGTGGTGATGCAACCTCGGTCCCACTAGTGCTTCATCGCATTATAATTTTGTGGTCCAACATTTTGAAGGGATTTCTGAACATGGTTTGACACATATTGGAGTGTCATTGCATGTGTTCTTTTCCAAACAAAAATGATCCATATGACCACTAACACTCAAGTGGGTGTGGCGATGCAACCTCTATCACACTAGTTCTCCATCGCATTCCAATGTTGCACTCCAGCATGTTGTAGGGATTTCTGACCATGGTTTGACACATATTGGAGTTCCATTGAATGTGTTATTTTCTAGACCACAATGATCCACATGACCACACACACTCAAGTGGGTGTGGTGATGCAACCTCTGTCACACTGGTGCTCCATCGCAATCCAATGTTGCACTCCAGCATGTTCTATGGCTTTCTGACCATGGTTTGCCACATATTGGAGTGTCATTGCATGTGTTCTTATCGAAACCACAATGATTAACATGATCACACACACTCAAGTGGGTGTGGTTATGCAACCTCTATCACACTAGTGCTCCATCGCATTCCAATGTTGCACTCCAGCATATTCTAGGGCTTTCTGGCCATGGTTTGACACATATTGGAGTGTCATTGCATCTGTGCTTTTCCAAACCACAATAATCCAAATGACCACATACACACTCAATTGGGTGTGGTGATGCAACCACTATCACACTAGTGCTCCATCGCATTATAATGTTGTGCTCCAGAATGTTGTAGGGATATCTGACCATGGTTTGACACATATTGGAGTGTCATTGCATGTGTTCTTTTCCAAACTACAATGATCCACATGACCACACACACTCAAGTGGGTGTGGTGATGCAACTTCTGTCACACTAGTGCTCCATGGCCTTCCAATGTTGCACTCCAGCATGTTCTAGGGCTTTCTGACCATGGTTTAACACATATTGGTGTGTCATTGTATCTGTTCTTATCGAAACCACAATGATTCACATGACCACACACACTCAAGTGGGTGTGATCATGCAACCTCTATCACACTAGTGCTCCATCGCATTCCAATGTTGCACTCCAACATGTTCTAGGGCATTCTGACCATGGTTTGACACATATTGGAGTGTCATTGCATTTGTTCTTTTCCAAACCACAATGATCCAAATGACCACACAAATACTCAAGTGTGTGTGGTGCTGCAACAACTATCACACTGGTGCTCCATCGCATTATAATGTTGTGCTCCAGCATGTTGTAGGTATTTCTGACCATGGTTTGACACATATTGGAGTGTCACTGCATGTGTTATTTTCCAAACCACAATGATCCACATGACCACACACATTCAAGTGGGTGTGGTGATGCAACCTCTATCACACTAGTGCTCCATCGCATTCCAATGCTGCACTCTAGCATGTTCTAGGGCTTTCTGACCATAGTTTGACACATATTGGAGTTCCATTGAATGTGTTCTTTTCCAAACCACAATGAGCCACATGACCACACACAGTCAAGTAGGTGTGGTGATTCAACCTCTGTCACCCTAGTGCTCCATCGCATTCCAATGTTGCACTCCAGCATGTTCTAGGGCTTTCTGACCATGGTTTGACACATATTGGACTATCATTGCATGTGTTCTTTTCCAAACCACAATCATCCAAATGACCACACACAAACTCAAGTGGTGTGGTGATGCAACCTCTATCACATTGGTGCTCCATCTCATTCCAATGTTGAGCATGTTGTAGGGCTTTTTGACCTTGGTTTGACACATATTGGAGTGGCATTGCAAGTGTTCTTTTCCAAACCACAATGATCCACATGAACACATAGATAGTCAAGTGGGCATGGTGATGCAACTTCTGTTACACTGGTGCTCCATGGCCTTCCAACGTTGCACTCCAACATGTTCTAGGGCTTTCTAACTATTGTTTGACACATATTGGAGTGTCATTGCATGTGTTCTTATCAAAACCACAATGATTCACATGACCACACACACTCAAGTGGGTGTGGTAATGCAACCTCTATCACACTAGTGCTCCGTCGCATTCCAATGTTGCATTCTAGCATGTTCTAGGGCTTTTTGACCATGGTTTGACACATATTGGAGTGTCATTGCATCTGTTTTTTTCCAATTGACAATGATCCAAAGTACCACACACACACTCAAGTGGGTGTGGTGATATAACAACTGTCACACTAGTGCTCCATCGCATTATAATGTTGTGCTCTAGCATGTTATAGCGATTTCTGACCATGGTTTGACACATATTGGAGTGTCATTGCATGTGTTCTTTTCCAAACCACAATGATCCACATAACCACACACTCGCTCAAGTGGGGGTTGTGATGCAACCTCTGTCACACTAGTGCTCCATCGCATTCCAATGTTGCACGCCAGCATATTCTAGGGCTTTCTGACCTTGGTTTGACACATATTGGAGTGTCATTGCATGTGTTCTTTTCCAAACCACAATTATCCACATGACCACACAGACACTCAAGTGGGCATGGTTATGCAACTTCGGTCATACTATTGCTCCATGGCATTCCAATGTTGCACTCCAGCATGTTCTAGGGCTTTCTGACCATGGTTTAACACATATTGGAGTTCCATTGAATGTGTTCTTTTCCAAACCACAATGATCCACATGACCACACACACTCAAGTGGTTGTGGTGATGCAACCTCTATCACACTGGTGCTCCATCGCATTCCAATGTTGCACTCTATCATTTTCTAGGGCTTTCTGACCATGGTTTGACACATATTGGAGTGTCATTGCATGTGTTCTTTTCCAAACCAAAATGATCCAAATGACCACACACACACTCAAGTGGGTGTGGTGATGCAACCTCGGTCCCACTGGTGCTCCGTCGCATTATACTTTTGTGGTCTAGCATGTTGTAAGGATTTCTGAACATGGTCCACATGGCCACATGGTCCACAATGATCCACATGGCCGCAAACTCGCTCAAGTGGGTGTTGTGATGCAACCTCTATCACACTAGTGCTCAATGGCCTTCCAATGTTGCAGTCCAATATGATATACGGCTTTCTGACCATGATTTGACACATATTGGAGTTTCATTGCATGTGTTCTTTTCCAACCCAAAATGATCCACATGACCACACACACTCAAGTGTATGTGGTGATGCAACCTCTTTCACACTACTGCTCCATCGCATTCCAATGTTGAGCATGTTCTAGGGCTTTCCGACCTTTGTTTGACACATATTGGAGTGTCATTGCATGTGTTCTTTTCCAAACCACAATGATCCACATGAACACAGAGACACTCAGGTGGGCATGGTGATGCAACTTCTGTCACACTGGTGCTCCATGGCCTTCTAATGTTGCACTCCACCATGTTCTAGGGCTTTCTGACCATGGTTTGACACATATTGGAGTGTTATTGCATGTGTTCTTATCGAAACCACAATGATTCACATGACCACACATACTCCAGTGGGTGTGGTGATGCAACCTCTATCACACTGGTGCTCCATCGCATTCCAATGTTGCACTCTATCATTTTCTAGGGCTTTCTGACCATGGTTTGACACATATTGGAGTGTCATTGCATGTGTTCTTTTCCAAACCAAAATGATCCAAATGACCACACACACACTCAAGTGGGTGTGGTGATGCAACCTCGGTCCCACTGGTGCTCCGTCGCATTATACTTTTGTGGTCTAGCATGTTGTAAGGATTTCTGAACATGGTCCACATGGCCACATGGTCCACAATGATCCACATGGCCGCAAACTCGCTCAAGTGGGTGTTGTGATGCAACCTCTATCACACTAGTGCTCAATGGCCTTCCAATGTTGCAGTCCAATATGATATACGGCTTTCTGACCATGATTTGACACATATTGGAGTTTCATTGCATGTGTTCTTTTCCAACCCAAAATGATCCACATGACCCCACACACTCAAGTGTATGTGGTGATGCAACCTCTTTCACACTACTGCTCCATCGCATTCCAATGTTGAGCATGTTCTAGGGCTTTCCGACCTTTGTTTGACACATATTGGAGTGTCATTGCATGTGTTCTTTTCCAAACCACAATGATCCACATGAACACAGAGACACTCAGGTGGGCATGGTGATGCAACTTCTGTCACACTGGTGCTCCATGGCCTTTTAATGTTGCACTCCACCATGTTCTAGGGCTTTCTGACCATGGTTTGACACATATTGGAGTGTTATTGCATGTGTTCTTATCGAAACCACAATGATTCACATGACCACACACACTCCAGTGGGTGTGGTGATGCAACCTCTATCACACTAGTGCTCTATCGCATTCCAATGTTGCACTCCAGCATGTTTTAGGGCTTTGTGACAATGGTTTGACACATATTGGAGTGTCATTGCATTTGTTCTTTTCCAAACCACAATGATCGAAATGACCACACACATACTCAAGTGGGTGTGGTGATGTAACCACTATCACACTGGTGCTCCATCGCATTATAATGTCGTGCTCCAGCTTGTTGTAGGGATTTCTGACCATGGTTTGACACATATTGGTGTGTCATTGCATGTGTTCTTTTCGAAACCACA
This sequence comes from Avena insularis, assembly GCA_023614405.1. Taxonomy (NCBI): domain Eukaryota; kingdom Viridiplantae; phylum Streptophyta; class Magnoliopsida; order Poales; family Poaceae; genus Avena; species Avena insularis. Next base: position 273,211,638 of record CM042684.1, on the reverse strand, counting down.
ATGATCCACATGACCACACACACTCAAGTGGGTGTGGTGATGCAACCTCTATCACACTAGTGCTCCATCGCATTTGAATGTTGCACTCCAGCATTTTCTAGGGTTTGTTGAACTTGGTTTGACACATATTTGAGTGTCATTGCATGTGTGCTTTTCTAAATCACAATGATCCACATGACCACACACTCGCTCAAGTGGGTGTTGTGATGCAACCTCTATCACACTAGTGCTCCATCACATTCCAATGTTGCACTCTAGCATATTCTAGGGCTTTCTGACCTTTTTTTGACACATATTGGTGTGTCATTGCATGTGTTCTTTTCCAAACCACAATGATCCAAATGACCACACACATACTCAAGTGGGTGTGGTGATGCAACCACTTTCACACTAGTGCTCCATCGTATTATAATGTTGTGCTCCAGCATGTTGTAGGGATTTCTGACCATGGTTTGACACATATTGGAGTGTCATTGCATCTATTCTTTTCCAAACCACAATGATCCAAATGACCACACACACAATCAATTGGGTGTGGTGATGCAACCATTACTAGAAAACAACCTATCTGTGGCGCATGAAAAGGGGACTTCTGTGGCGCATATTTTGGAGTGTCATTGCATGTTGTAGGGATTTTTGACCATGGTTTGACACATATTGGAGTGTCATTGCATGTGTTCTTTTCCAAACCACAATGATCCACATGACCATACACACTCAAGTGGGTGTGGTGATGCAACTTCTGTCACACTGGTGCTCGATGGCCTTCCAATGTTGCACTCCAGCATGTTCTAGGGATTTTTGACCATGGTTCGACACATATTGGAGTGTCATTGCATGTGTTCTTATCGAAACCACTATGATCCACATGACCACACACACTCAAGTGGGTGTGGTGATGCAACCTCTATCACACTAGTGCTCCATCGCATTCCAATGTTGCACTCCAGCATGTTCTAGGGCTTTCTGACCTTGGTTTGACACATATTGGAGTGTCATTGCATGAGTTCTTTTCCAAACCACAATGATCCACATCACCACACACTCGCTCAAGTGGGTGTTGTGATGCAACCTCTGTCGCGCTAGTGCTCCATTACATTCGAATGTTGCACTCCGGCATATTCTAGGGCTTTTTGACCTTTGTTTGACACATATTAGAGTGTCATTGCATGTGTTCTTTTCCAAACCACAATTATCCACATGACCACACATACACTAAAGTGGGCATGGTGATGCAAACTCTTTCACACTGGTGCTCCATGGCATTCCAATATTGCAATCCAGCTTGTTCTAGGGCTTTCTGACCATGGTTTGACACATATTGGAGTGTCATTGCATCTGTTCTTTTCCAAACCACAATGATCCACATGACCACACACTCGCTCAAGTGGGTGTTGTGATGCATACTCTGTCACACTAGTGCTCCATCGCATTCCAATGTTGCACTCCAGCATATTCTAGGGCTTTCTGACCTTGGTTTGACACATATTGGAGTGTCATTGCACGCGTTCTTTTCCAAACCACAATGATCCACATGACCACTCACACTCATGTGGGTGTGGTGATAAAACCTTTGTCACACTAGTGCTCTATCGCATTCCAATGTTGCACTCCAGCATGTTCTAGGGCTTTCTAACCTTGGTTTGCCACATATTGGAGTGTCATTGCATGTGTTCTTTTACAAACCACAATGATCTACATGAACAGACAGACACTCAAGTGGGCATGGTGATGCAACTTCTGTCACACTGGTGCTCCATGGCCTTCCAATGTTGTAGTCCATCATGTTCTAGGCCTTTCTGACCATGGTTTGACACATATTGGTGTGTCATTGCATGTGTTCCTATCGAAATCACAATGATTCACATGATCACACACACTCAAGTGGGTGTGGTGATGCAACCTCTATCACACTAGTGCTCCATCGCATTCCAATGTTGCACTCCAGCATGTTCTAGGGCTTTCTGACCATGGATTGACACATATTGGAGTGTCATTGCATCTGTTTTTTCCAAAACACAATGATTCAAATGACCACACACACACACTCAAGTGGGTGTGGTGATTCAACCAGTGTCACACTGGTGCTCCATCGCATTATAATATTGTGCTACAGCATGTTGTAGGGATTTCTGTCCATGGTTTGACACATATTGGAGTGTCATTGCATGTGTTCTTTTCCAAACCACAATGATCCACATGACCACACACACTCAAGTGGGTGTGGTGATGCAACTTCTGTCATACTTGTGCTCCATGACCTTCCAATGTTGCACTCCAGTATGTTCTAGGGCTTTATGACCATAGTTTGACACATATTGGAGTGTCATTGCATGTGTTCTTATCAAAACCACAATGATTCACATGACCACACACACTAAATTGGGTGTGGTGATGCAACCTCTATCACACTAGTGCTCCATCGCATTCCAATGTTGCACTCCGGCATGTTTTAGGTCTTTCTCACCATGGTTTGACACATATTGGAGTATCATTCCATCTGTTCTTTTCCAAACCACAATGATCCAAATGACCACACACATACTCAAGTGTGTGTGGTGATGCAACAACTATCAGGCTGATGCTCCTTCGCATTATAATGTTGTGCTCCAGCTTGTTGTATTGATTTCTGAGCATGGTTTTACACAAATTGGAGTGTCATTGCATCTGTTCTTTTCCAAACCACAATGATCCAAATTACCACACACATACTCAAGTGGGTGTGGTGATGCAACCACTGTCACACCAGTGCTCCATCGCATTATAATGTTGTGCTCCAGCATGTTGTAGGGATTTCTGACCATGGTTTCACACATATTGGAGTGTCATTGCATGTGTTCTTTTCAAAACCACAATGATCCACATGACCACACACACTCAAGTGGGTGTGGTGATGCAACCTCTATCACACTAGTGCTCCATCGCATTCCAATGTTGCACTCCAGCATGTTCTAGGGCTTTCTGACCTTGGTTTGACACATATTGGAGTGTCATTGCATGAGTTCTTTTCCAAACCACAATGATCCACATGACCACACACTCGCTCAAGTGGGTGTTGTGATGCAACCTCTGTCGCGCTAGTGCTCCATTACATTCTAATGTTGCACTCCGGCATATTCTAGGGCTTTTTGACCTTTGTTTGACACATATTAGAGTGTCATTGCATGTGTTCTTTTCCAAACCACAATTATCCACATGACCGCACATACACTAAAGTGGGCATGGTGATGCAAACTCTGTCACACTGGTGCTCCATGGCATTCCAATATTGCAATCCAGCTTGTTCTAGGGCTTTCTGACCATGGTTTGACACATATTGGAGTGTCATTGCATCTGTTCTTTTCCAAACCACAATGATCCACATGACCACACACTCGCTCAAGTGGGTGTTGTGATGCACTCTGTCACACTAGTGCTCCATCGCATTCCAATGTTGCACTCCAGCATATTGTAGGGCTTTCTGACCATGGTTTGACACATATTGGAGTGTCATTGCATGCATACTTTTCCAAACAACAATGATCCACATGACCAGTCACACTCAAGTGGGTGTGGCGATGCAATCTTTGTCACACTAGTGCTCCATCGCATTCCAATGTTGCACTCCAGCATGTTCTAGGGCTTTCTGACCATGGTTTGACACATATTGGAGTTCCATTGAATGTGTTCTTTTCCAAACCACAATGATCCACATGACCACACACACTTAAGTGGTTGTGGTGATGCAACCTCTGTCACACTGGTGCTCCATTGCATTCCAATTTTGCACTCCAGCATTTTCTAGGGCTTTCTGACCATGGTTTGACACATATTGTAGTGTCATTGCATGTGTTCTTTTCCAAACCAAAATGATCCAAATGACCACACACACACACTCAAGTGGGTGTGGTGATGCAACCTCGGTCCGACTGGTGCTCCATCGCATTATACTTTTGTGGTCTAGCATGTTGTAGTGATTTCTGAACATGGTCCACATGGCCACATGGCCACATGGTCCACAATGATACACATGGCCCCAAACTCGCTCAAGTGGGTGTTGTGATGAAACCTCTGTCACACTAGTACTCAATGGCATTACAATGTTGCAGTCCAATATGTTATACGGCTTTCTGACCATGATTTGACACATATTGGAGTGTCATTGCATGTGTTCCTTTCCAAACCAAAATGATCCACATGACCACACACACTCAAGTGTATGTGGTGATGCAACCTCTTTCACACTACTGCTCCATCCTATTCCAATGTTGAGCATGTTCTAGGGCTTTCTGACCTTGGTTTGACACATATTGGAGTGTCATTGCATGTGTTCTTTTCCAAACCAAAATGATCCACATGAACACAGAGACACTCAAGTGTTCCTGGTGATGCAACTTCTGTCACACTGGTGCTCCATGGCCTTCCAATGTTGCACTCCAGCATGTTCTAGGGCTTTCTGACCATGGTTTGACACATATTGGAGTGTCATTGCATGTGTTCTTATCAAAACCACAATTATTCACATGACCACACACACTCAAGTGGGTGTGGTGATGCAACCTCTATCACACTAGTGCTCCATCGCATTCCAATGTTGCACTCCAGCATGTTTTAGGGCTTTGCGACAATGGTTTGAGACATATTGGAGTGCCATTGCATCTGTTCTTTTCCAAACCACAATGATCCAAATGACCACACACATACTCAAGTGGGTGTGGTGATGCAACCACTGTCACACTGGTGCTCCATCGCATTACCATGGTTTGACACATTTTGGAATGTCATTGCATGTGTTCTTTTCCAAACCACAATGATCCACATGATCACACACACTCATGTGGGTGTGGTGATGCAACCTCTATCACACTATTGCTCCATCACATTCCAATGTTGCACTCCAGCATGTTCTAGGGATTTCTGACCTTGGTTTGACACATATTGGAGTGTCATTGCATGTGTTCTTTTCCAAACCACAATGATCCACATGACCACACACTCTCTCAAGTGGGAGTTGTGATGCAACCTCTATCACGCTAGTGCTCCATCACATTCCAATGTTGCACTCCAGCATATTCTAGGGCTTTCTGACCTTTGTTTGACACATATTGGAGTGCCATTGCACGTGTTCTTTTCCAAACCACAATTGTCCACATGACCACACATACACTCAAGTGGGCATGGTGATGCAACCTCTGACACACTGGTGCTCCATGGCATTCCAATATTGCAATCCAGCATGTTCTAGGGCCTTCTGACCATGGTTTGACACATATTGCAGTGTCATTGCATGTGTTCTTTTCCAAACCACAATGATCCACATGACCACACACTCGCTCAAGTGGGTGTTGTGATGCATACTCTGTCAGACTAGTGCTCCATCCCATTCCAATGTTGCACTCTAGCATATTCTAGGGCTTTCTGACCTTGGTTTGACACATATTGGAGTGTCATTGCATGCTTTCTTTTCCAAACCACAATGATCCACATGACCACTCACACTCAAGTGGGTGTGGTGATAAAACCTTTGTCACACTAGTGCTCCATCGCATTCCAATGTTGCACTCCAGCATGTTCAAGGGCTTTCTGACCATGGTTTGACACATATTGGAGTGTCATTACATGTGTTCTTTTCGAAACCACAATGATCCAAATGACCACACACACACACACTCAAGTTGGTGTGGTGGTTCAACCTCGGTCGCACTGGTGCTCCATCGCATTATAATTTTGCGGTCCAGCATGATGTAAGTATTTATGGACATGGTTTGACACATATTGGAGTGTCATTGCATGTGTTCTTTTCTAAACCAAAATGATCCACATGATGCAACCTCTATCACACTACTGCTCCATCGCATTCCAATGTTGCACTACAACATGTTCTAGGGCTTTCTGACCTTGGTTTGCCACATATTGGAGTGTCATTGCATGTGTTCTTTTACAAACCACAATGATCTACATGAACAGACAGACACTCAAGTGGGCATGGTGATGCAACTTCTGTCACACTGGTGCTCCATGGCCTTCCAATGTTGTAGTCCATCATGTTCTAGGGCTTCCTGACCATGGTTTGACACATATTGGTGTGTCATTGCATGTGTTCTTATCGAAACGACAATGATTCACATGACCACACACACTCAAGTGGGTGTGGTGATGCAACCTCTATCACACTAGTGCTCCATCGCATTCCAATGTTGCACTCCAGCATGTTCTAGGGCTTTCTGTCCATGGATTGACACATATTGGAGTGTCATTGCATCTATTTTTCCAAAACACAATGATCCAAATGACCACACCCACACACTCAAGTGGGTGTGGTGATTCAACCAGTGTCACACTGGTGCTCCATCGCATTATAATATTGTGCTCCAGCATGTTGTAGGGATTTCTGTCCATGGTTTGACACATATTGGAGTGTCATTGCATGTGTTCTTTTCCAAACCACAATGATCCTCATGACCACACACACTCAAGTGGGTGTGGTGATGCAACTTCTGTCATACTTGTGCTCCATGACCTTCCAATGTTGCACTCCAGTATGTTCTAGGGCTTTATGACCATAGTTTGACACATATTGGAGTGTCATTGCATGTGTTCTTATCAAAACCACAATGATTCACATGACCACACACACTAAATTGGGTGTGGTGATGCAACCTCTATCACACTAGAGCTCCATCGCATTCCAATGTTGCACTCCAGCATGTTTTAGGGCTTTCTCACCATGGTTTGACACATATTGGAGTATCATTCCATCTGTTCTTTTCCAAACCACAATGATCCAAATGACCACACACATACTCAAGTGTGTGTGGTGATGCAACCACTATCAGACTGATGCTCCTTCGCATTATAATGTTGTGCTCCAGCTTGTTGTATTGATTTCTGACAATGGTTTGACACAAATTGGAGTGTCATTGCATCTGTTCTTTTCCAAACCACAATGATCCAAATTACCACAAACATACTCAAGTGGGTGTGGTGATGCAACCACTGTCACACCAGTGCTCCATCGCATTATAATGTTGTGCTCCAGCATGTTGTAGGGATTTCTGACCATGGTTTGACACATATTGGAGTGTCATTGCATGTGTTCTTTTCAAAACCACAATGATCCACATGACCACACACACTCAAGTGGGTGTGGTGATGCAACCTCTATCACACTAGTGCTCCATCGCATTCCAATGTTGCACTCCACCATGTTCTAGGGCTTTCTGACCTTGGTTTGACACATATTGGAGTGTCATTTCATGTGTTCTTTTCCAAACCACAATGATCCACATGACCACACACTCGCTCAAGTGAGTGTTGTGATGCAACCTCTGTCACGCTAGTGCTCCATCACATTCCAGTGTTGCACTCCAGCATATTCTAGGGCTTTCTAACCTTTGTTTGACACATATTGGAGTGTCATTGCATCTGTTCTTTTCAAAACCACAATTATCCACATGACTACACATACACTCAATTGGGCATGGTGATGTAACCTATATCACACTGGTGCTCCATGGCATTCCAATATTGCAATCCAACATGTTCTAGGGCTTTCTAACCACGGTTTTACACATATTGGAGTGTCATTGCATGTGTTGTTTTCCAAACCACAATGATCCACATGACCACACACTCGCTCAAGTGGGTGTTGTGATGCATACTCTGTCACGCTAGTGCTCCATCGCATTCCAATGTTGCACTCCAGCATATTCTAGGGCTTTCTGACCTTGGTTTGGCACATATTGGACTGTCATTGCATGTGTTCTTTTCCAAACCACAATGATCCACATGAACACACAGACACTCAAGTGGGCATGGTTATGCAACTTCGGTCATACTATTGCTCCATGGCCTTCCAATGTTGCCCTCCAGCATGTTCTAGGGCTTTCTAACCATGGTTTGACACATATAGGAGTGTCATTGCATGTGTTCTTATCGAAACAACAATGATTAAAATGACCACACACACTCAAGTGGTTGTGGTGATGCAACCCCTATCACACTAGTGCTTCATCGCATTCCAATCTTGCACTCCAACATGTTCTAGGGCTTTCTAACCATGGTTTGACACATATTGGAGTGTCATTGCATCTGTTCTTTTCCAAACCATAATGATCCAAATGACCACACACACACCCAATTGGGTGTGGTGATGCAACCACTGTCACACTGGTGCTCCATCGCATTATAATGTTGTGCTGCATCATGTTGTAGGGATTTGTAACCATGGTTTGACACATATCGGAGTGTCATTGCATGTGTTATTTTCCAAACCACAATGATCCACATGACCACACACACTGAAGTGGGTGTGGTGATGCAAGTTCCGTCACACTAGTGCTCCATGGTCTTCAAATGTTCCACTCCAACATGTTCTAGGGCTTTCTGACCATGGTTTGACACATATTGGAGTGTCATTGCATGTGTTCTTATCGAAACCACAATGATTCACATGACCACACACACTCAAGTGGGTGTGGTGATGCAACCTCTATCACACTAGTGCTCCATCACATTCCAATGTTGCACTCCAGCATATTCTAGGGCTTTCTGACCTTTGTTTGACACATATTGGAGTGTCATTTCATGTGTTCTTTTCCAAACCACAATTATCCACATGACCACACAAACACTCAAGTGGGCATGGTGATGCAACCTCTCTCACGCTGGTGCTCCATGGCATTCCAATGTTGCAATGCAGCATGTTCTAGGGCTTTCTGACCATGGTTTAACACATATTGGACTGTCATTACATGTGTTCTTTTCCAAACAACAATGATCCACATGACCACACACTCGCTCAAGTGGGTGTTGTGATGCAACCTCTGTCACACTAGTGCTCCATCACATTCCAATGTTGCACTCCAGCATCTTCTAGGGCTTTCTAACCTTTGTTTGACACATATTGGAGTGTCATTGCATGTATTCTTTTCCAAACCACAATTATCCACATGACCACACAGACACTCAAGTGGGCATGGTGATGCAACCTCTATCACACTGGTGCTCCATGGCATTCCAATGTTGCAATCCAGCTTGTTCTAGGGCTTTCTGACCATGGTTTGACACATATTGGAGTGTCATTGCATGTGTTCTTTTCCAAACCACAATGATCCACATGACAACACACTCGCTCAAATGGGTGTTGTGATGCATACTCTGTCACATTAGTGCTCCATCGCATTCCAATGTTGCACTCCAGCATGTTCTAGGGCTTTCTGACCATGGTTTGATACATATTGGAGTGTCATTGCATGTGTTCTTTTCCAAACCACCATGATCCACATGACCACACACTCGCTCAAATGGGTGTTGTGATGCATACTCTGTCACACTAGTGCTCCATTGCATTCCAATGTTGCACTCCAGCATATTCTAGGGCTTTCTGACCATGGTTTGCCACATATTGGAGTGTCATTGCATGCGTTCTTTTCCAAACCACAATGATCCACATGACGACTCACACTCAAGTGGGTGTGGTGATGCAACCTCTGTCACAATAGTGCTCCATCGCATACTAATGTTGCACTCCAGCATGTTCTAGGGCATTCTGACCATGGTTTGACACATATTGGAGTTCCATTGAATGTGTTATTTTCCAAACCACAATGATCCACATGAACAGACACACTACAGTGGTTGTGGTGATGCAACCTCTGTCACGCTGGTGCTCCATCGCATTCCAATGTTGCACTCCTGCATGTTCTAGGTCTTTCTGACCATGGTTTGACACATATTGGAGTGTCATTACATGCGTTCTTTTCCAAACACAATGATCCACATGACCACTGACACTCAAGTGGGTGTGGTGATGTAACCTCTGTCACACTAGTGCTCCATCGCGTACCAATGTTGCACTCCAGCATGTTCTAGGGCTTTCTGACCATGGTTTAACACATATTGGAGTTCCATTGAATGTGCTCTTTTCCAAACCATAATGATCCACAGAAACACACACACTAAAGTGGTTGTGGTGATGCAACCTCTGTCACACTGGTGCTCCATCATATTCCAATGTTTCAATCCAGCATGTTCTAGGTCTTTTCTGACCATGGTTTGACACATATTGGAGTGTCATTGCATGTGTTCTTTTCCAAACTACAATGATCCAAATGACCACACACACAATCAAGTGGGTGTGCTGATGGAACCTCGGTCCCACTAGTGCTCCATCGCATTATAATTTTGTGGTCCAGCATGTTTTAGGGATTTCTGAATATGGTTTGAGACATATTGGAGTGTCATTGCATGTGTTCTTTTCCAAACAAAATGATCCACATGACCACGCACACTCAAGTGGGTGTGGTGATGCACCTCTGTTACACTAGTGCTCCATTGCATTACAATGTTGCAGTCCAGCATGTCCTAGTTCTTTCTGACCACGGTTTGACACATATTGGAGTGTCATTGCATGTGTTCTTTTCCAAACAACAATGGTCACATGGCCAGACACACTCAAGTGGGTGTGGTGATGCAACCTCTGTCATAGTGGTGCTCCATTGCATTCCAATGTTGCACTCCAGCATGTCCTAGGGCTTTCTAACCATGGTTTGACACATATTGGAGTGTCATTGCATGTGTTCTTTTCCAAACCACAATGATCCACATGACAACACACTCGCTCAAATGGGTGTTGTGATGCATACTCTGTCACATTAGTGCTCCATCGCATTCCAATGTTGCACTCCAGCATGTTCTAGGGCTTTCTGACCATGGTTTGATACATATTGGAGTGTCATTGCATGTGTTCTTTTCCAAACCACCATGATCCACATGACCACACACTCGCTCAAATGGGTGTTGTGATGCATACTCTGTCACACTAGTGCTCCATTGCATTCCAATGTTGCACTCCAGCATATTCTAGGGCTTTCTGACCATGGTTTGCCACATATTGGAGTGTCATTGCATGCGTTCTTTTCCAAACCACAATGATCCACATGACGACTCACACTCAAGTGGGTGTGGTGATGCAACCTCTGTCACAATAGTGCTCCATCGCATACTAATGTTGCACTCCAGCATGTTCTAGGGCATTCTGACCATGGTTTGACACATATTGGAGTTCCATTGAATGTGTTATTTTCCAAACCACAATGATCCACATGAACAGACACACTACAGTGGTTGTGGTGATGCAACCTCTGTCACGCTGGTGCTCCATCGCATTCCAATGTTGCACTCCTGCATGTTCTAGGTCTTTCTGACCATGGTTTGACACATATTGGAGTGTCATTACATGCGTTCTTTTCCAAACACAATGATCCACATGACCACTGACACTCAAGTGGGTGTGGTGATGTAACCTCTGTCACACTAGTGCTCCATCGCGTACCAATGTTGCACTCCAGCATGTTCTAGGGCTTTCTGACCATGGTTTAACACATATTGGAGTTCCATTGAATGTGCTCTTTTCCAAACCATAATGATCCACAGAAACACACACACTAAAGTGGTTGTGGTGATGCAACCTCTGTCACACTGGTGCTCCATCATATTCCAATGTTTCAATCCAGCATGTTCTAGGTCTTTTCTGACCATGGTTTGACACATATTGGAGTGTCATTGCATGTGTTCTTTTCCAAACTACAATGATCCAAATGACCACACACACAATCAAGTGGGTGTGCTGATGGAACCTCGGTCCCACTAGTGCTCCATCGCATTATAATTTTGTGGTCCAGCATGTTTTAGGGATTTCTGAATATGGTTTGAGACATATTGGAGTGTCATTGCATGTGTTCTTTTCCAAACCACAATGATCCACATGAGCACACACTCGCTCAAGTGGGTGTTGTGATGCAACCTCTATCACACTAGTGCTCCATTGCATTCCAATGTTGCACTCCAGCATGTTCTAGTTCTTTCTAACCATGGTTTGACACATATTGGAGTGTCATTGCATGTGTTCTTTTCCAAACAACAATGATCACATGGCCAGACACACTCAAGTGGGTGTGGTGATGCAACCTCTGTCATAGTGGTGCTCCATTGCATTCCAATGTTGCACTCCAGCATGTCCTAGGGCTTTCTAACCATGGTTTGACACATATTGGAGTGTCATTGCATGTGTTCTTTTCCAAACCACAATTATCCACATGACCACACACTCGCTGAAGTGGGTGTTGTTATGCAACCTCTATCACACTAGTGCTCCATCTCATTCCAAAGTTGCACTCTAGCTTATTCTAGGGCTTTCTGACCATGGTTTGACACATATTGGAGTGTCATTGCATGTGTTCTTTTCCAAACTACAATGATCCAAATGACCACACACACAATCAAGTGGGAGTGCTGATGCAACCTCGGTCCCACTAGTGCTCCATCGCATTATAATTTTGTTGTCCAGCATGTTTTAGGGATTTATGAATATGGTTTGAGACATATTGGAGTGTCATTGCATGTGTTCTTTTCCAAACCACAATGATCCACATGAGCACACACTCGCTCAAGTGGGTGTTGTGATGCAACCTCTATCACACTAGTGCTCCATTGCATTCCAATGTTGCACTCCAGCATGTTCTAGTTCTTTCTGACCATGGTTTGACACATATTGGAGTGTCATTGCATGTGTTCTTTTCCAAACAACAATGATCACATGGCCACACACACTCAAGTGGGTGTGGTGATGCAACCTCTGTCACAGTGGTGCTCCATTGCATTCCAATGTTGCACTCCAGCATGTCCTAGGGCTTTCTGACCATGGTTTGACACATATTGGAGTGTCATTGCATGTGTTCTTTTTCAAACCACAATTATCCACATGACCAAACACTCGCTGAAGTGGGTGTTGTTATGCAACCTCTATCACACTAGTGCTCCATCTCATTCCAAAGTTGCACTCCAGCATATTCTAGGGCTTTCTGACCATGGTTTGACACAAATTTGAGTGTCATTGCATGCGTTCTTTTCCAAACCACAATGATCCACATGACCACACACACTCAAGTGGGTGTGGTGATGCAACCTCTATCACACTGGTTCTCCATCGCATTCCAATGTTGCACTCCAGCATGTTCTGGGGCTTTCTGGCCATGGTTTCACACATATTGGATTGTCATTGCATGTGTTCTTTTCCAAACCACAATTATCCACATGACCACAACGACACTCAAGTGGATGTGGTGATGCAACCCCTATCACGCTGGTGCTCCATGGCATTCCAATGTTGCACCCAGCATGTTCTAGGGATTTCTGACCATGGTTTGACACATATTGGAGTGTCATTACATGTGTTCTTTTCCAAACCACAATGATCCACATGACAACACAGATACTCAAGTGGGCATGGTGATGCAACCTCTGTCACACTAGTGCTCCATGGCATTCCAATGTTGCACTCCATCATGTTCTAGGGGTTTATGACCATGGTTTGACACATATTGGAGTGTCATTTCATGTGTTAGTTTCCAAACACAATGCTCCACGTGACCACCCACACTCAAGTGGGTGTGGTGATACAACCTATATCACATTGGTGCTCCATTGCATTCTAATGTTGCACTCTAGCATGTTCTAGTTCTTTCTTACCATGGTTTGACACATATTGGAGTATCATTGCATGTGTTCTTTTCCAAACCACAATAATCCACATAACCACACACACTCAAGTGGGTGTGGTGATGCAACCTGTGTCACATTGGTGCTCCATTGCATTCCAATGTTGCACTCCAGCATGTTCTAGGAATTTCTGATCATGGTTTGAAGCATATTGGAGTGTCATTGAATGTATTTTTTCCAAACCACAATGATCCACATGACCACACACACTCAAGTGGGTGTGGTAATGCAACCTGTGTCGCACTGCTGCTCCATCTCATTCCAATGTTGCACTACATCATGTTCTAGGGGTTTCTGAACATGGTTTGACACATATTGGAGTGTCATTTCATATTTTCCTTTCCAAACACAATGATCCAAATGAGCACACACACGCTCATGTGGGTGTGGTGATGCAACCTGTGTCACACTAGTGCTCCATCGTATTCCAATGTTGCACTCCAGCATGTTCTAGGGATTTCTGACCATGGTTTGACACATATTGGAGTGTAATTGCATGTGTTATTTTCCAAACCACAATGATCCACACAACCACACACACTCAAGTGGGTGTGGTGATGCAAACTCTATCACATTGGTGCTCCATCGCATTCCAATGTTGCACTCTAGCATGTTCTAGGGCTTTCTGACCATGGGTAGACACATATTGGAGTGAAATTGCATGTGTTCTTTTCGAAATTACAATGATACACATGACCATACAGACACTCAAGTGGGCATGGTGATGCAACCTCTGTCACACTAGTTCTCCATGGCATTCCAATGTTGCACTCTATCATGTTCTAGCGCTTTCTGACCATGGTTTGAGACATATTGGAGTGTCATTGCATGTTTTATTTTCCAAACACAATGCTCCACGTGACCACTCACACTCAAGTGGGTGTGGTGATACAACATGTATCACACTAGTGCTCCAACGCATTCCAATGTTTCACTCCAGCATATTCTAGGGCTTTATGTCCATGGTTTGACACATATTTGAGTATCATTTCATGTGTTCTTTTCCAAACTACAATGATCCACATGGCCACACACACTCAAGTGGGTGTGGTGATGCAACCTCTATCACACTGGTGCTCCATCGCATTCCAATGTTGCACTCCCGCATGTTCTAGGGCTTTTTGGCCATGGTTTCACACATTTGGACTGTCATTGCATGTGTTTTTTTCCAAACCCCAATGATCCACATGACCACACAGACACTCAAGTGGGCATGGTGATGCAACCTCTGTCACACTAGTGCTCCATGGCATTCCAATGTTGCACTCTAGCATGTTCTAGCGCTTTCTGGCCATGGTTTGACACATATTGGAGTGTCATTGCATGTGTTATTTTCCAAAAACAATGCTCCATGTGACCACTCACACTCAAGTGGGTCTGGTGATACAACCTCTATCACACTAGTGCTCCATTGCAGTCCAATGTTGTACTCCAGCATGTTCTAGTTCTTTCTGACCATGGTTTGACACATATTGGAGTGTCATTGCATGTGTTCTTTTCCATACCACAATGATCACATGGACACACACAGTCAAGTGGGTGTGGTGATGCAACCTCTATCACACTAGTGCTCCATTGCATTCCAAGGTTGCACTCTAGCATGTTCTAGGGATTTCTGACCATGGTTTGACACATATTGGAGTGTCATTGGATGTGTATTTTCCAAACCACAATGATCCACATGACCATGCACACTCAAGTGGGTGTGGTGATGAAACCTCTGTCACAATGGTGCTCCATTGTTCCAATGTTGCACTCCAACATGTTCTAGGGCTCTCTGACCATGGTTTGACACATATTGGAGTGTCATTGCATGTTCTCTTTTCCAAACCACAATGATCGACATGACCACCCACTCGCTCAAGTGGGTGTTGTGATGCAACCTTTGTCACACTAGTGCTCCATCGCATTCCAATGTTGCACTCCAGCATATTCTAGGGCTTTTTGTCTATGGTTTGACACATATTTGAGTATCATTTCATGTGTTCTTTTCCAAACCACAATGATCCACATGGCCACACACACTCAAGTGGGTGTGGTGATGCAACCTCTATCACACTGGTGCTCCATCGCATTCCAATGTTGCACTCCCGCATGTTTTAGGGCTTTTTGGCCATGGTTTGACACATATTGGACTGTCATTGCATGTGTTCTTTTCCAAACCACAATGATCCACGTGACCACAAAGACACTCAGGTGGATGTGGTGATGCAACCTCTGTCACGCTGGTGCTCCATGGCATTCCAATGTTGCACTCTAGCATATTCTAGGGCTTTCTGACCATTGTTTGACACATATTGTAGTGTCATTGCATGTGTTCGTTTCCAAACCACAATGATCCACAGGACCACACACACTCAAGTGGGTGTGGTGATGCAACCTCTGTCACACTACTGCTCCATCGCATTCCAATGTTGCACTCTAGCATGTTCTAGGGCATTTTGACCATCGTTTGACACATATTGGAGTGTCATTGAATGTGTTTTTTGCAAACCACAATGATCCACATGACCACACACACTCAAGTAGGTGTGGTGATTCAACCTCTGTCATAGTGGTGCTCCATCGCATTCAAATGTTGCACTCCAGCATGTCCTAGGGCTTTTGGACCATGGTTTAACACATATTCGAGTGTCATTGCATGTGTTCTTTTCCAAACACAATGATCCACATGACCACACAAACTCAAGTGGGTGTGGTGATGCAACCTCTGTCACACTAGTGCTCCATTGCATTCCAATGTTGCACTCCAGCATGTTCTAGTTCTTTCTGGCCATGGTTTGACACATATTGGAGTTTCATTGCATGTGTTCATTTACGAACCACAATGATCCACATGACCACACACACAGTCAAGTGGGTGTGGTGATGCAACCTCAGTCACACTAGTGCTCCATCGCATTCTAATGTTGCACTCCAGCATGTTCTAGGGCTTTCTGAGAATGGTTTGACACATATTGGAGTACCATTGCATGTGTTCTTTTCCAAACCACAATGATCCACATGACCACACACACTCAAGTGGGTGTGGTGATGCAACCTCTCTCACATTGGTTCTCCATCGCATTCCAATGTTGCACTCCAGCATGTTTTAGGGCTTTCTGACTATGGTTTGACACATATTGGATTATCATTGTTTGTGTTCTTTTCCAAACCACAATGATACACATGACCACACACACTCTAGTGGGTGGGGTGATGCAACCTGTGTCACACTAGTGATCCATTGCATTCCAATGTTGCACTCCAGCATGTGCTAGGGATTTCTGACCATGGTTTGACAATATTGGAGTGTCATTGCATGTGTCCTTTTCAATACCACAATGATCCACATGACCACACACACTCAAGTGGGTGTGGTGATGGAACCTCTGTCACAGTGGTGCTCCATCGCAATTCCAATGTTGCACTCCAGCGTGTTCTAGGGCTTTCTGACCATGGTTTGGTACATATTGGAGTGTCGATGAATGTGTTCTTTTCCAAACCACAATGATCCACATGACCACACACTCGCTCAATTGGGTGTGGTGATGCAACCTCTGTCACACATGTGCTCCATCGCATTCCATTGTTGAACTCTAGCATGTTCTAGGGATTTCTGACCATGGTTTGTCACATATTGTAGTGTCATTGCATGTGTTGTTTTCCAAACCACAATGATCCACATGACCACACAATCGCTCAAGTGGGTGTTGTGATGCAACCTATGTCACACTAGTGAGAATATCATTTTTCAGCCCGAAAGTTGGGGCGCCCAGGCAACACGGTACCCAAGTTCCCTGAAATTAGCCACGATGACTACAGTTGGTGTGCCAAATACTCAGAGGGTATTCTTCGGCACGAATTCAACTTGACGTTTCAATACAAAAAATCAGGCTAACGGCCATCAAGTTGGGCCCCCCTGTTAGTTCTCGCCGTTATGTCGCTTAGGTGTTAATTAGGCTTGCAGCGTTGGCGCCTGCGTCCATTACGCGTCTTCTTCTTCCCCGGAGCGGCAATCTGTGGGGCATCATAGCCATGGCGCGGAGCTGGGACATGGACGAACCTGATCGACCCATCTCTCCAACATGTAGGCTTGCAGCGTTGGCGCCTGCATACATTACGCGTCTTCTTCTTCACCGGAGAGGCAATCTATGTTCGCGGCCATGGCACAGAGCTGGGACGTGATAAACCTGCTCGGCCCCGCTCTCCACCCCATCCCGAGTCGGAGCTCTCCCTCACCATGGACGCACCCATGGCATGGTGCGGGGACTAGAATTGGTTCCCGGTGAGATCTATCACTGTGTCGACCATGCTCGGTTCTATTTTCCTCCTCTAGAATCCGAGCTCGCCGTCGCTCTGGTTGCACCCGCACCAATTTTGCCACCTATGCCGAGGTCTCTGTGGTAGCTCAAGTTCTGTCATGTTGGACCTATAAGCGAATTCGGAGCTGGGCAGTGGCAACCCATTGTTGAACATGCAAGGAATTTGCTGAAGCCTGCGTGCCCCTCCAAGGTCTTCGGTTGATGCCTTCGGCTTCTGCCAACATCCACCGCCGATGTGAGATCATTTAGTTACTTCAATACAAATTTTTGACCAATTTAACTTGTTGATGTATTCCTTGACAATTATAATATAATGGAGCACTAGAAATATTTTGTAGTGTGCATGAGCATGATCAGTAATATAATTGAACATTAGAAATTTAAAGGCACTCCATATAAAGGAGTAGATTAATATAGAAGGTTCACCAAAGACACCACGGATATATTGTCTTACATGCCACACACAGGTAATAATTAACTAAAACAAATAAAAGCAGAGGCGGTAGCAGGAGGCCGGGACACGGACACGCCTAGCAGGGCAGGGGCATATCAGCAAAGGCAGCGATAGCCTAGTAGATGGGGTACATGCCAGTCCTGACGTACTTCCGGGAGAAATTTGCCGAAGGCTACGTGCTGCGCCAAGGTAATCGGCCTATGGCTTCTGCCTCCACCTCTGCCAACGCCCACCGCGTGCTGGATCATGCTGTCTAGGTCCACGTTGATTGCTCTGCCACAGAATGGGCAAAATAGTCTCCCCCTACCGTGGAAACGGATTATCCCACACCGTAACCACGTCGGCATGTAGAGGCTCTTGTTGTCCCTGAATACCTTGCTATCGTCCACTTCATCATCATCGTCCTATTGATTTTTTAGAACATAACTTAGAACTCATACATATGATTGAATTGTATTACAACTCAAGAATTGACAACATGTATATGTAAGACAATAATTCTGTGGATATCAAAGATAAAGCATCTCAGCATTAGTTTGATCGGTTCATATATCATTTCATCTCAACACAATGAGAAATAATTGCATCAGAATGTATGTAGAATAAAGATTGTGGCCTCATAAGTTTCTTCAGGGACGGTGTGAGTGAACCAAGTAACAATTGCACAACCTATATTATTCTTGTACATCACCCCAGATTCACTAACTCGTCACTGAAAAAATCTGACACCAATGTGTCCTCCTCTCTTTTAGGACAAATTTGAATCATTGGCCACAATAAGAAATTGAAATGTAATCGTACAAAACAATATTCAAGGATATACATAGTCAGGTACAAAAACAAGCCTAAATATTGTAATTATAAATAAAAAACCAAACAATTGATCTTCAGGTACATGTTAAAAATACTTATGATCAAAACCATTCATATACATATGCATCATACCAATCATTAAAAGATCAGAAACAATTTAAGGATTATATATGTAGTTCCATATGAGAATAAATCTAGGGCCTCATAATTTGTTTCAGAGATGGAGTTGGCTAACCAAAGTACCAACAGCACAACCTATATTGTTTGTGTGGATTTTTGCCTCAGGTTCACCAACCCATCCTTAAACACGACACCATCATATGTGTCTCCCCTTGAACTCTTTTGGGGCAAATTTCAATCATCGGCCTCGGTGACAAACTGAAATATAATTCTTATACACTATGAATGCGTGGAATAGATAATTCAAATATCATAGTTCTATGAATGTAGAATAAAGATTGCGGCCTCATACGTTTCTATAGGGATGGCGTAAGCGAACCAAGTAACAATTGCACAACTTATATTGATCTTGTACATGGCCCCAGGTTCGCTAACTCGTCCCTAAAAAAATCTGACACCGATGTGTCTGCCTCTCTTTGGGGCAAATTTGAATCATTGGCCACAATAAGAAATTGAAATGTAATCGTATAAAACAATATTCAGGGATATACATAGTCAAGTACAAAAACATACCTAAATATTGTAATTATAAATAAAAAACAAACAATTAATCTTCAGGTACATGTTAAAAATACTTATGATCAAAACCATTCATATACATATGCATCATACCAATCATTAAAAGATCAGAAACAAATCAAGGATCATATATGTAGTTCCGTATGAGAATAAATCAAGGGCCTCATAATTTGTTTCAGAGATGGAGTTGGAGAACCAAAGTACCAATAACACAACCTATATTGTTTGTGTGCACTGCTGCCTCAGGTTCACCAACCCATCCCTAAAACACGACATCATCATACGTGTCTCCCCTTGAACTCTTTTGGGGCAAATTTCAATCATCGGCCTCAGTGACAAACTAAAATGTAATTCTTATACACTATGAATGCATGGAATAGATAATTCAAATATCATAGTTCTATGAATGTAGAATAAAGATTGCGGCCTCATAAGTTTCTACAGGGATGGCGTAAGCGAACCAAGTAACAATTGCACAACTTATATTGATCTTGTATATGGCCCTAGGTTTGCTAACTCATCCCTGAAAAAATATGACACCAATGTGTCTTCCTCTCTTTGGGGCAAATTTGAATCATTGGCAACAATAAGAAATTGAAATGTAATCGTACAAAACAATATTCAGGGATATACATATGCATCATACAACGCATTCATAGATCATAAATAGTATAAAGATTATATACATAGGTTCCATATGAGAAAAAAAATTAGGGCCTCATTTTTTTCAGCGATGGAGTCGAAGAACCAAAATACCAATAGCACAACCTATATTGTTTATGTGCATTGCTGCCTCAGGTTCACTAACCATCCTTAAGAAAACGACACCATCAGATGCCCTTGCACTATTTTGGGGCAAAATTGAATCATTAGGCTCAGTAAGGAATAGAAATGTAATGTTATAGGCATGCTATGTATCGAAATCAACACTCAACTAGCAAACTCAACTAGATGGCAGATGAGCAGATTGGGTTTTGTGACTAGATGGATTGAGGTTTTGTGACTAGATAGAAAATGCATCAATCGACCAATCGAACCATATATATACTACCCTACTTCAAGAGCAAAAGAATATGTACACGATTGAGCAAATCCTATGAATGAATAGTGAAATCTGCGGATGCGACTAGAGAAGCTAGCAATGTAGTACCTCAGACTCCTCATCAGGGACCTCCTCCTCAAAATCGTCATTCTCCATGATTGTGTCGAAGATTTCTTGTATGGTGATGGGGTCGTTGATGTAGAGCACCGGATTGCCTCCGCCTGCTGCCTGGCCCCATCCAGATCTGCCGCTAGCACCATGACATTGTCGGACATGACGTTGTCGGCCACCTGCTACTCGGTGGAGACGGCTACTGGCTGGACGGATGAGCTCGCTCCCTCGACGATGCGATGACGAGCAGCGTTCGTGCCCGGAGAAGATGCCTCCGCCTGCTTGGCAACGACCGGGCCATCTACTGTTGCGCCTTCAACTGGCTTCACCTCCGGCTCGTCTCCACATGTATGCTTCATGGCACACTAAGGGAAGGAGGTAGTGCAAGTGAGGGAGCTTCAGCGCGCGCGGTAGGTGCAGATTGGGGTGTTGGAACTAGACAGACTGGGGGAAAATGACACGAGCACATGGAAGAAGAAGGTCGAGGGGGGTTATAAACACCGAACCGTTCATAGTCCTCGAGTGGACACGTGTGGTGGACGGGGGGCAGGGGGATACCATGATCTCCACCTTCTTTTTTTGGGTTCCCTTTTTTTGAAATAGCCACAATCTCCACTTTAGAGCTGCATTGAAAACACGCTCATGGCAGACCTCGATTCCACTATATGCAAGTGGCGCGGAACCAATTTCTAGCAACGTTAGATCTACTCAAGGGGGGCCCTTGACTCATGGAAGTTACTAGCGGTAGGGCCCAGTTGGAAGTGAGATTGAGAGCACTGCGTAAAAATGGGATATATCTTATTAAAATCAAGTGGCAATAAATTGAAGTGTCCCGTCGACAACCGTGCACTCGATGACCCTGTTGCCCTGTGCATGTGTTGTAGTAGCAGTAGTAGCCTTTGTAGACTAGATTAAACGTGACATGACCAATCGACAACTTTTTCCTTAGACGACATCATGTTCCTTCTTGTAGAGGGAGACGTCAAGATGGGGCCTCGTCAAGATGGTAGCTCGTTAACTGGCAGTTTGAAAGAGTGCCCTTTTCCTCTCTTGCTAAACATATATGTTTCATTTTGCCCAAATTGGTAGAAAATCTAGAGAAGATTCTCTCTTCAATAATTCGTTCCCTTTTGGACCTCTTTTTGCCTCCGATGAGGTAGCAAATCTAGAGCAGCAAATCCCACAAGGTAGTATACATTCATTCAGAAAACAAAAAAAATGTAGATATAGTTGTGGCGCAGCTAAATAGGATATAGCGATAGAAAGTAGGTTGCTTAACGAGGTTCAATGCATTCAACCAGAAATAGGATGGAAGCAAAACATAGAAAATCAAAAGAAGCTGTTTAGCAGCAGCAGTCGCCGCCGCAGCAGATACATTCAAGGACACATCCAACCCGTCCTTCATGCGCCCACGCCTCCGCCTCCTCCATCCGGCGCTTCCTCCACTTCTTGCTACCCAGTCCCTTGATCTTGGGGGCCTTGGGCCTGATTGAAGGCATGCGACCCTCTTTGCACCCGCTGGAGGTTTCAGAGGTGAATGCCGAGAGCCCGGTGTTCAATGATGTAGGGGTTGATGTTCATGGTCTCGCGCTCGCTGCCTTTGTGGATGCCAGAGCCCGGGGCCTCTGCATGCTTTAGTAAGGAGTTGAACTCAATGCCGATGAGACTCACCCAGCAGAAGGGGCAGCGCCAGGGGCCGCCCCTGAAGAAGGCATCGTACTGGACGGCCCGCAACCTCCTCAGCACCTGACGAGTCTTGGTGTGCATGGACTTGTCATCGCTGTAGACGTCGCTGCCGGAAACCGATTGGAAGAAAAGGAAAATGGGGGAGTAGATGATGTAAGAAGATCGAGCAATCGAAATGTGAAGAAGTGAATCCTAATAAACCAAGGTATAGCATCCAACGATGGGAACGGTAGAAGAACCAGGGGAGGGGAGCAAACACTAGTTACCTCTAACCATGGGTCGTCGATGCCGGTGTCGTAGGGTTTCAGCAGAGCGATGTACTTATCTATATCGTAGGAGCCCAAGAAGTGCTTGATCTGCTTGTGACCGGTGGGGGCCTCCTCTTCGGCGGCACCATCGGTAGCGGGTACGGGGGCTTGGACGGGAATGTCGGCTGCCATTGATGCATCGACTGGGGCCTGGACGAGGACGATGGTTGCTTTTAATGCGTCGAGGGGTACCGGCAAGGAGACGGGGGCCTCGTCGGTGGCTACGTCGGTAGCGGGGACATGGGCCTAGACAGGAATGGCGGCTGCCATCGATGGCTTGACTAGGGCCTGGACAGGGACGGTGGCTGCTTTCAACGCGTCGAGTCAGACCGACGAGGAGCCGGTGGCCTCGGAGGCGACGATGGCCACCGTATCCTCCTCCGCCATCACCGGCGCAGACGGGGTATTCTCGGGAGTTTGCAGATGCTGGTGGGACAGTGGAGAGGGTTGCGTGGGGTGAGTGAGAGAGAGTGAGAGTGGGTGTGCACAGAGGGGCTCTATAGTTAAGGTGGATGGAAGCAAGGCACGCTTGCTGCACCACGTACAGCCACGCCATGATCCACTGCCGCACCGTGACATGCGCACGGTACGTCACGTTTTTTCCTGATCCATGCATGGCAGTTCTGTATTGAGCCACATGCAAAGGGCGCACACACAATTTATATGAACGAAGTTTGACACGTCCCTAAAATTAGCGATAGTTAAAAGTGGAAATATAGAGGGGAACGTAGGTGGCTGTACGGCGAGATTTGTGGGGTTGTGCTAGATCGGGTAGAGGGATGTGTTGATGGCTGCGAGTGACTCGATGAAGCCGGAGACATTAGGTCTCGTCGAGCTCCGCTCTTCGGCCTCCGGCTAGCGCGTGTAAGCTTCTTACGGTGTGGCCCAGTTGGAAGTGAGATTGAGAGACGCTGCGTAAAAAATGGGATATGTTTTATTAAAATCAAGTGGCAATAAATTGCAGCTGTCCATCGACAACCGTGCACTTGATGACGCATGTGTTGTGGCGTAGTAGTAGCAGGCTTTTCAGACTTTATTAAACATGACATGACCGCTCGACCATGTTTTCCATGGGTTGTGGCGTAGTAGTAGCAGGCTTTTCAGACTTTATTAAACATGACATGACCGCACTTGTAGTTGTCTCGCTGAGGGAGATGTTCGTGCTGTCTCACGCTGTATTGTGAAGGGCACGACATGTGCAAAGATCATTGTAGGATCACACAGAATCAATGGTTGGTGCGCATGATCCGCGTGACAACTGTAACAACCAATCAGGGAGTAGCAGACAGGGTGAGCACGGGTTTGGGCTTCTACGAAAGATAGAGAGAAGGGGCAAAACTGAGTAGTATAAAAAAACCAAGGGCAAAACTGAGTAGTATAAAAATGGAAAGTGAGTGTCTTGTACAATGAAATACATCATGGCATAC
Organism: Avena insularis; assembly: GCA_023614405.1. Classification (NCBI taxonomy): domain Eukaryota; kingdom Viridiplantae; phylum Streptophyta; class Magnoliopsida; order Poales; family Poaceae; genus Avena; species Avena insularis. Next base: position 273,187,255 of record CM042684.1, on the reverse strand, counting down.
ATCAAATTATGCCAAGATAAATCCACTAGAGTTCATTGGACGTGTGTTCTTCTCATAAACCACATGGACCCACTAGAGTTCATTGCATGTGTGTTATTGTCATAAACCACATGGATCCACTGGTGTCATTGCATGTGTGTTCTTTTCATAAACAACATGTTGATCCACCAGTGTCATTGGATGTGTGTTATTCTGACAAACCACATAAGGATCCACCAGTGTCATTGCATGTCTGTTCTTTTCATGAACCACAGCCAGAGTCATTGCATGTGTGTTCTTCTCACAAACCACATAAGGATCCACCAGTGTCATTGGATGTGTGTTCTTTTCATGAACCACACCCAGTGTCATTGGAGTTCTTCTCACAAACCACACATGGATCCACCAGTGTCATTGCATGTCTGTTCTTTTCATGAACCATAGCTAGAGTCATTACATGTCTGTTCTTTCCACAAACCACATCTGGATCCACTAGTGTCATTGGATGTGTGTTCTTTTCATTAACCACAGCTAGAGTCATTGCATGTGTGTTCTTCTCACAAACCACATAAGGATACACCAGTGTCATTGCATCTGTGTCCTTCTCATGAACTACATCTAGAGTCATTGCATGTCCGTTATTCTCACAAACCACACATGGATCCACCAGTGTTATTGCATGTGTGTTCTTCTCATGAACCATGGCTAGAGTCATTGGATGTGTGTTCTTTTCATGAACCACATCAAGAGTGATTGCATGTCTGTTCTTTTCACAAACCACATATGGATCAACCAGTGTCATTGCTTTTCTGTTCTTTTCATGAACCACACCCACTGTCATTGCATGTATGTTCTTTTCATAAACCACACATGGATCCACCAGTGTCATTGCATGTGTGTTCTTCTCATGAACCACATCTAGAGTCATTGCATGTTTGTTATTCTCACAAACCACATAAGGATACAACAGTGTCATTGCATGTGTTTTCTTTCCATGAACCACACCCAGTGTCATTGCATGTGTGTTGCTCTCACAGACCATACAAGGGTCCACCAGTGTCATTGCATGGGTGTTCTTCTCATTAACCACACCTAGAGCCATTGCATGTCTGTTCTGCTCACAAACCACATATGGATCCACCTGTGTCATTGAAATGTGTGTTCTTCTCATTAACAATAGCTAGCGTCATGGAATGTGTGTTCTCTTCAGAGACCACACATGGATCCACCACTGTCATTGCATGTGTGTTCTTTTTACTAACAACAACTGGAGTCATTGCATGTGTGTTCTTTTCACATACCACATATGGATCCACCAGTGTCATTGAAATGTGTCTTATCTTCAGAGACCACACATGGATCCACCAGTGTCATTGCATGTGTGTTCTTTTCATGAACCACACCCAGTGTCATTGCATGTTTGTTCCTCTCACAATGAACACATGGATCCACCAGTGTCATTGCATGTGTGTTCTTCTCATGAACCACAACTAGAGTCATTGGATGTGTAATATTTTCATAAACCATAGATAAAATCATTGCATGTGTGTTCTTCTCACAAACCACACAAGGATACACCAGTGTCATTGCATGTGTGTTCTTCTCATGAACCACATATAGAGTCATTACATGTCTGTTCTTCTCACAAACCACACATGGATCCACCAGTGTCATTGCCTGTGTGTTCTTCTCATGAACCATATCTAGAGTCATTGGATGTGCGTTCTTTTCATGAATCACAGCTAGAGTCATTGCATGTATGTTCTTCTCACAAACCACATATGGATCCACCAGTGTCATTGCATGTCTGTTCTTTTCATGAACCATACCTAGTGTCATTGCATGTGTGTTCTTCTCATAAACCACACATGGATCCACAAGTGTCATTGCATGTGTGTTCTTCTCATGAACCACATCTAGAGTCATTGCATGTCTGTTATTCTCACAAACCACATAAGGATACACCAGTGTTATTGCATGTGTTTTCTTTTCATGAACGACACCCAGTGTGATTGCATGTGTGTTCCTCTCACGGACCAAACTTGGATCCACCAGTGTCATTGCATGTGTGTTATTTTGATGAACCACACCCAGAGTCATTGCATGTCTGTTCTTCTCACAAACCACATAAGGATCCACCAGTGTCATTGGATGTGTATTCTTTTACATGAACCACACCCAGTGTCATTGCATGTGTGTTCTTCTCACAAGCCACACATGGATCCACCGGTATCATTGCATGTCTGTTCTTTTCATGAACCACAGCCAGTGTCGTTACATGTGTGTTCTTCTCACAAACCACACATGGATCCACCAGTGTCATTGCAAGTCTGCTCTTTTCATTAACCACAGTTAGAGTCATTGCATGTGTGTTCTTTTCACAAACCACGGCTAGAGACATTGCATGTGTGTTCTTCTCACAAACGACGTAAGGATCCACCAGTGTCATTGGATGTGTGTTCTTTTCATGAACCACACCCAGTGTCATTGGAGTTCTTCTCACAAACCACACATGGATCCACCAGTGTCATTGCATGTGTGTTCTTTTCATGAACCATAGCTAGAGTCATTACATGTCTGTTCTTTCCACAAACCACATCTGGATCCACTAGTGTCATTGGATGTGTGTTCTTTTCATTAACCACAGCTAGAGTCATTGCATGTGTGTTCTTCTCACAAACCACATAAGGATACACCAGTGTCATTGCATCTGTGTCGTTCTCATGAACTACATCTAGAGTCATTGCATGTCCGTTATTCTTACAAACCACACATGGATCCACCAGTGTCATTGCATGTGTGTTCTTCTCATGAACCATGGCTAGAGTCATTGGATGTGTGTTCTTTTCATGAACCACATCAAGAGTGATTGCATGTCTGTTCTTTTCACAAACCACATATGGATCAACCAGTGTCATTGCTTTTCTGTTCTTTTCATGAACCACACCCACTGTCATTGCATGTATGTTCTTTTCATAAACCACACATGGATCCACCAGTGTCATTGCATGTGTGTTATTCTCATGAACCACATCTAGAGTCATTGCATGTTTGTTATTCTCACAAACCACATAAGGATACAATAGTGTCATTGCATGTGTTTTCTTTCCATGAACCACACCCAGTGTCATTGCATGTGTGTTGCTCTCACAGACCATACAAGGATCCACCAGTGTCATTCCATGGGTGTTCTTCTCATTAACCACACCCAGAGCCATTGCATGTCTGTTCTGCTCACAAACCACATATGGATCCACCTGTGTCATTGAAATGTGTGTTCTTCTCATTAACAATAGCTAGCGTCATTGCATGTGTGTTCTCTTCAGAAACCACACATGGATCCACCACTGTCATTGCATGTGTGTTCTTTTTACTAACAACAACTGGAGTCATTGCATGTGTGTTCTTTTCACATACCACATATGGATCCACCAGTGTCATTGAAATGTGTCTTATCTTCAGAGACCACACATGGATCCACCAGTGTCATTGCATGTGTGTTCTTTTCATGAACCACACCCAGTGTCATTGCATATTTGTTCCTCTCACAATGCACACATGGATCCACCAGTGTCATTGCATGTGTGTTCTTCTCATGAACCACAACTAGAGTCATTGGATGTGTAATATTTTCATAAACCATAGCTAAAATCATTGCATGTGTGTTCTTCTCACAAACCACACAAGGATACACCAGTGTCATTGCATGTGTGTTCTTCTCATGAACCACATCTAGAGTCATTACATGTCTGTTCTTCTCACAAACCACACATGGATCCACCAGTGTCATTGCCTGTGTGTTCTTCTCATGAAACATATCTAGAGTCATTGGATGTGCGTTCTTTTCATGAATCACAGCTAGAGTCATTGCATGTATGTTCTTCTCACAAACCACATATGGATCCACCAGTGTCATTGCATGTCTGTTCTTTTCATGAACCATACCTAGTGTCATTGCATGTGTGTTCTTCTCATAAAACACACATGGATCCACAAGTGTCATTGCATGTGTGTTCTTCTCATGAACCACATCTAGAGTCATTGCATGTCTGTTATTCTCACAAACCACATAAGGATACACCAGTGTTATTGCATGTGTTTTCTTTTCATGAACGACACCCAGTGTGATTGCATGTGTGTTCCTCTCATGGACCAAACTTGGATCCACCAGTGTCATTGCATGTGTATTCTTTTGATGAACCACACCCAGAGTTATTGCATGTCTGTTCTTCTCAGAAACCACATAAGGATCCACCAGTGTCATTGGATGTGTATTCTTTTACCTGAACCACACCCAGTGTCATTGCATGTGTGTTCTTCTCACAAGCCACACATGGATCCACCGGTATCATTGCATGTCTGTTCTTTTCATGAACCACAGCCAGTGTCGTTACATGTGTGTTCTTCTCACAAACCACACATGGATCCACCAGTGTAATTGCAAGTCTGCTCTTTTCATTAACCATAGTTAGAGTCATTGCATGTGTGTTCTTTTCACAAACCACGGCTAGAGACATTGCATGTGTGTTCTTCTCACAAACGACGTAAGGATCCACCAGTGTCATTGGATGTGTGTTCTTTTCATGAACCACACCCAGTGTCATTGCATGTCTGTTCCTCTCACAAATCACACATGGATCCACTAGTGTCATTGCATGTGTGTTCTTCTCATGAACCACAGCTAGAGTCATTGCATGTGTGTTCTTTTCACAAACCACTGCTAGAGTCATTGCATGTGTTTTCTTCTCACAAACCACATAAGGATACACCAGTGTCATTGCATGTGTGTTCTCCTCATGAACCATAGCTAGAGTCATTGCATGTTTGTTATTCTCACAAACCATATAAGGATACACCAGTGTCATTGCATGTGTGTTCTTTTCATGAACCACACCCAGTGTCATTGGATGTGTGTTCTTCTCAGAAACCACACATGGAGCCACCAGTTTCATTGCATGTGTGTTCTTCTCATGAACCACAGCCAGATTCATTGCATGTATGTTCTTCTCACAAACCACAGCTAGAGACATTGCATGTGTGTGCTTCTCACAAACCACATTAGGATCCACCAGTGTCATTGGATGTGTGTTCTTTTCATGAACCACACCCAATGTCATTGCATGTCTGTTCCTCTCACAAATCACACATGGATCCACCAGTGTCATTGCATGTGTGTTCTTCTCATGAACTACAGCTAGAGTCATTGCATGTGTGTTCTTTTCACAAACCACTTCTAGAGTCATTGCATGTGTTTTCTTCTCACAAACCACATAAGGATACACCAGTGTCATTGCATGTGTGTTCTCCTCATGAACCACAGCTAGAGTCATTACAAATCTGTTATTCTCACAAACCACATAAGGATACACCAGTGTCATTGCATGTGTGTTCTTTTCATGAACCACACCCAGAGTCATTGCATGTGTGTTCTTCTCACAAACCACATAAGGATCCACCAGTGTCATTGGATGTGTGTTCTTTTCATGAACCACACCCAGTGTCATTGGAGTTCTTCTCACAAACCACACATGGATCCACCAGTGTCATTGCATGTGTGTTCTTTTCATGAACCATAGCTAGAGTCATTACATGTCTATTCTTTCCACAAACCACATATGGATCCACTAGTGTCATTGGATGTGTGTTCTTTTCATTAACCACAGCTAGAGTCATTGCATGTGTGTTCTTCTCACAAACCACATAAGGATACACCAGTGTCATTGCATGTGTGTTCTTCTCATGAACTACATCTAGAGTCATTGCATGTCCGTTCTTCTCACAAACCACACATGGATCCACCAGTGTCATTGCATGTGTGTTCTTCTCATGAACCACGGCTAGAGTCATTGGATGTGTGTTCTTTTCATGAACCACAGCAAGAGTGATTGCATGTCTGTTATTTTGACAAACCACATATGGATCAACTAGTGTCATTGCTTTTCTGTTCTTTTTATGAACCACACCCAGTGTCTTTGCATGTATGTTCTTTTCATAAACCACACATGGATCCACCAGTGTCATTGCATGTGTGTTCTTCTCATGAACCACATCTAGAGTCATTGCAAGTTTGTTATTATCACAAACCAGATAAGGATACAACTGTGTCATTGCATGTGTTTTCTTTCCATGAACCACACCCAGTGTCATTGCAGGTGTGTTCCTCTCACGGACCATACAAGGATCCACCAGTGTCATTGCATGTGTGTTCTTCTCATGAACCACACCCAGAGTGATTGCATGTCTGTTCTACTCACAAACCACATATGGATCCACCTGTGTCATTGAAATGTGTGTTCTTCTCATTAACCATAGCTAGAGTCATTGCATGTGTGTTCTCTTCAGAGACCACATATGGATCCACCAGTGTCATTGCATGTGTGTTCTTTTTACTAACAACAACTGGAGTCATTGCATGTGTGTTCTTTTCACATACCACATATGGATCCACCAGTGTCATTGAAATGTGTCTTATCTTCAGAGACCACACATGGATCCACTAGTGTCATTGCATGTGTGTTCTTTTCATGAACCACACCCAGTGTCATTGCATGTTTGTTCCTCTCACAATGCACACATGGATCCACCAGTGTCATTACATGTGTGTTCTTCTCATGAACCATAACTAGAGTCATTGGATGTGTGATATTTTCATAAACCATAGCTAGAATCATTGCATGTGTGTTCTTCTCATAAACCACACAAGGATACACCAGTGTCATTGCATGTGTGTTCTTCTCATGAACCACATCTAGAGTCATTGCATGTCTGTTCTTCTCACAAACCACACATCGATCCACCAGTGTCATTGCCTGTGTTTTCTTCTCATGAACCACATCTAGAGTCATTGGATGTGCGTTCTTTTCGTGAATCACAGCTAGAGACATTGCATGTATGTTCTTCTCACAAACCACATATGGATCCACCAGTGTCATTGCATGTCTGTTCTTTTCATGAACCATACCTAGTGTCATTGCATGTGTGTTCTTCTCATAAACCACACATGGATCCACAAGTGTCATTGCATGTGTTTTCTTCTCATGAACCACATCTAGAGTCATTGCATGTCTGTTATTCTCACAAACCACATAAGGATACACCAGTGTCATTGCATGTGTTTTCTTTTCATGAACGACACCCAGTGTGATTGCATGTGTGTTCCTCTCACGGACAAAACTTGGATCCACCAGTGTCATTGCATGTGTGTTCTTTTGATGAACCACGCCCAGAGTCATTGCATGTCTGTTCTTCTCACAAACCACATAAGGATCCACCAGTGTCATTGGATGTGTATTCTTTTACATGAACCACAACCAGTGTCATTGCATGTGTGTTCTTCTCACAAGCCACACATGGATCCACCGGTATCATTGCATGTCTGTTCTTTTCATGAACCACATCCAGTGTTGTTGCATGTGTGTTCTTCTCACAAACCACACATGGATCCACTAGTGTCATTGCATGTCTGCTATTTTCATTAACCACAGTTAGAGTCATTGCATGTGTGTTCTTTTCACAAACCACAGCTAGAGACATTGCATGTGTGTTCTTCTCACAAACCACATAAGGATCCACCAGTGTCATTGGATGTGTGTTCTTTTCATGAACCACACCCAGTGTCATTTCATGTCTGTTCCTCTCACAAATCACACATGGATCCATCAGTGTCATTGCATGTGTGTTCTTCTCATGAACCACAGCTAGAGTCATTGCATGTGTGTTCTTTTCACAAACCACTGCTAGAGTCATTGCATGTGTTTTCTTCTCACACACCACATAAGGATACACCAGTGTCATTGCATGTGTGTTCTCCTCATGAACCACAGCTAGAGTCATTGCATGTTTGTTATTCTCACAAACCACATAAGGATACACCAGTGTCATTGCATGTGTGTTCTTTTCATGAACCACACCCAGTGTCATTGGATGTGTGTTCTTCTCACAAACCACACATGGAGCCACCAGTGTCATTGCATGTGTGTTCTTCTCATGAACCACAGCCAGATTCATTGCATGTATGTTCTTCTCACAAACCACAGCTAGAGACATTGCATGTGTGTGCTTCTCACAAACCACATAAGGATCCACCAGTGTCATTGGATGTGTGTTCTTTTCATGAACCACACCTAGTGTCATTGCATGTCTGTTCCTCTCACAAATCACACATGGATCCACCAGTGTCATTGCATGTGTGTTCTTCTCATGAACCACAGCTAGAGTCATTGCATGTGTGTTCTTTCCACAAACCACTTCTAGAGTCATTGCATGTGTTTTTTTCTCACAAACCACATAAGGATACACCGGTGTCATTGCATGTGTGTTCTCCTCATGAACCACAGCTAGAGTCATTGCATGTCTGTTATTCTCACAAACCACATAAGGATACACGAGTGTCATTGCATGTGTGTTCTTTTCATGAACCACACCCAGAGTCATTGCATGTGTGTTCTTCTCACAAACCACATAAGGATCCACCAGTGTCATTGGATGTGTGTTCTTTTCATGAACCACACCCAGTGTCATTGGAGTTCTTCTCACAAACCACACATGGATCCACCAGTGTCATTGCATGTGTGTTCTTTTCATGAACCATAGCTAGAGTCATTACATGTCTATTCTTTCCACAAACCACATATGGATCCACTAGTGTCATTGGATGTGTGTTCTTTTCATTAACCACAGCTAGAGTCATTGCATGTGTGTTCTTCTCACAAACCACATAAGGATACACCAATGTCATTGCATGTGTGTTCTTCTCATGAACTACATCTAGAATCATTGCATGTCCGTTCTTCTCACAAACCACACATGGATCCACCAGTGTCATTGCATGTGTGTTCTTCTCATGAACCACGGCTAGAGTCATTGGATGTGTGTTCTTTTCATGAACCACAGCAAGAGTGATTGCATGTCTGTTCTTTTGACAAACCACATATGGATCAACCAGTGTCATTGCTTTTCTGTTCTTTTCATGAACCACACCCAGTGTCTTTGCATGTATGTTCTTTTCATAAACCACACATGGATCCACCAGTGTCATTGCATGTGTGTTCTTCTCATGAACCACATCTAGAGTCATTGCAAGTTTGTTATTCTCACAAACCAGATAAGGATACAACTGTGTCATTGCATGTGTTTTCTTTCCATGAACCACACCCGGTGTCATTGCAGGTGTGTTCCTCTCACGGACCATACAAGGATCCACCAGTGTCATTGCATGTGTGTTCTTCTCATGAACCACACCCAGAGTGATTGCATGTCTGTTCTACTCACAAACCACATATGGATCCACCTGTGTCATTGAAATGTGTGTTCTTCTCTTTAACACTATCTAGAGTCATTGCATGTGTGTTCTCTTCAGAGACCACACATGGATCCACCAGTGTCATTGCATGTGTGTTCCTTTTACTAACAACAACTGGAGTCATTGCATGTGTGTTCTTTTCACATACCACATATGGATCCACCAGTGTCATTGAAATGTGGCTTATCTTCAGAGACCACACATGGATCCACCAGTGTCATTGCATGTGTGTTCTTTTCATGAACCACACCCAGTGTCATTGCATGTTTGTTCCTCTCACAATGCACACATGGATCCACCAGTGTCATTGCATGTGTGTTCTTCTCATGAACCACAACTAGAGTCATTGGATGTGTGATATTTTCATAAACCATAGCTAGAATCATTGCATGTGTGTTCTTCTCACAAACCACACAAGGATACACCAGTGTCATTGCATGCGTGTTCTTCTCATGAACCACATCTAGAGTCATTGCATGTCTGTTCTTCTCACAAACCACACATGGATCCACCAGTGTCATTGCCTGTGTGTTCTTCTCATGAACCACATCTAGAGTCATTGGATGTGCGTTCTTTTCGTGAATCACAGCTAGAGTCATTGCATGTATGTTCTTCTCACAAGCCACATATGGATCCACCAGTGTCATTGCATGTCTGTTCTTTTCATGAACCATACCTAGTGTCATTGCATGTGTGTTCTTCTCATAAACCACACATGGATCCACAAGTGTCATTGCATGTGTGTTCTTCTCATGAACCACATCTAGAGTCATTGCATGTCTGTTATTCTCACAAACCACATAAGGATACACCAGTGTCATTGCATGTGTTTTCTTTTCATGAACGACACCTAGTGTGATTGCATGTGTGTTCCTCTCACGGACCAGACATGGATCCACCAGTGTCATTGCATGTGTGTTCTTTTGATGAACCACGCCCAGAGTCATTGCATGTCTATTCTTCTCACAAACCACATAAGGATCCACTAGTGTCATTGGATGTGTATTCTTTTACATGAACCACACGCAGTGTCATTGCATGTGTGTTCTTCTCACAAGCCACACATGGATCCACTGATATCATTGCATGTCTGTTCTTTTCATGAACCACAGCCAGTGTCGTTGCATGTGTGTTCTTCTCACACACCACACATGGATCCACCAGTGTCATTGCATGTCTGCTCTTTTCATTAACCACAGTTAGAGTCATTGCATGTGTGTTATTTTCACAAACCACAGCTAGAGACATTGCATGTGTGTTCTTCTCACAAACCACATAAGGATCCACCAGTGTCATTGGATGTGTGTTCTTTTCATGAACCACACCCAGTGTCATTGAATGTCTGTTCCTCTCACAAATCACACATGGATCCACTAGTGTCATTGCATGTGTGTTCTTCTCATGAACCACAGCTAGAGTCATTGCGTGTGTTCTTTTCACAAACCACTGCTAGAGTCATTGCATGTGTTTTCTTCTCACAAACCACATAAGGATACACCAGTGTCATTGCATGTGTGTTCTCCTCATGAACCACAGCTAGAGTAATTGCATGTCTGTTATTCTCACAAACCACATAAGGATACACCAGTGTCATTGCATGTGTGTTCTTTTCATGAACCACACCCAGTGTCATTGGATGTGTGTTCTTC